>CM060318.1:32424287-32429287 GCA_030674155.1 Stramonita haemastoma
TTTTACGCAGAAAAATCGCCGTTACTGAAAGTAATATTCAATTCAAATCATTGAATAGTCAAATACTCAAGCAATTAACAAATAGAGAATTCGCGAGCGGGGCGCGCGCGCGCGCGCACACACATACACACACACACACACACACACACACACACACACACACACACACACACACACACACACACACACACACACACACACACACACACACACACACTTCCGTCTAATACCACATTAAGTGAACAGACGTAAAATTGAAGACATACATACACACACTTTTTTTCAGAACCGTTAGCAAAGACTTTAACTTTTGATAAAATGCAGAACAGGAAAAGAAAAATAATGTAAACTTATGCGTCTATTATCAAGAACACACGCTATTTCCATAAAAAAAGAAAACACAGTCTTTATCCAAGGTATTTTGCTACCACTCCAACTATTCTATGCTCTTTTAGGAAGCGAAACTAATGTCTCCCTATTCTTACCTTATGAAAAGGAAAGGACCTTTTTGATACGATCGCAATTTACTTTCTGGAAGAAATTGTTCATACAATACGACTGTTTTTTGCAAAGATATCATGTTCTATTCTAGGAATGCACAGAGGTAACATTATAGTCAATCACCTAAGATTATTATCACAGGAAGAAACGAAGAAATTGCTTTTTTTTCTTTTTTACATAGGGGTTGGAAAGGGTTCTTGTTTCTCTAATTTTGTTTTATTTTATGAAATAAGTAAACAGCAGGAACCATTTAGCATGTTTTAAACCAATGTCAATGACAAAAGAGGTAGTTTGTGAATATTGTTGGATGATGTTGGTATTGTGAAGATTTTGGGTACAAATTGGTAATATTCAACTATTTAAGGTGGTGGTGGTGGTTGTGGTTGTGGTGGTGGTGTGTGTGTTGTTGTTGTTGTTATTGCTATTCTTGTTGTTCTTCAGTTTAACGTCCTTCCACTAAATAGTGATATAAACCAGGCAAGTATGTATGTGTGTAGGTGAGTGTGCGTGTGTGTGTGTGGGCCTATGTGTGCGCGCGCGCATGTGTGACACGAAATGACAGCCTATGCTACAAAGTACTAAAGAAAACGAAAATGTGTGTACGCGTGCGTGTGTTTGTGCGTACGTGCGTGCGTGCGTGCGTGCGTGCGTGTGCGGTGTTGTGTGTGTGTGTGGTGTGTGTGTGTGTGTGTGTGTGTGTGTGTGTGTGTGTGTGTGTGTGTGTGTGTGTGTGTGTGGATATATGTGTTTAACGATTTGACAGCCTAGGCTACGAAATACTAAAGAGAACTGACGGGAGAAAATAGCTTTTACTCTGGTGTTGCAGTGTAAGGGAACAAATCAAAACATTTGTTTTTAATCTACAAGTCAAAAATGAGAGTAAAATAGAACCTTGCGATCAACTAACAATAGGAAATTTAAACATGCAGAATTTGTTTTTAATTCTGATACATTTACACATAAATGTGTAAGCAATACACGCAAATTTCCTAACAACCCTCTTTCTTTATCTGTATCTGCAGATGGGATGGGGAGTAGGCTGCTAGTGTATCTTTCATTCCTAACCATCCTCTTTCTTTCCCCTGTGTCTACAGTTGGGATAGGGGGGCCGGGGGGGTGGTACGCTGCTAGCGTATCTGTCATTCATAACCACCCTCTTTCTTTCTCTGTATCTGCAAATGGGAGGGAGAGGAGGCTCTGATGCTAGTGTATCTTTCCTTCCTAACCACACTCTTTCTTTCCCTGTATCTGTAGATGCTAGTGTATCTTTCCTTCCTAACCACACTCTTTCTTTCCCTGTATCTGTAGATGCTAGTGTATCTTTCCTTCCTAACCACACTCTTTCTTTCCCTGTATCTGTGGATGCTAGTGTATCTTTCCTTCCTAACCACACTCTTTCTTTCCCTGTATCTGTGGATGCTAGTGTATCTTTCCTTCCTAACCACCCTCTTTCTTTCCCTGTGTCTGTAGATGCTAGTGTAACTTTCCTTCATAACCACCCTCTTTCTTTCCCTGTATCTGTAGATGTAGATGTTCGTTTGTGTATGACCATGTAGAATCTTTCCTTCCTAACCACCCTCTTTCTTTCCCTGTATCTGTAGATGCTAGTGTATCCTTCATTCCTAACCACCCTCTTTCTTTCCCTGTATCTGTAGATGCTAGTGTATCTTTCCTTCCTAACTACCCTCTTTATTTCCCCTATGTCTTTCAGATGGAGGGTGATGCTAATGTATCTTCCATTCCTAACTGCACTCTTTCTTTCCCATTGTCTACAGATGGAGGGTGATGCTAATGTAATATTTCATTCCTAACTACCCTCTTTCTTTCCCTGTGTCTGTAGCTGCTAGTGTATCTTTCGTTCCTAACCACTCTCTTTCTTTCCATGTATCTGCAGATGGGATGAGGAGTAGGATGTTAGTGTATCCTTCATTCCAAACCACCCTCTTTCTTTCTCTGTGTCTGCAGATGGGGGTGATGCTAGTGTATCTTTCATTCCTAACTACCCTCTATCTTTCCCTGTGTCTACAGATGGAGGGTGATGCTAATGTTTCTTTCATTCCTAACTACCCTCTTTCTTTTCCTACATGTGTCTGCAGATAGAGGATGATGCTAATGTTTCTTTCATTCCTAACTACCCTCTTTCTTTCCATACATGTGTCTACAGATGGAAGGTGATGCTAATGTATCTTTCATTTCTAACTACCCTCTTTTTTTCCCTGTGTCTGTAGATGCTAGTGTATCTTTCATTCATAACCACCCTCTTTCTTTCTCTGTATCTGCAGATGGGGTGGGGAGTAGGCTGCTAGTGTTCCATTTATCCTAACCACCCTCTTTCTTTCTGTATGTGCATATGGGGAGATGCTAGTGTATCTTTCCTTCCTAACTACCCTCTTTCTTTCCCCTATGTCTTTCAGATGGAGGGTGATGCTAACGTATCATTTCATTCCTAACTGCCCCTTTTCTTTTCTTTTCTTTCTGTATGTGCATATGGGGGATGCTAATGTATCTTACAGATACAGGGAACAGATGACAATATTTACAAAAACTGCATACTCACGGGGACCGGATGAAAAAAAGCACATGGTTGCTTATTCTGTTATCCTCGATATAAAAGAATAAATAAATAAATAAAATAAATACATTCCTAACCACCCTCTTTCTTTCCCTGTATCTGTAGATGCTAGTGTATCTTACATTCCTAACCACCCTCTTTCTTTCCCTGTATCTGTAGATGCTAGTGTATCTTCATTCCTAACTACCCCCTTTGTTTCCCTATGTCTGTAGATGTTAGTGTATCTTTCATTCCTTGCTGGTGTATCTTTCATTCCTAGCCACCCTCTTTCTTTCCCTGTATCTTTAGATGGAATAGGCCGTAGGCTGCTAGTGTATTTTTCATTCCTAACCACCCTCTTTCTTTCCCCTGTGTCTGTAGATGCTACTGTAACCTTCACTCCTAACCACCTTCTCGCTTTTCCCTGTCTCTGCAGATGGAGCGAATGCTGCAGTTGGCGCCCACGATGTATCACCAGACGGAGGCCATGCTGGCTTTCCTGAAGGAGTTCCAGTGGCACGACTTCACCATGATCAGCACCCAGGTCACCGGTAGCGAGGACTTCTTCGCCTACCTCAGGTCCCAGGTTCAATCCTCCAACAGCCGGGCTCTGCCCAACAAATATGGCCACGTAGGCTTTGGGTGAGTGGCTGTGTTCAGTGATTGTTTGCTGTTGATGGTTTTTTTTGGGGGGTTGTTGTTGTTGTTTCTGTTGTTGTTGTGGTGGTGGTGGTTGTTGATTGTTTTATTTATGTATGGTCACGTGGGTTTTTGGGTGAGTGGCCGCGGTCAGTGATTGTTTGTTGATGTTTATTTTTGTTTGTTGTTTTGTTGTTGTTGTTGTTGTTGTTGGTGGTGGTGGTGGTGGTGGTGGTGGTGGTGGTGGTGGTGGTGGTGGTGGTGGTGGTGGTGGTGGTGGTGGTGGTGGTGGTGGTTCATTGGTTATTTGTGGCCATGTAGGATTTGAGTGAGTGGCCGCTGTCAGATATGTTGTCGATGATTTTTTGTTTGTTTTTCGTTGTTTTGGTGGAGGTGGTGGAGGTGGTGGTTGATTGTTTATATATGGTCTTGTGGGATTTGGGTCAGTGGTGGTATGAGTTGTTGTTTTGTTTGTTTGTTTTGTTGTGTTGTTGTTGTTGTTTGTTTGTTCGTTTATGCCCGTGTGGAATTTGGGGCGTGAGTGGCGTTCAGAGGTTGTTGTTGCTGGTGCTTCTGTTGTTATTGTTGTCGTTATGTGTGTATATGTTGGTTTAGTATTTTTTTTAATGTATGTGTTTGTTTGTATACGGCCATGTGGAACTTAGGTGATTAGCTGTCTGAGTTGTTGTTGTCGTTGTTGTTGTTGTTGTTGTTGTTGTTGTTGTTGTTGTTGTTGTTGTTTCTGTAGTGTTGATTTTTTATTTGTGTGTATATGTTGGTTTAGTATTTTTTTAATTTATGTGTTTGTTTGTATACGGCCATGTGGACTTTAGGTGAGTGGCTTTCACAGTCGTTTTTGTGTTGCTGTTGTTGTTGTTGATGTTGTTTACGTGTCTATGCACTTGATTGCTAATGGCTATGTGGTAATGGTGTGAGTGACGGTCACAGATGTTGTTGTTGGTGGTGGTGGTGGTGGTGATGTTGTTGTGGTGGTGGTGGTTGCGGTTGTTGATCGTTTATGTTTGGCCATGTCGGATTTGGGCAAGTGACGTTCAAAGTTGTTGTTTTGTTGCTGTTGCTGTTTGTTTGTGTGTGTTTGTTTGCGTGTGACCATGTGGGAACTGAGGTCTCGGGTGGCGTTCCGAGATAATGTTGTTGCGATTGTTGTTTTTGTTGTTCTTGTTGTTGTTCTTGTTGTTGTTGTTGTTGTTCTTGTTCTTGTTGTTTGGCTGCTTTTGTTGCATTGTTGTTTATTTGCTTGTCTGTTTCTTTGTTTGTGTATGACCATGTAGAATTTGAGTGAGTGTCG
>CM060318.1:32439287-32440688 GCA_030674155.1 Stramonita haemastoma
TGGGGCATTGTGTGCCGGTGGGAATGAATGACAAAATGAACAAAACCGCACATACATGGGGACAGGATAAAAAAAAACACAAAAACATGCAAATGGTTATTCTATCTCCTCAAAAAAGAAGAATATAACATGAAAAAAAATAATGAAAACCTTCCTGCTTGATCTTGGTCGTGCATACTCGCAACAGCAATGCCGTAATCGGAAAGAAAAGAATGGTTTTCCATTTCAGTGTGCAAGACGGTCAAAAAGCGTGTACTGTACTGGTACACAACAATATGCAAATTATCTCCTGAAGTTATCGCCGATTGGCTGTTGTGTTGGAATGGCGGGAAAGACCTTTTAGCTGTTTGAAAAGGGAGGGAACTGAAATGACTGTTTAATTGCTTCGGTACGTCTGGGGACTTCTTTCAGAGAAAGCAGACAGTGTTTGGCAGTCTGTTTCAAAGTCTTATCAAAAAGCTTCTTTTTTTTTCCTCTGCCAAAACTGAATTAAATGGGATCACATTTTTCAACTGACGGGAATCGCTTACACGTATACAGATACGCGTGCGTGAGGGGGGGATGAATGCATGGCCACTTACAACACCCATACATACTGATAGGGAAGAAGTAAAGGATGAATAAAGGGGAGATGGGAGTGGATAAAAAGGGGGGGAACAGAGAGAGAGAGGGGAGGAGAGAAAAAGGGGGGAGAGGGGGAGAGAGAGAGAGGGGGGAGAGAAAAGAGAGAGAGGGGGGGAAGACAGAAAAGAGAAAAACAGAGACAGAGAGACAGAGAGGGGAGAGACAGACAGACAGACGGGACAAAACAGAAGACAGACAGACAGACAGACAGAGACAGGGGAACAGAGAAAAAGAGAAAAAACTGAATAAAAGGAAAGTTATGTACAAAAGGGGTTTTTCTCTGATATTCTAGCTTTCAGACTATGCCCTTTGTCTGCGAAGCATTTTTTCAGCCCAAAAATAGGATGCAGGTCTGGGGTTCATGGGTTTTTTTCCTGCGTCATACTATTACTGCCTTATGATAAAAGATATGAAAAAACATATTAGTTAGATGATGGGCAATGAGAAGAGAAAGGGAAATATAAGGATCATTTGGGAAAAATCAAAAATAAACCATGAAATTTTCCTTACTGTCATCTTTTATCATCATCATCATCATCATCCTCATCATCATCATCATCATATCATCACATTTTCTTCTTGCTTGTTCTTCTTGTTCCTTTTCTTGTTCGTCTTGTTATTGTTCCTCTTGTTCTTGTTCTTCTTGTTCTTGGTCTTTTTTTTTCTTTTTTGTTCTTGTTCTTGTTCTTCTTGTTTTGTTCTTTGTTCTTGTTCTTCTTCTTCTTCTTCTTCTTCCTTCTTCTTCTTCTTCTTCTTCTTCTTTCTTCTTCTTTTTTC
>CM060318.1:32440788-32470788 GCA_030674155.1 Stramonita haemastoma
CTCTATTCTCCCTGTGTGTGTTCAACAGTGCACAAGTTCTCGCTGTTCCGCTCCTTCTGGTTGATTTGGGCTATGCTGTTCGGGGCAGCGGTGTCCACGGACATGCCTCGGGAGTGTCCAGTCGCTTTCTGGCCAACATCTGGGCCCTGTTCGCCGTGGTCTTCCTGGCCTCCTACACTGCCAACTTGGCCGCTTTCATGATCACCAAGGACGAGTACTACGACCTCTCCGGTATTCAGGACTGGCGGGTGAGTTAAGTCCGCGCGGTTATGGGGGGAGAGGGATGTTGGGGTTTGTTTGTGTGTGTGTGTGGGGGGGGGGTAGTGTTAGTTGTGTGTGTGGGGTGGGGAGGGGGGGTAGTGTTAGTATTAGTGTGTGTCGTGTGTGGGGGGGGGGGGTGGTGTTAGTGTTAGTGTGGGGTGGGGTGGGTGGGGGTGTATGTGTGTGGGTGGGTGGGTGGATGGGTGTGTGTTGTGTCTGTGTCTGTCTGATGTCTGTCAGTCTGTCTCTCTTATGTACCAATATCTACTTACCATTTCTTTCCTCCACTACATGAAGGCATTTTGCAAAAAAAAAGCCTATGGCTTACTACCCATTGACCACAACCAATAGAAAACTGGAGATTGACGTCGAGCCTCAAAAGCTTATGAGCTCATTTTGTCTTTCTCTCGTTTCCCATTCTTACTTCATCTTTACTCCCCCACCTACCCCCAAACCCCGACCTTCCCCTTGTGTCTGTATGTCTTTCAACTCCTTCTCTGTCTGTCTGTCTGTCTGTCTGTCTGTCTGTCTGTCTGTATGTCTGTATGTCTGAATCTCTCTCTCCTCTCTCTCTCTCTCTCTCTCTCTCTCTCTCTCTCTCTCTCTCTCTCTCTCTCTCTCTCTCTCTTATCTATCTATCTATCTATCTATCTATCTATCTATCTATCTACCTACCTACCTACCTACCTACCTACCTACCTACCTACCTACCTACCTACCTACCTACCTACCTACCTACCTACCTACCTACCTACCTACCTACCTACCTACCTACCTACCTACCTACCTACATACATACATACATACATACATACATACATACATACATACATACATGCATGCATGCATACATACATACATACATACATACATACATACATACATACATACATGTATACATACATACATACATACATACATACATACATACATAATCATACATACATACATACATACATACATACATACATACATACATACATACATACATACATACTATCCCCTTTACGTGTCTGTCTCCATCTCTAATAACGTCTGTCTCTGTCCATGTCTGGAACTATTCTCTGTGAACAGCTGAAGAACCCTCACCATCGCCACCCTCCTTTCAAGTACGCCACCAAACCCTCTGGCGCCACAGAGACCAACATTCGCAAGAACTATCCGGAGCTGTACATCC
Source organism: Stramonita haemastoma (assembly GCA_030674155.1). Lineage (NCBI taxonomy): Eukaryota > Metazoa > Mollusca > Gastropoda > Neogastropoda > Muricidae > Stramonita > Stramonita haemastoma. Next base: position 32,442,227 of record CM060318.1, read on the forward strand.
ACATGAAGAAATATCCCCAGAACACGGTGAAAGAGGCTGTGGCTGCACTCAAAGACCAGTGAGTCTTGTGTGTGTGGGTGTTGGGGTGTGGGGGGTGGAATGGGTGTGTGTGTGTGTATGTGTGTGGTGTGGGGGGGGGTGTGAGTGGGGGATGGTGTGTGGGGATCTGGGTGGGGGGTGTGGAGGGTGTGTAGGGGTGGGGGTGAGTGGGTGTGGGTGAGTGTGTTGTTGTTGTTGTTGCTGTGTATGGGTGTGGGTGTGGTGGGTTGTTCTTCAGTTTAACGTCTTTCCACTAAATAGTGATATCAGATAAAGAAGTGTGTGTGTGCGCGCGCGTGGGTGACAGACGTGTGTGTGTGTGTGTGTGTGTGTGGTGTGTGTGTGTGTGTGTGTGTGTGTGTGTGTGTGTGTGTGTGTGTGTGTATGTGTGTGTATGTGTGTGTGTGTGTGTTGTTGTTGTTGTTGTTGTTGTTGTTGTTGTGGGTGGGTGTGGGGGTGTGTGTATGTGTGTGTATATGTGTGATGTTGTTATTGTTGCTATCTTCAATTTTACATCTGTTCACTTCTACTGACGTTAGACGAATGTGTGTGTTGTTGTTATTGTTGTTGTTTTATGTCTGTTCACTTCTAGTGATGTTAGATGGATGTGTGTGTAAGAGCGTGCGTGCGTGCGTGCGTGCGATGGCTAGCTTCTAAGTGACAGCTTTCCTTCTCCCAGGAAAATCCAGGCCTTCATCTACGATGCCACAACACTGGAATACGCAGTGGGCAGAGATGTGGGCTGCAAGCTGAAGTCTGTGGGCAAGCGCTATGCCGAGACAGGCTATGGAGTGGGCTTCCCTAAGAAATCGCCCTGGGTCAAAAAGTTCAACAAAGTGCTACTCCGCATGCAAGATGAAGGTAACACACTCGACTCCCTGCCAGGATTCTATGTTTTGACTGACTGTCGTTTGCTGTTAAAAAAAAATATATACTGTTTTCAGTCATGTCTTGTTTTGTCTTCCATTGGCTTTGCCTGTCTTGTTTTGTCTTGTCTTGTCTGTCTTGTCTGTCTTGTCGTGCTATGTCTCGTGATTGAGATTTGATCGTTGAGATCTTGGATAGACAGCCTTGATTGCTATAGGTTTTCTAAGATATAGGAATAAAGGATGAGGAATGTAATTAGACGAACAACTGTCTTGATAGTTTCCATTAAGAAACAAAATTGAATTGTGCTTGCAACAACCCGTGTGGCCTCTCCTTTCTGAATCCCAAAAGACTTTCGTGTTTGACATGAAGAATGCAACAGTTGACGTCCTTATTTGTCTTTTGGCCAGTGTATTACATGCACTGCTAACTTTTTTTTCTTAAATATTGAGAAAAATACTGAAGGGCGGAGGGCCGTTGGGAGTGGAGGAGGCTGGGTGCAGAATCTTCAGTTGTGCCCCTATGGTCCACGAGACTACGGGACAGGTGAAGGTGAAGGTGAAATACTGAAACCAAATTCAAGCATGGTCTCCTTTTTGCAGTGGTATCGTCTCAAATGAACAGTGACCTAACACCATGAAAACAAAACACCTAACAGTTAAGTAGTTATCGCTAAGAATGATGTATGCTGCACACAGAAAATACATAGACCAACAGACAATGACGAATGTTTGTGTTTGTCACGCTGCCGGGGATTTTCACTTTAACCGCAAAATCCACACAACGGTGTTTAGTTGTTGTTTTTTCTTAGAAAGCAAAAAACAGTCAACAGGTATACTGTGTCCTGTGTCTACAACAATCAAAGGTATACGTGTCTCTAGTCTTCCTTCCCTACCTGTCCTCTTTCCTGTTGGGAATTTTTTTTTTGGTAAAAAAACAATCAGAGACACGCATACCCTTGGCCTCTCTTACACAACAACTGTATCACATGTCCAATCAATTACGCGAGCGTAACATAGGATAGCGGTGCTAAGCGCAAAAAACGCAGGCTGGAGGCAAGAAAAGAAATGGTATACTCTGAGAGACTTGTGTGTTGCTTTTCCATGAGGCTGTTGACTGCGGTCCATTGAAAGAAGGACTTGGGCAGAAAAGAAAGGCCTTTAGCTTTGGGTGTGCGTGGCAACCAGCACTGACTTCTTCTTTTCCTGTTGCGTGATTGGCTGGCTGTGCTTCTGACCTCCGCGGTCAAAGCAGCCATTGAGAAAGATACACTTTTGAACATCTCTTACACAGAGAGAGAGAGAGAGAGAGAGAGAGAGAGAGAGAGAGAGAGAGAGAGAGAGAGAGAGAGAGAGATGAGAAGGAGAGAGGAAAGAGAGAGAGGAGAGAGAGAGAGAGAGAGGGAGAGGAGGAGAGGGGAGGGAGAGAGAGAGAGAGAGAGGGAGGAGGAGAGAGGAGAAGAGAGAGAGAGGAGAGAGAAGGAGAGAGAGAGGAGAGAGAGAGAGAGAGAGAGAGAGAGAGAGAGAGAGAGAGAGAGAGAGAGAGAGAGAGAGAGGAGGAGAGAGAGAGAGAGAGAGAGAGAGATGAGGAGAGAGAGAGAGAGAGAGGGAGGAGGAGAGAGAGAGAGAGAGAGAGGGAGGAGCAGAGGAGGGAGGAGGGAGAGAGAGGAGAGAGGAGAGAGAGAGAGAGAGAGAGAGAGAGAGAGGAGAGAGAGAGAGAGAAGAGAGGAAGGAGAGATAGGAGAGTTAATGTAAGGACGGAACGCTGAGACGAAGAAAGAGGGAGAGAGAGAGAGAGAGAGAGAGAGAGAGAGAGAGAGAGGGAGAGAGAGGAGAGAGATTATTGTAAGGCCGGCCCTGCCTGTAATAAAGAGCACATGTCTATATAAGAAAATAAAGTATTACAAATACCAGATATGAATAGTTTGGCAATGCAATACGCAGGAGACAGATGCGTTGTACCTAAGTTGTCAAGGCTTAATGGTAACGTAACATATTTTCGCTCATATGACAGACGAAATACTTTTTCGTTTGAGCGTTTAATGAAGAAGAAGCTTGGCTTTATTAAGAGTGACCTTAGTAGCACACCATCAACCTTCTTTACATGGACACATAGGACGGTTTTACTTTATTTAAAAGAAGTTCATATCTTCGAAGAGTAAAATACGTGCATATCCAAATACGTTCATTGACAGACGATTTAACTCTGTAATATGTTTTGAAGGGAATTGCTCATTTGTAGTTTTACATTAAACAGGTTTTCTTTTCTCACAAACTTGTGCATGTTGTGCATTCAAAGAAAAAAAAACGGATTTCCGTTTCAGTTTTGTCACAAAGCGGCCATATAAAAATTTGTTGTTAAACATATTATTTACATTTTAATTACTAACTTAAAGTCAAAAGTCAGGAAAGTTTACCTCAATCCATTTATAGTGACTGCGATTTGTTACTTCTATCCAGTTTGGCGTTCTAGCACTGAAAAAAGCAATCTACAATATACTGCAATACAGCACAATAAGTCACTTCACCTCTTAGAAAACTCCTTCAGGAATCACACATCACTCAAACAGATTTTTCCTACTCACCCTGCGTGACTGTGTGTGGGGACGGGATAGCCTAGTGGTCAGAACATTGCGCTCGCAATTTGACGACCCGGGTTCGATTTCCGTTCGAGATTTTTCTCCTGGAGTTAACAACAGTGCTGACTCCACTCTGCCCCAAAAGTCCTTCGGATGAGACTATAAACCGAGGTCCTGTGTGTGAACGCACGCAGAACGTCTTGCGCACACGTTAAATCCTGTTCCGCTTTTTCGTAGGAGTAGGCCATGGTGTGCCGGGTAGGAACAGATGACATTTCCAAAACTTGCATACACACGGGGACTGGTTGTAAAAAAAAAAGCACAAGAGTGCTTATCCCCATTATCCTCGATATATAAAAGAATTTTTTTTTTAAATAATAGTAATAAAACAAAAGAAAAGAAAAGAAAATTAAATAATAAATAAGTAAATAAATGAAATAAAATAAATGAATAATAATAAATAAAATAAAAAATAAATAGGTAAAAAATAAAAATAAAAGAAAATAATAAATAAAAAAAAAACATAAAATAAAATAAAAAAAATGACTTGGATGGTTTTGCAGGGAGATGGAACGCCTGCAGAAGTTTTGGCTGGCCGGAGCGTGCCACAAGAAGCGCCAGCAGCGAGGGTCCTCCAGTCACACCCTGGGCATCCTCAACTTCACCAGTGCCTTCATCCTGCTGGGAGGAGGCGTGGTCCTGGGAGCCCTGCTCCTCATGCTGGAGCACATCTATTTCCGCTTTGGTCGAAAGTCGCTGCGCAAGTGGGACAAGTGCGGTTGCTGTTCTTTAGTCAGCCTGGTACGTTTTTTGGGGGGGAAGTTTTTTTTGGTTTTGTTGCGTTTTGTGTGGTTTTGGGGGAATTGTTATTGATTATATAGTGTAGTATAGTATATATAGTATATATAGTAGTTAGTAGTTATTAGTGTAGTATTATCTATCATCATCATATCATATCATAGTATAGTTAGTAGTAGTAGTAGTAGTAGTAGTGATTATTACTATTATTATTATTACTTTATTATTATTATTATTATTATTATTATTATTATATTATTATTATTATTATTATCATTATCATTATATATTGTTATTATTATTATTATATATTATATATGTTATTATTATTATTATTATTATATTATTATTATTATTATTATTATTATTATTATTATTATTATTATCATTATTGATCAAACGGCGGGTCGCACAGGTGTTGCCCATGCCGTGGTGGTATTTAAAGCTGTGTTCTGAAATTAAGATCATGAAGTATATTTTTAGCTAAAAGATTGCCGTGAAGGGTAACAGAAATAGACATAAAAAAATTAGTATTCTCTCTTCTTCTTTTCTCTTCTTTTCTCTTCTCTCCTCTCTCCTCTCCTCTCTCCTCTCTGGTCCTCTCCTCTCCTCTTCTATCCTCTCCTCTCCTCTTCTATCCTCTCCTCTCCTCTCTTCTCCTCTCCTCTCTTCTCCTCTCCTCTCCTGTCCAGTCCTCTCCTGCCCTGTTCTGATCCGTCTCAGTCTTCCGCACTTCATCAGGTAAACAAGGGATGTAGTTCACTACAATAGGCTTGCACAAGTTCTTTCCCTTGGCATTGTTAAGGGACTTATTTGTTTGTTTGTTTTTCTGTTTTTGTTTTGCTCTGAAGTTATCAGAGTGGTGCCTTTAAACCATTTTTTGGTAAAGCAACGTAGGAGAATACTTTTGGGGAAAAAAATTGGTTAGGAATTGTTTTTTGTTTTTTTTTTGTTCACTTGACAACAGCAAGGCTTCTGACATAAGACGCTAATTGAGGAGTTATGTTACCACACCTTGCATGGTCACATTGTGCTAAACGTATCTGTGAGGGGGACAGGTGCTGCTGCTGCTGCTGCTACTGCTACTGCTGCTGCTGCTGCTGCTGCTGTGATGATGATGATGATGGAAATGAAGAAGAGGATTTCAATGATCGTGTTTGTTACGGTGACAGAGGTCAGTGAGGTTAGCTTTGTTACTGTTGGTAGTTGATATTGATAGACACAGAAGACCATGAGAGCTCGTGGGGGGATGATAATAGCAATGTAATATGCATGTGTGTATGTGTGTGTGTGTGTGTGTGTGTGTGTGTGTGTGTGTGTGTGTGTGTGTGTGTGTGTGAGTGTGTGTGTGTGTATGCGTGCACGCGTGTGTATCCATGTGTGTGTGCGCGTGTGTAACCGTGTGTGTGTGCGTATGTATGTATCCGTGTGTGTGCGCATGCGTATCCGTGTATATGCGTGCACGTGCGTATGTGTATCTGTGTGTTTGTGTGTGCGTGCGTGCGGTGTGTACTTGTGTGTATATGTGTGTGGTGTGTGAGCAGAGCATGGGCCAGTCTCTGACCTTCGAGCAGTCGGTGATGGAGGCCATTGACCTCCACAAGCACCACAAGTGCAAGGACCCGCTGTGTGAAACCCAGCTGTGGAAGGCCAAGCACGAACTGGACATCGCCATGCTCAAGATTGACCAGCTTAAGCGACAGCTAGCGTACGGGGCCTCTTCTTCCCTTTTAGCTATATATGTTTGTCTGCCTGTCTTGTCTATCTGTCTGTATTTTTTCTGTCTGTCTGTCTGTCTGTCTGTCTGTCTGTCTGTCTGTCTGTCTGTCTGTCTGTATGTATGTATGTATGTATGTATGTATGTATGCATGTCTCTCGGTCCATGCATGCATGCATGCATGCATGCATACATGCATGTATGTATGTATGTATGTATTGTATGTATGTATGTATGTATGTATGTATGTATGTATGTATGTATGTATGTATGTATGTATGTATGTATGTATTTGTATGTATGTAGTGCATGCATGATTGCATTGTATTGCATGCTTCATGATCTGTCATGTCTGTCTATATCTTGTCTGATCTATCTGTCTGTCTGTCTATCTATCTATCTGTCTATCTGTCTGTCTGTCTGTCTTTTATCTATCTTCTATTATCTATCTGTCTGTCTATCTATCTTATCTATCTATCTATCTATCTATCTATCTTCTATCTATCTTCTATCTACTATCTATCTATCTATCTTCTGTCTTCTTCTTTCTGTCTGTCTGTCTGTCTGTCTGTCTGTCTGTTTATCTATCTAGTATCTGTCTGCCTGTCTGTCTGTCTGCATCTTCCTATTAGTCTGTCGCCAAATTAGGACTGCGCTTTCCTAATGTGAATAGGCGGGAGTAAGGACAGAAGTTCCAAAAAACGCACCTTTGCTGAACGTCAGAGCTCTGCCGAGGAACAGAAGAAGAAGAAGAAGAAGAAGAAGAAGAAGAAGAAGAAGAAGAAGAAGAAGAAGAAGAAGGAGGAGGAGGAGGAGGGCAGGAGGAGGAGGAGGAGGAGGAGATTGTTTACAATCTCTCAGGCTAATTTCCAGGGCAGATTTGCCAGTGCCTTCTTTAATTTCGTGCAAATACACTTGTAGAAAAAGAAAACGTTAAAGACCATGTACTTCATGTTAGTGTTTGATGAGTTACAGAAACACAAACATATTGAGAGTAGGCTACATCCTTGAAGTCAGAATGTGCTTTTCTTCATGGTGAGCATGAACCGTGCACAGACTCAAAATTGTACCATTGGTTAACCTCAGAGATCTAGCTGAGGAACGTTAAAAATTGTTGTGTGAATGTCTGTGTTTCTGCAACACCCCCTCCCTCCCTCCTATCCTCTTCTTCTCACCCTTTCTATGATTTTGTCTGTGTCTCTTTGGTCTCTCTAGTTTGCACACTTGCCTTTAATGCCTTCGCCATCTACCACTGTAATTCTGGATGAAAAAAGCACAGGAGTGCTTATCTCATTATCCTCGATATAACAGAATAAAACAAATAAATACATACATACATACATACATACATACATACAACTACATACATACATACATACATACATACATACATACATACATACATACATACATAAATGAATAAATAAATAAATAATGAATAAATAAAATTCTCCCCTCCTGGACCCTGTGATCATTCTCTTATTTGTTGGAAAGTCTGGTTTCTTTCGTAGCCTTGAATGCTTCAACACAAAAGTGTTTATGAAGTGTGAATGTTTTTTTTTTTTCGAAAACCCCCATATGGATGTCCCACTGTAAGCATTGTAGCACACAGTTCAAAGAACACAGGAACTCAAATCTCATGTTTTTTTCTTCAGAGTGACAACAAGGGTACACACAGGCTATGGAAACTAACCGTTTTGACCCTGTGAATCGTGATACAGATTGTTGCATTGGATCTAACCTACAAAGGGATAGAAACTGTTGGCAAACAAACAACAGACAGACAGACAAACAAACAATCAACTTACCAAAACAAAGCAAAGCAAAAGGGATAAGCAAGGCACTGGCTTAATTAACACAGACAACTCTTTTCTTCGTTCTTTTAGAATAAAAGCCTGTGGTAGTTGACATGTCAGCAGCTTGAGCACGTGATCAGCCATTGTTTTCTGTGTGCACAGCAAACAGTCAGCAGAGGATGGCACGGTAGGGGAGGTGGGGGGAGCGGGACCGGAAGGCCCAGTGTGGACCTATGACCCGGAAGCCACCTTACAGAAAGATGGCGTCCCCAGAAAACGCATGTCGCGCACCTCCCCCACCACCACCAACACCACCACCCCCACCACGACTCAGCCTGAGAAAAAGGAACCTCTGCCCAGCTCACAACGTAACGGTATCGAGCCCCTACCAGGGGCTGCCACTCCCGCCAAGCCGCCGACAGAAAGCAAGAGTGACGGTTCTTCGCCCTCCAGTCCCCAAAGCGACGGGGAGCAGTCCCCGAGAAGACCTTCCGTTCGACGGACTCGTGTCAGTGACGGCAAGATTTATGAAAACGTGGATGGGGGGATCGATATTGAGAGCACCATCTGATGAGAGGTGGGGTCCGCACTGTGTGTCTTGTTAACTGACCTGGCTGGAGAGAGGGGTTGGTTGGCCTCTGTGTGACTTCAACAATGCGTGCTTTCAACTTGTTGGTCAGCTATTGGACATCGTCAATCACCGTGACCTTTCTGTGTTCCCGTTTTTGTGCTTTTTTAAAAAAAATTCTCAACAAGGCTGAGTTTGTGTTGTTGAGTAACCGACGATTTTTTTGGTGGTGATGTGTGTGCTTCAATGGACAGAAAAATGATGCGTGGATTTTTCTTGTTTGATTTTTTTTAATTATTAAATTAACAGTTTGCAGGATGGGTTTACCTGTCAAAAAAAAAACACCCAAAGGGTTGTACTCTGTCAAGACTGAGAAGACATTTTGTGAGATTCGTCCACAGTATTTATGTGTTGAACTCGTCACTCTATTGTTGTACTGTGAAATGACATATTGACCCCTCAACTGTATTTTACACTACATGTGTTTGTGTACATGCAAAGTGCAAGCAGGCTGATGTAAATTGAAACCAACATGCAAGCACAACACACTCACACTGCGCATATAATTATATTATCCCCACAAAAGCTATTTGACATGTACTGGGACATGTGCCCAGCAAGTGAAGACAGCCAGCAGCGCTCGACACGTGTACAAACCAACGATGTCTCCATGTGTGTGTGTATGTATGTATGGTCAAGCGTGTACTCAAATTACTGCTTGCTTCCTGAGTTGCTGACTTTTGTTTCTTCAGGGATGACGCTGTTTCTGACATGCCCGACTCTTTTAGTCTTCTGAATGCAATCATCGAAATATGCTAATTCTGACTGCTCATGTTGTTGAACCTGCCTCCTTCTTATGCCACACCAATCGCCATTGCATCTGTACAAAGAGAACTATGAACACACCAACTGTGTTGATTGCCAACGTCATGCTTTATTCGTTCCAAAAAAAAAAATTTCACTGTATGTATATGTAAAAACAAAAATTGTCAGCTCAATTGTTTTGGGGTTTGTTTGTTTTTTTCATTGTATAGTCTGTTTGCTGCCTGTGAAAAAAAAGCTAACTGTACCAGGTAGTTAGACATCTGATTCTATGCAAGTATAACATCGCCAAAACATTTGCCATGCGCCCAAAAAGCTGTTCAGTAACTAGTATCTGCTTGCTGGGTTACCTACCGATGCTGCTGGTTTAGAGCATCTTTGTCTTGATAGTGCAAGTAGTGGTGTACTCCTCGTCTGTGACATGCTCCGTCGTTGCTCTACCATGTACACTGATATAATCTTGGCTTTAGCATCACTTTTAGGGCCTATTGCTGATCTGTCCAGTTTTCCTTTGTACAGTGTGCATACCAAATTCATGATGACTTGTGTACTTGCCATTCACACTGACCGTGTTTGACATCTGAACTGGTATGAAGGTGTGTGCGTGGATGTCCTGATTCCAACTCTTTGTTGTCCAGTTCGCTACCACCCCAGTCATTGCCCTATACTCCCCTCCATGAGTATCCTGTGGTATTGCTCTGAGCTTACCTGTGATCTATATTGTCAGACCATGGTCTGTGTGTAACTGTATCGGGTGTGTGTAGTATCCGATGTGTGAAATAGATTCAGAAGTGTGTTGTTAGGTTCTTCGGATATTTTTTGGACTGTGGTCTGTTCAGAGTTGTCTGACATCCTAGCCATTTTCTTTTTTTTCCCTTGCATGCTTGTGACTGCTGTCTCTCTGGTGGCTGAATGCTGTCTCCCTTCTTTGGTCTGCACCCTGTGAAGTGGACCATTTTCACTGTGGCTTGTTTCTGTTGATTATTCATCATCTGTTTCTGCGCACATGAAGAGGGCTTCAATGTTTTGGCACAGATGCTGTGAACATACGTACTCTTTTATTTTTTTTCTTTCCTTGGAGGAGATGAGAAAAGCCTCAGAGAGTCGACTGACGTCAAAAGGGGACAAGTGACGTAGCATGGTGAGCTCACTGCCACTATGACGTCACTAGCGTCGTGTGTTTGTCGCAGGACTGTGATTCATTCTGTCCTCTGTGTGAATGTTGTCAGCAGTATGTTTTTGCCCCAAAACTTAGAAATTCTTCTATTTTGTTTTGTTGTCACAATTTGGTGTGTACGCACATGTGGGGGGGTGGGGGGTGCGTGCGCACATGTGTGTTGCATTAAGAACATGGAATTATTGGCTTTAGTTTGACTGTGCGCTGGACTGAGAATCTTGCCATTTTGCTCTTACGGTGGAGTTCATTATATCTGTGTGTGTGTGTGTGTGTGTGTGTGTTTGTGTGTGTGTGGTTGTGCGTGTTTGTGTGTGTGTGTGTGTGTGTGTGTGTGTGTGTGTGTGTGTGTGTGTGTGTGTGTGTGTGTGTGTGTGTGTGTGTGTGTGTGTTTCATCATCCTGTATCTGTGGAATGGTTGTGTCATGTCACCATGATCCATCCTGTCATCAGTATCAGAGTGTTTCTGCTACCTACTTGGTGTTCAGCGGTATTCCTATGCATGACTTTATGGGCTGCACTGCATGTTGTTTTGCTTTTAATCCGTTGTTTTTTTTTGTAATTTGTCCTCATAGCTTTTGTACGATATGATTTTTTTATGATGCAGGCAAGACAGTGTCTAGAAAATTAATTCGTTACAAAAAAACACAAGACTTCTTCCGCCTCAAAAATGATTGATAGGGAACTGTTTTGAATCAGCATGTTCATTTTAGGACACACACACACACACACACACACACACACACACACACACACACACACACACACACCCGCGCGCACACACACACACACACAACACACACACACACACACACACACACACACACACACACACACACACACACACACACACACACACACACACACACATAGGGAGAGGGAAGTGGGGGGGGGGGTAGGCTGTCCAAAACTACTGGAGCATTTTAACGGTCAGACATGGGTAGCTGTTTCTGTTCCTCACACCTGTGACCAATGTCCATCTCACCTCTGTGTACACGTGGAGAAAAAAAAAACTCACATAAAGCCTTTAAACTTACACTGATGTCACTGTCCGTGTATAATTAGACAAAACCAGTGTGCACTCAACTGAAGTAAACCCTACCTCCCCAGTAAGAAGACAAACAAACAAACAACAAATTTAATGAAATAGTCCTAGATTTTGTTTTTATGTTTAAAAAAAAAAAGACTGATAGAGGTTTTGAATACAGAAAAATGCGCACCAAAAATCCTATATGTATTTTGTTTCATGAGTCGTATATATAAACCAGTCATTGCTATATCGTCTCTGTGAATGTATTCCATCATAGAAGAAGATGGGTATGCTTACACTTAAGATTGTGGAATCTAGTGGATGTTTCTCGTTGTGTTTAATTGTTTGTTTGTTTGTTTGTTTGTTTGTTTGTTTGTGGTTTGTTTGTCACCGAATCCTTCACCATTTCAAGTTGCTGCTGGATATTTTGATGTACGATGTTGGTACTGCTGCTCGGAGACTTGCTTGGCAAGAATTTTGTGGTGTACTGCTTGCTCTTTCCTTTACTAGCAATATCATAATGCGTGTGTGTTTGTGTGTGTGTGTGAATTTGTGTGTGTGTGAGTGTGTGTGTGTGTGTGTGTGTGAATGTGTGTGTGTGTGTGTGTGTGTGTGTGTGTGTGTGTGTGTGTGTGTGTGTGTTGTGTGTGTGTGTGTGCACTCGTGACTGTAGCTACATGTTTTCTCCCAATCAGCACTGTGTAATATGCACATTTCCTTCAAAACGCTAGTTGTGGTATGTTTTGTTTTTCTCAATATTTTTAACCGTCTTGTGTGTGACATAAGAAATACCTCACATATATTGCATGACTTGATAGTAACAAGCCAGTATTGACTTATTCAAATAAAACTTGTCAGTATTGAACTGGAAACTGTGCTCTTTGTGCACGACAAGATTTCTTTCAAATAATAAAAAAGAAAAAAAATCCAACCCCAACCAAACAAAACCCCACACCAACAGATTTCGTGTTTTTGTGGTAATACACACATGACCAAAGAGAGCTAACCAAAAGTTTTTTTTTTCGTTCACAAGGATAAATACTGGAATAATTTCATTGTCGACGTTTTCCCACTTTGCATCTCCCTTCTCTCTCTATTCCTACCACCCTCTCCCATCTTAATGTAGAGTCAAAAATGGGACTAAAATAAAATTGTCAAGGGATTTCTCTAATTATAGGATAATATTGTAATTTATCATGGTATCCAATGGAATTAATGACAGTTTGCTTCACTATGGGAATATCAAGACCAGCATTTTACTGTCAAATTGCAGTATCCAACATGTTTTTGGAGCTAAATGTTTTTAGCTTGATTCGAAAGGTTTAGCTAATCAGATCAGTTTGGTCGTAAAGGACTGACCAGGTTGGGGTTTACAAAACATTCTCTGCTTCAAACGAGAAAACTTTTTTGATGTAGAAACAATGTCAATGACCTCGCTATACCAAAGTGTTGTTTTTTTTCCAAATGCTTCCCCAACTTTAGCTTAGGGACGTGAAAAGGGTGAAGGCACATTTGAACAAAGTATAATCGTAAAAGTTTATAAGCTGTCATATGGCATATTTTGAGGAAGGATATTTTGATATACTATAGCTTAACCGGTTGAGGATGTTATTTTACCATACCTGACTGGTTCTAGGTCATTGCAAACGGTTTCAGTGATAAAAGTAATGCCTTTAACTCTTTCCAAAACAAACTCTGAAAGGTCAAAATCAATTCAATATTGTACGCGCTTCGAGGGCAATGGCTGCGTTTACAAGCAACTGGAACATCCTTTAGAAGGTCTGTACAGGGTCTACTTGTCTCTGTTGGCTTCAGTATCAGGAGAAAACACTGTACAATTTATGGAGCCCAAAGACTGACAGTGCAGAAGTAAAGCCAACGTTTTATGCACATGCGCATGTCCTGCTACAGAGGGCTGTTCATTTCTCTTTGGTTCTTGTGTACACCATTCAGATAACGCCATTTCTTGTTCTGCTTTGTATAATTCCAAAACTGTTCCAATAATGCAAAGAAAAACAAAGAAAAACTGAATTCGGTGTTAATAATGCACATTAAATAAGGCTATGGTTATTTGTATGCTAGTTATATATATATATAGCTTCAATGTCATCATACATAAAAAAAAAATACACAAACTTGTTACCAGCTGCAAGTAAACAGATTAAACTGACCTGGTATGCTTTAACCTAACTGTTCAAAAGCCAGCATTTGTGAACTCGGATGTATATAAATAACATGCAACTGTTATGTGAATAATAAGCACCAGCTTATGACATCAGCAAATTTAATGCCATACAGTATTTCCCTATCCTACACCCCCCCCCCCCCCCCCCCCCCACCCCTCACACTTCCCTTTATTCGGTGTAGTATTTGTAAATGGAGGTCAGAAACGAGTTCTTCCTCTTTGAGAGATAAACAGTTGTGGGTGAGGTTTCGGCAGAGAGGATCAGTGTACCAGGGGATGTAAAGTCCTGTAACGTGCAAAGAATGTTTCAGTATTATGGTAACCTTCCTGCTGCTACCGTTTGATAGATTACAGCGAACAGCTGAAAGTGGGCTAGATATATGAACTCTGCTGTCGACCCTTCAAGACTGTGTTGTTGATGTGTCGCATGCGTGGTGCGTGCGTTTGATGTGCAGTGTGTGTGTGTGCTGTGGTGTGTGTGCTGTGTGCGTGGTGTGTGTGTGTGTGTGTGTGTCAAAGTCAAAGTCAAAGTCAAAGTAAACATGTTATTTCCAGACGGTATATTGTGTGTGTGAGCGTGTGTGTGTGCATGCATGTGTGCATGTGTGCGTGCATACATGTGTGCGTGCGTGTGTGCGTGCGTGCGGCGTGCGTATGTATGTATAATTTAGAAAACCTGCTGAACACTGAAGCCAAATTCACAGTCAATGAAGGTGTAGGTGCTTTAGTTTCTAACCCAGTGCACTGTTTTCTGCATGTTGTGGACTTATCCTCAGTGTCTGTTTTGTGTGCCTGTGTCAATCTTCCCAGCAATGTGGTGTGTGCGTATGTGTGTTTGTGCGCACGCGTGCGCGTGAGTGATGGGCCCTCCCTTGTTCCTGTTCTTTGCCCGAACAGAGCACGTGACCTCATTTGCATCGCCATTTCCATACCGGAAATCCTGATTTGGGTGCGATGCAAAGGCTGCTCTAAAAAGCTTACAGAAACCCGTGTGTGTATAGAAGAGAGAGAGAGAGAGAGAGAGAGAGAGAGAGAGAGAGAGAGAGAGAGAGAGAGAGAGAGAATATGTGTGTTCATGTGCGTATGTATACATTCATGTTAGGTATGAGACAGAGCGATAACTATGGTTGTATTTTACTTATGCTTGTAGATGCCTGTATCTGGAGTTATAAGTTGTAATTTGTTCAGATTGTGAATTGGATCATTATTAAGGAGTAGTCAATTGGAGTTTCCTTTTTTGTCACATTTTTTTCTCTTAGAATTGTTATTCTTTTCGTTCTTAACCCTGGCTGAAGAATCAATGGGTCTTTTATGTTTTTGTTTTTATTTAGCAATGGTGTTGGCCATTTTGTGACATGTTGAGTGTGTGAGACAGTATTCCTTGAGATATTCTTCCGTGTCCCTGCCCCCCATAGCATGAGTGACGAGGAGTGATCTCCATACCTGTAGCCCCATAGTGCAGCTTCTCAGTTTCAAAGATCATTAGTCATTCAGTGACCTCATCATCATGACTTTTGCACACGTTGTAGAAATGGACATCCAGGATTGGCCGTTTCCTGTTGCTTTCATTTCCTGACTTTCTTTTTTTCTTTTTTTTGCAAAGTTTTTATTTTGGGTCATTTGATTTGAAAATGTATGCCCTACCTTGATTTGAAAATGTTTGCTCTTTACTGATTTGAACATGTATGCTCTGTATTGATTTGACATGTGTGGTGTATCTTCTTCATGCTATGTCCATGTGACTAAGAGCGGCATTCTCAACTGTAGGGTGACGTTCATAGTAAGCCCGTACAACTCTATACCTGCGCGCGATCATACACTGTTCAAACATACATACGCAAAAGGAAAGTAGAGCAGCCAGTAATAGGTGTTCCCCCAATATTTCGGCTGATATATATATGTGTTTATATATATATATTATATATATATATATATATATATATATATATATATATATATATATATATATATATATATATATATATATATATATATATATATATATATATATATATATAATATATATATATACGGGCTTAGTGTGCATGTGTCCTTAAATTTGAAAATGCTCGTTTTATAACTCCTGATTTCCCCTCATCCTTCCCCTTACTTGTGTGAGATATATCTATCTATAAACAGCAGTATTAACACTTTAGGCCCACGTAAAATGGATTCGCTGCAATCGCTGCTATAATAATTCAGAACCAAATATAACCCTTTATAATGTTGTTTGCGGTTATGGTTTGAACGCGAGTTTTATACTGGACATAATTTAATTGTTTCTAGTTTAAAAGCTTTGTACTTGTAGGAGATGAAGTGCTTCTACTAAGATATGTTAAAGCTAATCGAAGATAAGAGATGGCGGTACTCAATTCTACAAGAATGGTTCTGTTTGCTTTAGAAATGAACATTTTCAAGACACTGTACACATCCGAACTATTTGTGTAACCTCTTTTTTTTTTTTTTTTTAAAAGAGCCTATGTTTCTTTTCTGTAAAAGGCATGCGAAGAATTTCTTCTTCTTCTTTTATCTTTATTACCCTTGAAACATATATTCTGATAATATTTACACCCAAGAATCTGCAACATATTTTCCTTCCACAGTGTATACTTTTTCTGTAGGAAATGCTTCAAGACTCTTATGTTGCATGCATTTACAAAGCCCTAAGAGAGAGATGGTATTGCAGCAATGAAGATATTACATTTTAGGACCACGAATAAGGGGAATCCCTGCAATCACTGCTCTAATAGATCAGACCATATATAACCCTTTACAATGTTGTTTGTGGATCGGAGGTCTAGAATTAACCCTCCTGTCTAGACAGCAAAAAGTCAGGGTCGAAGTGTGGGTGGTTTGAACCCCGTTTGGGCCTAAAACTTTTCCCCCATCCATTAAACAATGAATGGTGGTCTGAGTGCTAGTTTTTTTTTTCTGATGAGACGAGAAACCGTGGTCCCGTATGCTACACATCATTATTTCGCGCACGTAAAAGAACCCAAGGCAACAAACAGTTGTCCCTGGCAAAATTTTGTAGGAAAAACGCCACTCTGGAGGGACAAATACAGCTGCAGACAGTGGCGTAGTGCGTTTGGGAGAGTAGCCCAAATTTGACGCAGAGAAATCTGCCGGGACTTAAAGGGGTGTAAAGGTAAAATAAATAAAAAAGATCGCAGAAAAAAAAAAAAAACCAGGCCTTTTTGATGATGAGGTGTTGAAGAGACAACTTCTGTTTGTAGGCAGTTTAAAAACAACAAAACAATCAAGCCTTTTTGATGATGAAGTGTTGATGAGACAACTTCTGTTTGTAGGCAGGTTTAATTCCCTACACTTTCTTCTTTCTTAGGAATGATCTACACTGCGATATAATAGTTCTAGCGTACTACTGACCTACAGGTGCCACACCTAACTAGACAGGACATCACGTTTAGCTTGTCACCGACATAAAACATACCACACCTAACGACAGAGGATACCAGTTCTAGCGCGTGGCTGACCTACAAGTACAGTAACTACATACAGAGGATATTTGCCCTAGCATGCAGCCGACCTAGAGATATATCACAATATTTACAGAGGATATTTGTTCTTGCATGCAGCTGACCCATAGAATATATTCACACACCTATATTTACAGAGGATATTTGTTCTAGCATGTAAACTGACCGAGAGATATATCACAACTATTACAGAGGATATTTGTTCTAGCATGTAGCTGACCTAGAGATATATCACAACTATTTACAGAGGATATTTGTTTTAGAATGCAGCTGACCTAGATATATATCGCAACTATTTACAGGGATATTTTTTCTAGCATGTAGCTGACCTAGAAATATCACAACTATTTACAGAGGATATTTGTTCTAGCATGCAGCTGACCTAGATATATCACAACTATTTACAGATGATATTTGTTCAAGCATGTAGCCCACCTAGAGATATCACAACTGTTTGCAGAAGATATCACTTCTTGTTGATTGTTATCCTAGAAGTACCGCAACTAACTAGAGAGGATATTAGCTCCAGCAGTTTCTCCATCCACAATAATTCCAGCTAACCAGAGAGAATACTAGCTTGTAGCGGGTTGCTGATCTAGAAATACCACAGCTAACTAGAGGGAGCATTAGCTGTAGCGGGTTGCTGATCTAGAAATACCACAGCTAACTAGAGGGAGCATTAGCTGTAGCGGGTTGCTGATCTAGAAATACCACAGCTAACTAGAGGGAGCATTAGCTGTAGCGGGTTGCTGATCTAGAAATACCACAGCTAACTAGAGGGAGCATTAGCTGTACGCGGTTGCTGATCTAGAAATACCACAGCTAACTAGAGGGAGCATTAGCTGTAGCGGGTGCTGATCTAGAAATACCACAGCTAACTAGAGGGAGCATTAGCTGTAGCGGGTTGCTGATCTAGAAATACCACAGCTAACTAGAGGAGCATTAGCTGCAGCGGGTATTGGATGATCTTAAAAATACCCACAGCTAACTAAGAGGATGCTAGCTCTGTCAGGATGATAACTTAAACATACTACAGCTAACTAGAGAGGATTACTTGTAGGATGTATAAATACTCAGCTACTAGGAGGTTTATTGTCAGAGTACTAAACACTAAGTAACTAGAAGATGTTAGCTCTGTCAGATAACTTACATACTACACTATAAAGGATTTGTACTTAAATACACCTATTAGATAACTATAATAAGTTGCAGTTTTGTTGGCTCCAAATTCAAGCTCATATAAGCAAAAATCACACTGGGTTAGTCTAAAAAAAACAAACAAAAAAACCAGTCAGATCAATGTAGTTCGAAGATACTGCTTAAATGTTGTTTAAAACATTGTAAAATAAAGTCCATTGTTATAAATGGCACAAATGTTTGTCCAAAACCCTTTTATGGGGTAGATGCACCCAGATTTAGTTCACAGGGAGAATATTGTACAAATGATTGACAACAATAGGAAATCTGTCTCAGCAAATGAATAGTATTTTAAGGAAGCACATTGTAAAAAACAGACTAAGAAGAAAAAAAGATCACAATGTTTGGACCCCATGAATGATTGATTTATCAGCTTTGCTAGCAGTAGAAACTGGCCATGATGCCAATCTATATGTACATACTTTGCCTATGCTCAAGGACATACTATTCCTCCTTGACCCCATATATGCTCACTGAACTAATATTCATCCATCCCTCATACATGCTCATTGACATGATAGTCCTCAATCCTCACATGTATACTCATTGACATACTATTTCTCAATCCCCCATGTATGCTCATTGACATATTATTCCTCAATCCCCCACATATGCCCATTGACATACTATACCCCAACCCCACATATATGCTCATTGACATACTATTCCCCCCCACCATATATGCCCATTGACATACTATTCCTCAATCCCCCATAATTATATGCCCATTGACATACTATTCCTCCATGCCCCCATATATACTCATCGATATACTATTCCTCAATCCCCCCATAATGATATTGGCATACTATTCCCTCATCCCCCAAATATGCACATTGACATACTATTCCCCCCCCCCCCTCATATATGTTCATGGACATACGATTCATCCATGCCCTGTATCTGCTCATTAACATACTGTTCCTCCATCCCCTATGTATATCTGTCCTCATGTATGATTATCTCTTTCCTACTCCCCCATATTTCCCCCCATCTCTTGCTTGCCAGAAACCCAAGGGGAGATGATCTGCTATACTGCCGAAGGCCATGTACAGGTTATTGAATAAACCATACTGTATCTCTTCAGCCTTCTCTTCTCTGTTGTGTGGTGTGTGTGTGTGTGTGTGTGTGTGTGTGTGTGTGTGTGTGTGTGTGTGTTGTGTTTTTTTATTTCTTTGATTTTAATGTAATTAATGTATTTTATTCTTTTATATCAAGTATAGTGGAATATGCACTCTTGTGCTTTTTTTACGTCCAGTCCTTGTGTGTATGCAGTTTTGTAAATGTCATCTGTTCCCACCGGCACACAATGGCCTACTCTTACGAAAAGCGGAACAGGATTTAACGTGTGCGTAAGATGTTCTGCGTGCGTTGACACACGGGGCCTCGGTTTATAGTCTCATCCGAAAGACTTTTGGGGGAGTGAAGTCAGCACTGATGTTAACTCCAGGAGAAAAAATCTCGAACTGGAATCGAACCCGGGTCGTCAAATTGCAAGTGCAATGTTCTGACCACTAGGCTATCCCGCATGCATCCAAAATCAAAACAAAATGAACACGCACTGTGTTGACTTATAGAAACAAGGTTTATTCCATTCAATCTGCGAACCAAACACCATGTCAAAAAGATCAAATGCTGTACAATCACCTTTTCATGCTAAACAAAAATCAACCAACAACAACAAAAAAACCACGCAGCAGTCCTTTGAACTTCTGTCAAAAATCTTTTAAGAAAAAAGAAACGACAAAGAGGACCTTATTGTAGTAGGCCAGTATAATTATGTGCTGGAATATATGCAGATTGTGTCTGTGTGTGGGGGGGGGGGGGCCGTGGACAATGTTCTGTGTGCTGTGTATCTGTGTGTGTGGTGTGTGTGTTGTGTGTGTGTGTGTGTGTGTATGCGTGCGTGCGTGAATGCATGTGTGTGTGTGCGTGTACGTGTTTATGTGTGTGTGCACGCACACGTGTATGTGTGTGTATGAGTGCGTGCATGCACGCGTGTGTGTGTGTGTGTGTGTGTGTGTGTGTGTGTGTGTGTGTGTGTGTGTGTGTGTGTGTGTGCGGGCGTGCTTGTACGTGTATGTGTACGTTTTGGTTCATCGTCGTCTGTGATAGTTTGATGTGGTACCCACATGTTGTGTGTACGTGCGGATCCCGGATTCACGACATACAAGCACACCCACAGGTCGCCTTCCACACAGATCTATCAAAGCTGCCATAAGGCTAGAAACCAGTGAAGGACCCGCCCTGCGGCTGGGACACTTCAGTATTGTCACATTGTGCTGACTGTGATCTGACATAGACAGAACACCACATGTCACACCATTCATTCCGCAAGAACATCTTTTTGTTGCGTAGCTAGCCACGTCCTTGCAATTAACCACAGTTTAAAACAAAAATGGCAATTTCGACGTAATCGACTGACTAGGTGAATCTGCATTATAGAACATAAGCTTTAAGCAGAATGGGCAGTTTTAACGTAGCATTGACAATATGAATGTTCATAATTATAACATGAATGAAAAAAACTTCTCACCCCTTATAGCATAACACAGGCATTACGTAGAGGATGGTTCAGGCGTTATTTAAGTGACATTCAGACCACAGCACAGGAGAAACAGAGTCTCACATATTGTTTTTTTAGGGTTGATATTCTCTACCACTGCTACTGAGAGTCTCTGTATGCTGTCGATTATCCCTGACAGACTTGACAGTTTTCGCTGGATTTTTATTCCAATATCCTCATCAATACAATCCAGCAAACAGAAAACTTCAGAACTTATCAACTTCTCAGCTAAAACAAACACTTACTGGTGTATTTAAGTTTTCCATTGTCATCAACAGTGCTCTTACGGATGATGATATAAACCAGAGTGTCCTGCGCGAAATAGATACGCAACATATTGCACACAGGTTAAGCGCCAATCCATTCTTTTTTTAATAAAAGAGGAAGGATGCCAACTAAAGAGAGTGATATGGCTGAAATAAACAGACCCAACATGCATTAGTAGTACACCAGCAGAAGTAAAAACTACAGAGTCATGCAACGTTCATTGGTGTGTCCAGTTTTAGTAACAGAGCGTACTAGTCTGGCTTCTCTCCCCCCCCCCCCCCAAGACAGGTAATAAAAATGCTCCCCCGTCACACAAAAATACGGGAGTCATCTAAACAGCAACTGTTTTGGCTGCATTTCTACTGTTGTACTTATATAATCATACATGTGTGTTGGCAGATTGGGGAAGAATAATTGCACCCAATGCAACAGACGTGGCTACTACCATCAATACATTTTGATCAACCAGATCAAAGCAATAGACACGACAATCAGCCAACAGTAAAGCAGCTACATAATAATGAAGCACAGTAACAAAATGGAGCACACACACATCACTACCACATAGGAACAACGATAAATAATCATTAATGTGCGCTCAAAAGAAGGTAGTAAATATGCCGGAGGTACTGTTGTGTATTGTAGTATTTTTACAAAAAAAGTAATGAAATATTGGGGACGTATCCAATGCAAAAAATGATAAAATTTGGAAACGGGGTTATTCTTGAATGGCATTTGGCATACTCAGCGGACCAGTTTTTGTGTTTTGTTTTGCATACTGGTGTCAACAATGTTTACATGTATAACAATATGTATGTTCAATATGATTTGAAACAACTAATAACACACAGACAACCATAGTGGTTTAATGCAATAAAACAGACATACATAATATACCTTAGCTTCATTCTCTTATATTATTCGCATGCAATTAAAAGCCAGTACACAGTTATTTCCCTTTGTGAAAAAATGCATTAAAAAGAATGCAACAAGTGAAATTATTAACAAGAAAAAGGGTTAAAACCTCTCTCTCTCTCTCTCTCTCTCTCTCTCTCTCTCTCTCTCTCTCTCTCTCTCTCTCTCTCTCTCTCTCTCTCTCTCTCTCTCTCTCTCTCTCTCTCTCTCTTCGGATGAGACTAGTCCTTCGGATGAGACTTTAAACCGAGGCCCGTGTGCGAACGCACGCAAAACATCATGCGCACACGTTAAATCCTGTTCCACTTTTCGTAAGAGTAGGCCATCGTGTGCCGGTGGGAACAGATGACATTTACAAAACTGCATACACACGGAGACTGGATGTAAAAAAGCACAAGAGTGCTTATTCCATTATCCTCGATATCAAAGAATAAATCAAATCAAATCAAATCTCTCAAATCAATCTCTCTCTCCTCTCTCTCTCTCTCTCTCTCTCTCTCTCTCTCTCCTCTCTCTCTCTCTCTCTCCTCTCTCTCTCTCATCTCTCTCTCTCTCTCTCTCTCTCTCTCTCTTGATCATCTGCAAACACCTACGCGCGCACACACACATACATAGCATGAAAAATGAAAAATAACTGGGAAAACAGTGTTAAAAATGTTCTTCACCGCCAATAAATTGACAGATATAGATAGAAATAGACACCAGAAAAAACAACTTACAATTTGACGGTGTGGTGGTATATTGATACCATCTCTAATATTCTTCAACCTCATTCTATCTTCTCTCAATTTCTCTGAATCTAGACTTCAATTCATTTTCTGTTTGAATCTTAAACGAATCTTCCTTTTTTTTTTTAAATCGAAGTAGCTGGCCTATTTTTGTTTTCATCGTGTGCATACTACAATCATGTAGTAGTTTGGTTTTTATGTCAGCTTTCCTAAAGGGTTTGATTTAAATCTCTCAGTACTTGTCAGGTACTAGCAATGAAGTATCTTAAGGGCCGATTTTCCTTTGCATTGTGCTGTAGATTAAGATGTTTATGAATTACCAATGACATGCTTCAATGCAGTAGTTTATCTTAGACATGAGACATGATGTGGAATTTGTACTGTTAATCTGTTGAAATGTATGTGCATATATATATATATATATATATATATATATATATATATATATATATATAAATATATAATAATATATAAATGGGGTGGGGTATGGGTATTTAATACTGTACACCCTGTGGCAGGGTTGAGGTCTGGTGCTACAACGTCCCGCTCTCCCTAAGGAAAGTGAATGCGCAAAACATAGCCTCTCCTTTCCAGGTGTAGTGATCGCCGAGGGGGCCCTGCCTGGTAACGGGCAGGTGGTCACTTGCAATGGCCTCTCCCACATTACTGTGCCGTAGCAACACCTTCCCGTGGTGCCCCCTGTTCTCACTGAGCTTGCTACGTCATGGCGCGACCGAGTACCTGGCGGTATAACTGGGTCTGGGAGGTGAGCTGGCCCCCTTACGTGCGGCACGCATGGCCCACCGTCGTGTGGATACGCCCTGTGCCCACGAACCAGCCTCCCAGCTATGGCAAATAGCGAAGACTAAAATACCCTGCTGGCAGTTCCTAAAGAACTGAGGGCTGGCGCATCCCTAATATATGGCTGGCTGAGCCTTCAACCACCAGTTGTAAATCTGCCTACGACCCGAGGACCTCGCTGTCACCGTCCCAGCTTGCTGGGCCATGGCAGATGAACCGCGAGTTTAAAGGGTGGGATCGGTACTGCAAAACCTTCGTGATGCAATCATAATCACCCTTTACAAAAACAAAGGGGAAAAATCAGATTGCTCCAACTACAGGGGGATAACTCTTCTCTCCATCGCTGGCAAAATCCTTGCAAGAGTTCTCCTCAACAGACTAGTACCTGCTGTTGCAGAACACCACCTCCCTGAGAGCCAGTGCGGCTTCAGAGCTAACAGGGGTACCACTGACATGGTCTTCGTGTCGAGACAACTTCAAGAAAAGTGCCTGCGAACAGAACAAGGGACTGTACATCACCTTCGTTGATTTAACCAAGGCATTTGACACTGTGAGCAGGAAGGGCCTGTGGCAGATCATGGAGCGTCTTGGCTGTCCCCCAAGTTTCTCAACATGGTGATCCAGCTACATGAAGACCAGCGTGGCCAGGTCAGAAACAGCAACGACCTCTCAGAGCCTTTCCCAATCACAAACGGGGTGAAGCAGGGCTGCGTCCTTGCACGAACCCTCTTCACTATTCTTCTTCAGCATGATGCTTCAGCGGGCCACAGAAGATCTTGATGACGAAGACGGAAGTTTTCATACACTACCGCACAGATGGCAGCCTATTCAACCTGCGGCGTCTTCAGGCCCACACCAAAACCCTGGAGCAACAAATTCGAGAGCTACTTTTTGCTGATGATGCTGCCCTTGTAGCCCACATAGAAACCGCCCTGCAGCATGTAACATCCTGTTTTGCAGAGGCAGCCCAGCTCTTCGGACTCGAAGTCAGCCTGAAGAAGACAGAGGTTCTCTACCAGCCTGCACCTCAGGTAGCGTACCACCCATCTCACATTACAATTGGTGAGACAGAACTGAAGACAGTCCAGCAGTTTACCTACCTGGGATGCACAATCTCCTCTGACGCAAAGATTGATAAAGATGTAGACAACAGACGGCAAAGGCAAACAGTGCTTTCGGCAGACTCTACCACCGTGTCTGGAAAAACAAACATCTGAAGAAAGACACCAAGATCAGTGTCTACAGAGCCGTGGTACTGACCACCCTCCTGTACGGCTCTGAGTCATGGGTCACGTACAGACACCACCTGCGAATTCTGGAACGCTTCCACCAACGCTTCTCCGCTTCATCCTCGACATCCACTGGAGCGACTTCACCACGAATGCTGAGGTGCTGGAGCAAGCAGGGATAACCAGCATTGAGGCCATGTTGCTGAAAACGCAGCTACGCTGGGCAGGGCATGTGTCTAGAATGGAGGACCATCGCCTACCGAAGATGGTTCTCTACGGTGAACTTTCCACCGGACACCGCTACAGAGGCGCACCTAAGAAGAGATTTAAAGACTCTCTGAAGAAATCTCTGTCAGCCTGCCTCATAGACCATAACCAGTGGTCAGTCCTTGCTGCTGACCGGCAGGCCTGGCGACACACTGTGCATCAATCGGTCTCCTCCTTTGAGGACATCGCAGAGCGGCCCTTGAGGAGAGGCGAATGAGGAGGAAAAACCGCGTCCCCCCTACATCAACCCCAAAATCGACTTTCCCCTGCAGCCGCTGCGGCCGGGTTTGCTTGTCACGCATTGGACTGAACAGCCACCAGCGAGCCTGCACCAGACGTGGACAGTGCCCTTAATCTTCGTTCGCGAAGCCAAGCCATGATTAAAAAAAATTAAAAAAAAAAAAAAAAAAAAAAAAAAATATATATATATATATATATATATATATATATATATATATATAATATATATATATATATATATATATATATATACTGAAGGTTAGACTAGCCAACCAGTTTTTACACATAATAATTATGATACATTATATCGTTTGTCTCTCAAAAAAAATAGTTTCTACTTTTCATAGCAGACCTGTGATGTTGATGTTACTGTTGCTGCTGTGCTGCTGCTGCTGCTGCTGCTGCTGCTGCTGCTGCTGCTGCTGTTAGCTGTTATTATTGTTGTTGTTGCTGATGGGCTTTCGCCAGCTTAAGCGTTCAGTGATTCAGGCTAAACAGACACTTTGTCTCACTCACCACACCAAGGAGTCACTGTGAGAGTACGTCGAATGAACATATTGCCAGTAATTTTCAAATTTTGCCAAAGAGTCAGCTATACTCCGACTTCACAATATGGCATCCTCCAGTAATGGAGGGTAAACGTTGTACACTAGAAGCTTTCTACAGAGGAAGACAGCCCCCACAGAACATTTGAAGCTAGAACACCTAAGGTCTTGGCACTTGCTGATATCAATGACTAACAAAGAGATGTTTTTTTTTATCCGGGACCTTTAAATAAACATGTAATGCATGTACAAAAGACAAACTGCCATTGCTTTAATGCTATCAATTATCTCATCATGTCACCTACTCTTCAACATTAACCACTTAATTCAGGAAAAAAACAAAAACACAACAATCCCTCTCCCCCCCACAACACACACGCACACACACACACACACACACACAACACACACACACACACACACACTACAAAAAACACACAAACAGAACGGTTTTGTTCGTCAGCGATGGATTCCCCTTTTGTTAAAATAAAACAAAACAAACAACAGTACCCACATACAAAAAGAAGTGACACATCTACTGCAGACGCACTATGCATTATTATCATCATAGCGCCATTTACAGTACCCCCCCCCCCCCACCACACACACACACACACAAAACAAAGTGACAGATAGATACACACGCACTGCAGATGCATCATGCAGGGTTATCATCATAGCGTCATTTACAGTACCCACACACATACACAAAAAGAAGTGACAGAAATATACACATCTACCGCAGACGCACTATGTATGGTTATCACCATAGCGTCATTTACAGTACCCACACACACAAAAAAAGAAGTGACAGACAGATACACACCTACTGCAGACTCACTATGCATGGTTATCATCATAGCGTCATTTACAGTATCACCCCCACACACACACACACACACACACACACACACACACACACACACCACACTACACACAAAGAAGTGACGGGTACACACCTACTGCAGACGCAATACGCAGGGTTATCATCATAGCGCCATTTTCTGTACCCACACACATACACAAAACGAAATGACAGATACACACATCTACTGCAAACTCACTATGCATGGTTATCATCATAGCGTCATTTACAGTACCCCCACACACACAAAAAGAAGTGACAGATACATACCGACTACAGACACACTATGCATGGTTATCACCATAATGCCATTTACACTACCAACACACAAAAAAGAAAGGACAGACACATACACATCTCCTGCAGACGCACTATACATGGTTATCATCATAGCGTCAGAAGTGACAGATACACACCTACTGCAGACGCACTATGCAGGGTTATCATCATAGCGTCATTTACTCTAACTTTCATGCTGACACATTGACGCACAATTCATCTGGACACGGGCTATAAGAGGGTGACCTTAGGACACACGGGCTCCTCCTGGTTTTCGTTGATGTACACGTCAGGGTTGGGTCTGCGGGGACTGGCAGCAGGACTGCGTCTAGGGCTGCTGCTGCTGCTGCTGATGCTGCTGGCCCCACGCGGGCCCCTGTTTCTGCTCACTCTCTCCGGGTCGTACTTCCACACTTCTGCTGCTCTGGCTTCCTTCTCCACGGCTAGTGCTCTGATTTATACACACACATACATGCATGCATAGATACATAGATACAGATACATAGATACATAGATGCATGCATGCATACATACATACATACATACATACATACATACATACATACATACATACATACATACATACATACATACATACATACATACGTACATACATACGTACTTACATACACAAGCACACACGCACACATACACTCACACACGCACAAAACAGCTTTAGCATTTTTTAGTCTCCATGTCACACACGCACAAACACACACATGCACACACACGTGCGCACGCACACACACACACACGTGCGGACGCACACACACACACACACACACACACACCCAAGCCGACAGAGAAACAGACATGCGCTCCCCCCCCCCACCCCCCCCACACACACACGCACGCACACGCACACACACATACACGCACACAAGCACACGCACGCTCGCACGCACACACGCACACACACACACACAGACGATTGACCTGCCCAGGCCATAGGTAATACCTGGCTTTTAGAGAGAAAGGCAGAGACTGGGAGAGAGAGAGAATGAGACACAGACGCACAGACAGACAGACAGACAGAGAGGCAGAGTGACACATACAGACAGATAGACAGACATATATAGACAGACAAACAGACAAACAGACAAACAGGCAAACAGACATACAGACACAGAGACAGGTACAGAAACAGAGAAGAGAGAGAGAGAGAGAGAGAGAGAGAGAGAGAGAGAGAGAGAGAGAGAGAGAGAGAGAGAGAGAGAGAGAGAGAGAGAGAGAGAGAGAGAGACAATGACAATGACAATGACAATGACAAAGGTTTATTTGTGTAAGCGAGATGCCCATTCACAAGGGGACAGTGGGAGGGGGACAGGGCACAAAACACATATCATATACTGAGAACTTAATACAATACAGCCCCAAAAGTCATCATGGCATGGAATCCACAACATGGTTACAGGGTACATTTAGAACCTTTTTTCATTAGCTTTGGTCAGCCCGTACAAACGGAACTGGTAAGGGGGAGGAATCTCCACAACACTGTACAAATCTAGCGTCAACATCTTACACAAACTGATCTGCGACAAGAAAACCAGGTACATGTAGGTCACAATGTCTCTTCTTCCCTTTCAATCGTG
>CM060318.1:32475788-32478288 GCA_030674155.1 Stramonita haemastoma
AGAATTTATTTTACTTTCAGAGGGTGCACTAATGCAGTCGTTATACTCCTTCTGATATGTCAGGAAGGTCACGTGGGAGGATTAAAGGATCAGTAGAGGGAGTGGGGATGAGTCAAAGTCAAGGTCAACAATTTGATTCCAGACGGTACGCTCCTGAAGTCACTCTACGTATCATGCAACGTCAGTGACTTTATAGGGAGGCGTAAGAAGGAAGGGAGAGGAGGTGTTAACGTCAAACTCAAACTTTTTTTCTTTTTTTTTTTTTTTTTTTTGGGGGGGGGGGGTAAATGTTCGGATGGTGTATTAATGTAGTAGTTCCCTTACTCCTAAAACGTCAATAGATCACATTGTGTCAAAGTGAAAGTCAAGGTCAAAACTTTTGTAAGATAGTATTCTCTTGCGATCATTTCTCCTGCTATACAGAAGAGTAAAGGGTCAAAGTCTAAGTCTAGGCTCTCATTTCTTTTTTTTTAATTTCCATAAGGTACACACCCACAGTTACATCATTTCTCTTGAAAGGTCAGGAGGTCACATGAGGTCAAGGTCAAAGTCAAGGTCAATTTTATTTTATCACTCCATTGTCAATGCCAAAGTCTAAGTTGATTTTGTTATTTCCAGATAAGGGATCAATGCCAAACTATTATCAGGTTTGGGGTTTTTTTTTTAATATTTCCAGATGGTACACTTCTGCAGTCACTCCATTTTTCCTGGTAGGGAGCGGTAGGGGGTTAAAATCAAAGTCAATGTTCTTTTCTTCTTTTTTTTAAAATTCCAGATGGTACACTTCTGCAGCCGTTCGGTTACTCCTGCAAACGTCAGGAATGTCACAGGGAGGATGCATAGGGGGTCAAGGAGGAGGGGGATAGTTATTTTATTTTATTTTACTTTTATTCATTTATTCTTTTATATCGAGGATAATCGAATAAGAACCCATGTGCTTTTTACATCCAGTCCCGTGTGCATGCAGGTTTGTAAATGTCATATGTTCCCACCAGCACACAGCGGCCTACTCTTTCGAAAAGCGGAACAGGATTTAACGTGTGCGCACGATGCTCTGCGTGCGTTCGCACGCGGGACCTAGGTTTAAAGTCTCATCCGAAGGACTTTTGGGGAGAGTGGAGTTAGCGCGAATATTAACTCCAGAGAGAAAAATCCCCTCAACCAGGAATCGAACCCGGGTCCTCAAATTGCGAGTGCAATGTTCTGACCACTAGGCTATCCCGTCCACCAAAGGGACCCAAACCGCCAAAGTGACCCAGCAGCAGTGCTGGGCTCCTCTGGATGGTAGCCTCACGACGGCCTGATCTTGGTGGTTTCTCAGTGGGGGCTTCTGACTTTGAGACTACAACAGAATGAATCAGGGTATGTCTGGGGCGGAGGGATCGAAATCAGTGGCGTGGGAACAGTAGGACAAGAACGTAAGAGAAGATGAGGTAGCAAAAGAAGAAGCATTCTCCAAACATGGTTCAGGGATCAGGGTATGTCTGGGGCGGGAAGATCGAAATCAGTGGCGTGGGAACAGCAGGGCAAGAACATATTAAGAGAAGATGAGGTAGCAAAAGAAGAAGCTTCTCCAAACATGGTCCACCATCCACTGACCTTTGGTTTGAAGGTCCAAGATGATGGAGTTGACGCGCTGTTTCCATGGTGACCCCACAGGGAAGGCAATGCCGTAACCGGACATGGCATACCAGTTTCCAACAGTGATGAGGCGACAGTCTGCATCCTTTCCGGCCTGGTATTCCAACACGGTGGCGTCATAGATGAATGCGTGTAACTGCCTGGAGTTAAGAGGAAGCTCAGTTTAGTGAGGAAACAGGAAATATTTATTCCTTCCTGGGGAATTTTCTTCTTTTTTTTTTTTTTTTACTACTTCTGTCCTTCACACATTCATAATACATTCACTCACACTCCCCCACACATCACATACATCACACATATACACACCCACACCCATACTGTTGTCCCATGTGTATAAGCAGCACAGAATACCTTAGATACACGTTAAAACCCGTTTTACTTTGCGGAAGAGTAGGCCATTGTGTGCGCCAGTGAGAAAAACAACACTACGTTAGAATGGCCGCCTGACAAGATTCAGATGAACCACTAGGTTTATTTTGTGCATGGTTGCATCCGTGTGACTGGTTTGAATGCAAACGCTTTGATTTGTTTTCTTTACAAGATTTAGCGCTATATGAATCCCATTATAATTATCATTATTATCATTGGTAGAATAGTAGTAGTAGTAGTAGTAGTAGTAGAGTAGTAGTAGCAGCAGTAGAGTAGTAGTAGTAGTAGTAGTAGTAGTAGCAGTAGTAGTAGTAGTAGTAGTAGTAGTAGTAGTAGTAGTAGTAGTAGTAGTAGTAGTAGTAGTAGTAGTAGTAGTAGTAGTAGTAGTAGTAGATGTAGTAGTATTAGTTATTATTATTGACTACCATTATTATTATTATTATTATTATTATTATTATTATTATTATTATTATTATTGATGATTATTATG
>CM060318.1:32483288-32493288 GCA_030674155.1 Stramonita haemastoma
ATTAATTAAATAAATAAATAGATAGATTGATAGATAAATAATAGATAGATAGATAGAATAGATAGATAGATAGATAATAATAGATAGATAGATGATAGATGATGATAGATAGATAGTGATACATACTACAACATACATACATACATACATACATACATACATACATACATAATACATCATACATACATAATACATACATACATACTACCTAACTAACTAACTAACTAACTAACTAGTAACTAACTAACTAACTAAATAAATAAATAATAAACTCATAGATAAATACATAAATACATAAACACAAAAAATCAATAAATACATAAACACATAATAATACATAAATAAATACATAACACATAAATAAATAATAATACATAAATAATCAATAAATGATAAATAAATAAATAAATAATAAATAATAATAACAAATAAACAAATGAATAAATAAATAAAGAGAGGAGATGGCCAACTGACCGGTCAGCCTCACGCGGCCCCTGTCCATGCCGTAAGGAGAGAGCCACTCGCAGATGAAGATGGATGCCCCCACTGTGTGCACACTGAACACCAGGATCAGGCACCAAGCCGGGTAGTCATAGGGCTCTGCACACACACACACATGCACACACACACACACACATGTACATACACATGCATGCGTGCACACACATGTACACACACATGCACGCACACACACGCCCTTACACTCACACACGCACGTATATACACACACTCATGTACGCATACTCATGGTCAAACACACACACACACAAGACACACACATGTACACACAAATGTACACATACATGTACACACACTACACACACTCACACACACACACATGTATACACACACATGTACACACACACTCACACACACACACATGTACACACATATACGTACACCCTTACACTCCACGCCCGCACGCACACACAAATTCACATGTACTCACAAATTCACACCTACATGCACGCACTCGCACACAATTACACGCACACACACATACATACGCACACACGCATACATTCGCACACACACGCACATACATACACACACGCGCGTTCGCGCGCACGCACGCTCACACACATACAGGCGCGCACGTACACACACCTACACTCAAACACACACACACAAACACACGTACGTACGTGCGCGTGCGTGTGTGTATGCATGTGCGTGTGTGTGCGAATGTATGCGTGTGTGCATACACACATACAAGTGATTTTACCTTTCGTGTAATGCATTGTATTGTTGTTTACCTGACGTAGTTGTGTTTAATCTTGTTTGTTTTTACTGGTCATTTTGTTATGTAAAAGTGTTTTTGTTCGCTTAATTGTGTCTCTTGTAGTGTCGTGCTTGTTTTGACTGGTCACTTGGTAATGTAAAAGTGTCTTTTTTGTTTGCTTAATTGTTTTTGTATCTTGTTTGTAGTGTTGTGTTTGTTTTGGCTGGTTAATTTGTTACGTATATGTTGTTTGTCTGTTTGTGTGTCTAATTGGGTTCTTTTAGTTTGTTTTGACTGGTTACTTTGTAATGTGAATGCATGTTTGTTTGTTTGTCTAGTTGGGATCTTTTTCTTTGTTTTGGTTGGTTATTTGGTAACGTAAAAGTGTGTTTGTTTGATTGTTTGTTTAGCTTGGTTCTTCTTGGTTGACTTGGTTGGCTAGATGGTTACGTAAATGTGTATTTGCTTGAGTAATTGCTGTGTGTCTAGCTGTTTTTTCTTGCTTATTTCAGTTGGTTAATTTGTTATCTAATTTTTGTTAAGTGTTTGTGCGTGGAGTTAGGTTTTTCTTATTTGTTTCGATTGGTTGGTTGTGTGTTACGTAAATGTATGTTTGTTTGCTTGTTTGTGTAAGTTTTTGAGTGTGTCTAGTTGTGCTTTTTTCTTGTTTGCTTTGTTTGGTTACTTGATTATAATATAATAATGTGTTTGTTGAACTGTTTATGCGTAGTTGTTTTTGCTTTGGAATGTCTCGAGTTTTCAAGATAAAGATATCCTTTGTTTAGTTGTTTGTGCATTTTTATCTGTTGCTTTGTTTATTGGTTGTTTATTTCGCTGTGTCTTGCATATTGTATAGGATATGTTCATATTTAGAAGAATTTTGTGACGGAGTTTTGATGGTATAATGTTATTCTGGTGATGGCTGTATCCTGGTAATAAATCAAATCATGGGATTTGTCTGCCACTTCGTTATCTGTGGCGGGAAAAAATAATTGTTTTTTTTCCCTAACTGTGGCATTCTGTGGTCATTCTCCTTACCACTTGGGATGCAGGCGTCACACAAAAAACTAGGTGTTAGAACTAGGCACTAACGCAAGATGAAAAAAAAAAACCTGTCCACGTGTGTACATCTTTAGAGCTTTTTAAATTTGCTTTAAACAAGGTGGCATTTTGGGCATAGTTTGTTGTCTGTTAGTTTTTTTGCTATGTGACCGGGTGGTAAGTAGATTATCTCCCATGTGATCGGAGCGCAGCAATCGCAGCGTCGTGTTTCTATTTTGAAACACACCTGTAAATTGAACAATGTTCTGTTTCCTTGAGGGGGGGGGGGGGTATTATTCTGTTGCAAGTGGTATTATGTGTGGTAGGTGGGTGTAGGGTAAAAGACCGATGTGGGATAGTTGTTAGGGGTTACTGACTTTCAGCATCAATTATGCTGGCGAAGTAGAGTACCTCGGGACGTGGTACGAGTGGGGTGGGTGGTGGATGTGATTGAGGTGAGAAGTAAATTATCTCCCATGTGATCAGAGCGGGGCAATCTCCCATGTGATCAGAGCGGGGCAATCACAGCGTCGTGTTTCTATTTAGGGACACACCTGTGAATTGCACAATACTCTGTTTCCTTAGGTGGTGGTCAACAAACCGTCTGTTGCACACACACGCTTCCTCTTCACGGTGAAATGTAGTAATTATACAGCCTCTTAGTAGATGGGACATAAAATATGTCCACTTTGTTACAGCAAGGTGACGGAAGAAGGAAACTAAATATAACAAACCGAATATCCGTATAAAGGAAAAAACACACACACACACAATTAAAACAAACATAGTCTACAAATAAATAAAAGAAAATTCGACTTAACACGTACATAGATTCACGACTGAATAAATAGACCCAGTCACCAAAAAAACAATTAGACAAACTAGTAGAGAAATGGTTGAATAACACTGCAAAACCAACAAATGATGTTTGTATAATCCTAATAGATCCACCAACAAAACCCATCATACTATGTAAATGCAGCAGCCATACCCCACTGTCATCCCTAGTGCAGACGAAAGGCAATCTGGATAATTATAAGGAATCAAGATGATTTAGGCTTCTCCCCACGCGCTCTTCCCTTGTATCCGTCAAAGAAGTAACCTCACAACAGTGCTGTACAGCAGTGTTTTGGGGACCAAACTGATGGCTGTAGAGAAGAAGACGACCCAACAGAGGTCACTCGTTAGCGTTGGTGATTGGAGCCACTGATGGCCGAAGCGTACTGTCTACGATCACAGGTAATGAATAGCCATTCTTCTGGTTAATGGTGGGTCACCTGTGCATGACCGTGATGACTGTCTAATGTAGGTACAAGCAATTATCGTTATTGGCGGTAAAATGAGACCTAAAGCAAAGCTAACAACTGCAACAACAACAACAACAACAGTAGCAGCAGGGGCAGCAGTAGCAACAATAATGACGACATATACATCAACAGAACTATCATCAGCATCATCACCATTGTTGTTTTTATTGTCATTGTCCTAAGTAGTAGTAATAGCAGTAGTAGTTTCAATGGGAAAAAAAACTCATCCGGCTTGTGCCATAGGAAGAATGGGTTCCGATGGGTTCGGCCTACTTACGTTGGAGGAGACCTGGCCAGAACAATGAAGTGGCGCCCAATGAGTCTTCAAGACACTCAGGGGAAAGAAAGAATACAGGGTGAACTGATTTCTTAGTGTGAATGGTGAAATATATACTAAACTGATTGCCTCATTGTAAATGATGAAATACATGCTTAACTATATGCCTTATTGTAAATGGTGAAATATATGCTGGACTGATTGCCTTATTGTGAATGGTGAAATATATGTGGACTGGTTGCCTTATTGTGAATGGTGAAATATATGCGGACTAATTGCCTTATTGTGAATGGTGAAATATATGCTGGACTAATTGCCTTAGTGTGAATGGTTGAAATATATGCTGGAATGATTGTCGTATAGTGAAATATATGCTG
This sequence comes from Stramonita haemastoma, assembly GCA_030674155.1. Classification (NCBI taxonomy): domain Eukaryota; kingdom Metazoa; phylum Mollusca; class Gastropoda; order Neogastropoda; family Muricidae; genus Stramonita; species Stramonita haemastoma. Next base: position 32,487,513 of record CM060318.1, read on the forward strand.
AGTTGATTCCCTTATTGTGAATGGTGAAATATATGCTGGACTGATTGCCTTATTGTGAATGGTGAAATATATGCTGGAATAATTGTCCTATGGTGAAATATATGCTGAGTTGATTCGCTTATTGTGAATGGTAAAATATATGCTGAAATGATTGCATTATGGAGAATGGTGACATATAGGATGAACTGCTTGCCTTATTGTAAATTGTGAAATATAGGCTGAACCGATTGCCTTGTGGTGAATGGTGAAATATGCTAAAGTGATTGCCTTGTGTGAATGGTGAATAGATGCTGAAATGATCGCCTTATGGTGACTGGTGGAATAAATGCTGAAATGATTGCCTTATTGTGAATGTTGAAAATATGCTTGTGAACTGGTTGCCGTATAGTACACGGTGAAATACATCCTAAAGTGATTGCTTTACTGTAATGGTGAAACTATGCTGAAGTGATTGCCTTATTGTGAATTGTGAAAATATAAGGCTGAAACCGATTGCCTTATGGTGAATGGTGAAATATGCTAAAGTGATGATAGCCTTATGGTGAATGGTGAATATAGGCTGAAATGATGCCTTATGGTGAGTGGTGGAATAAATGCTGAAATGATTGCCTTATGGTGAATGTTTGAAATAAAAAGCTGAAATGATTGCCTTATTTGTTGAATGTTGAAAAATATATTGCTTGTGTGAAATTACATTCTGAACTGGTTGCCGTATGGTATACGGTGAAATACATCCTAAAATGATTGCTTTACTGTTAATGGTGAACTCTGTTGAAGTAATTGCCTTATTGTGAATGGTAAAATATATGCTGAACTGACTGCCTTTTGTAAATGTTGAAGTATATGCTGAAATGATAAAAAGAAAATAGTTATCTCTCTTGCATTTCCTTTTAAACTTATTTTCCTCCAGATACACAGAGAAAATATAATGCTAAGATATCATTTAGTATTACCATGTATTATGAAATGTGATGACAACTCAGATGCGTCTTCAGTAGGCTAACTATTAGATGAGAAGATACGTAATTATTATAGCCCTGGAATACCGCGCAATTTGTATACAACGCTATGAATTGTACTTTTGTGGGCATAGAGCAGAATGAAAAATGCAATCTGTAAAAATGTAAAAGGTAAAGGTGTCCCATAACCTATGTGGACGTAGGGGAGCGAGGCATCAAGAGACCTCACTTTTTCCAGGGGCCAGCATATTGAGGGTGGCGCCCATCTCCTCTCCCTCGCTGCTTTACCTTCCCTGACCCTAAAGAATGCACGTACCCATTTAAGGCTGGGTGAACTGGGGGACTGTACTGAAGCCAAAGCGCGCAAACGGTCACCCATCCACTTGGTAACCACACTCGATGCTGCTTAACATTCACTGACAGCTGAGCTATTCTTTCCCCTTTCCCCCAGCAAAAAATGAAGTAATAATTGTTGTAGTTGTTGTTGTAGCGGCAGCAGCAGCAGCTTCGACTACAGCAATAGTAGTAGTAGTAGTAGTAGTAGTAGTAGTAGTAGTAGTAGTAGTAGTAGTAGTAGTAGTAGTAGTAGTAGTAGTAGTAGTAGTAGTAGTAGTAGTAGTAGTAGTAGAAGCAACAGCAGTAGCAGCAGCAATGGTAAAAGCAGCAGTAGCAGTGATGTATTATACGCATACACATAGAGAACAAAAGATAAGAAACGAAAAAAGAGACCACAGAAGAGAAGAGAAAGACAAGAACACAAAGAGGCAGGGGAAAGGGTTTGCCGGATATTGTGTTCCTGAGCAATTGCACTACCCTGTGCGATAGACAACTGCCTGTTCTTAAGATAGACTTGCATGTCCTTTTTTTTTTAGACCCAAATCTAAAACTCTGCAACATAAAAACAGTTTTATTCCCACCTCAATTATGCTGCTTAATAAGTGCCTGACAATAAGTCTGAATTGACCCAAAATAAGCCAGCGAGCCAGAGAGAGAGAGAGAGAGAGAGAGAGAGAGAGAGAGAGAGAGAGAGAGAGAGAGAGAGAGAGAGAGAGAGAGAGAGAGAGAGGAGAGAGAGAGAGCAGACAGACAGACAGACAGACAGACAGACAGACAGACAGACAGACAGACAGACAGACAGACAGACAGACAGACAGACAGACAGAGACACAGAGAGAGACAGAGACAGACAGAGACAGAGAGAGACAGAGAGAGACAGACACAGAGAGAGAGACAGAGAGAGACTCAGTGCTCAGGCAAAGAGGGATGGGACATTTTGAAGCATAGGTAAGGCGACCTTTTATCATTCTAAACTGTATTCAATATTTTAATGGAAAGAGTATTGATAAAAAAAATCATTGATATTTGTTTAACTATACAACATGTTATAACAGTCTGGTTTCAGTGTGTGTGAAATTTTTTAAATAAATATTTACTTACAAGATGTCTAGCCTACTTCCGTTGAATGCGCCATACTTGCTTACACATTTCTGTTACCTTGGCAATGCAGGATATAAAGCTAGACATAGACACGATTCCAAAAGTGGCCCAAATCACGATTTTATAGAATAAAAAACTGCTGGATACAGTCATAGAGATCTTCTTGTGTGAAGTTGAGTAGTTCAGGCTGTGAAACATGTCTGGCGAAGCAGGCTACTTCTACTTGTCATAGGTAAAAAAGAAAAAAAAGAAAAAAGAAAGTTTAGGAGTTTGAAACATGTAATTTTGGCGGCCACATTGGATTGTTTCCATGGCAACAGTGCAGAAAACGTGAGTAGTTATTTGATTTGTATGCCTTTTTCAGTGACACCCTTTCAATATAATTATTGCATAACTTTTAACATGGGCTTGTAAACAAAATTTCATCACTTTTGATTGCCATGTCGCACCATCGCGGAACACAACATTTTAAACCTCGGAATGCACTAAGTTTGCTTTCAGGAACTTCTTTCAAGTGGAAGCTGTATTGTATCGAGATGACAAACGACTATTTCCGATTCCGTGTTTTCTCCCACAACAATTTAAAGATGATATTATTTTTTGTCACCCGACGCTCAGACAGGAACTACTGTTGTCTAGCATATGACATTGTAGGCCATCGTGTGCCGGTAGGAGCGGATGACAAAATTATAACAAACCAGCATGCACACAGGTGTCGTGTTTAGACACCATCCCTGGGGAAGGGTCGGGGAGTTGGAGTCCCAGAGCGGCTCGGGCTGTAGGTATGTGGCAGCGTTCTGGTGGCTCCTGCGACGGTACTGGAACCGTTCGTATCGGTCAATGCCCTTCCAATGGATCATTCCAGTGCCGTGGAGAAGGGGGGTCTGCTGCATGGGTAACAGCTTGCCCTCCATACATACTTGCCCAGGCTTTGCGCTCTAAAGTGTACAGCAGCAACAAGACAACAACAGTTGATCATCGTTGTTCGTCGTTGATCTTTGCGCCTGGTGGCAGCATGATCTGTGGCTCTGTAGGTCAAATGCAAGCGCTTTGATTTGTTCTTACAAGTGATAGCGCTATACAAATTCCATGTAATAAATAATAAATAAATATGAGCGAACATGTGTTGTTCAGCCGTTAAGCACCTAACAAGCACCCAACACAATCATCCAACTTCGGCGTGATTAGAGAATTATCTTTCCAGTCTTTCTATAAAAAAAAAAAAAACTTTAAAAATATAAGCAGGAGGATGAACATAGACAAGAAGGAGATGTCCAGAATAAAAGGAAGAACGCAGTAACAAAGAGAGAGATAGAAAAGCGGGAATCCGAGCATAGACTTCCCAGAAGGTGGGGAATGTTATTTATACTGACAGGCCCACGCCATTCCTACTACAGGGGGAGTGTGTATATATATATATATATATATATATATATATATATATATATATATATATATATATATATATATATATATATATATATATATGTCTGTCTGTCTGTCTGTCTGTCTGTCTGTCTGTCTGTCTCTGTCTGTCTGTCTGTCTGTCTCTGTCTGTCTGTCTGTCTGTCTCTGTCTGTCTGTCTGTCTCTGTCTGTCTGTCTGTCTGTCTGTCTGTCTGTCTGTCTGTCTGTCTGTCTGTCTGTTTGCTCTCCCCTGGGAGAGCGTGTCGACACAAAAGCAGCGCCACCTTTTTTTTTTTTCTTTTCCTCTCTGCAACTGTATTTGTTTCGCTATCCGAGTGGCATTTTTCTACAGAAGTGTGCCAGGGACAACTCTCTTTGTTGACGTGGGTTCTTTTACATGCGATAAATAATTATGTTTAACACACAGGACCTCGGTTTATCGTCTCATCCGAAAGACTAGCACCCAGACGACCACTTACGGTCTAATGGATAGGTGGAAAAGCTGTGGGCCCAAACGGGGATCAAACCACCCTACATTTCTCAACTCGGACTTTTTCGCTTTCTAGGCAGGTGCGTTAGCTCTGAACCATCGATCCATGCCACCCATTCTGTGGTGGAGCATCACATCTGAGAATTGTGACCGTTCCAAAAATGTGACGCTCCACCACGAATTGAGGCGCTTAGCACATTACCCAATTTCGCGCTAGGAGCCATTAAAGGCAGGTGGGGGTCAAGTTGTCAGTTTTGAGATTTTGATCGATTATTGAACTATATCCGTTATACTACCTTGTAATGAAATATCAAGGCATACTTTTTATTCCTTTTGCTTTTAAATCTGTTTTTAAAATACCCAAGCCCTCATTCTGACAACCTGTTACGAAAATAAACTTGTCCGTTTCTCATTTTGTCACATCCTGCAATATCTGATTTTAATTTGTAATAACTTTGCACAGAACTGTCCGATTTTCAATCTGGTTGTTTTTTTTTGCATTGGGTAGCTTTTTTACTGCAAATTAAGAACATGTCAATACTAAAAATTGACCTCTGGTGCAATGCGACTCCTTATGTGGTGGAGCGTCACAAATGACGACGATGGATTAATTTGGTTGGTCCACTGTGTGGCTATCTCTCCTTCCTGCTGTCCAAATAGGATATGACATGGTGAACCAACAGGAGCGGAATGAAGACCATACAGAGATGGACATCACTGCCCTTTCAGAACCTCGTTTAGCGTACGCTTGTGACGTTCATTCAGCGCTGCAATATTATGAACCGGCATAATTAAATGTACAGAAGGCTTTGTGGGCGCGGGATATGTTGAGGGTTTGTTTGTAATAGAGAGAGACAGCGGGAGTGAGAGAGAGGGGGGGAGGGAAAGAGAGAGGGAGGGAGGGAGGGAAGAGAGAGAGAGAGAGAGAGAGAGAGAGAGAGAGAGAGAGAGAGAGAGAGGAGAGAGAGAGAGAGAGAGAGAGAGAGAGAGAGAGAGAGAGAGGGGGGGAGGAAGGGAAAGAGAGAGAGAGTGAGAGAGAGAGAGAGTGAGACAGACAGAAAGACAGACAGACAAACCAGAAAAGAAGTAAATATATGCATGCACACACGTAATATTTGCATTATTTAGCAGACTGTTTCAGGGAGACAAATTCAGCAATAACTCTGTCCACAAAACTGCTATGCCTTCCTCCCTCTCACAACTGTCCATACGTTCTTTCTCATCAATATTCATGTCATCAAAATTAATCACACCCAAACCACCAAATATCATTTGCATGCCAAGATGTGCATGATTTGACCACAACGCCCCGTTTATTTCTTCTTTGTATATTTTGAAAAAAAAGGGGAAAAAAAACAACAAAAACATAGTAGCAGATTGTTGGCATTTGCAGCTGAAATTGTGGGTTTCTTTTGTGTGATTAAGATAATCAGTGATAAAGATACATATAGCTGAGTGGTTCTACGTTGAAGATATTTTGATAG
>CM060318.1:32500788-32510788 GCA_030674155.1 Stramonita haemastoma
TCTCGGAAAACGAAGTCTATTTTATCCATCGTTTTACTGCTTAGATCCCGCACTACTCCCAACAAACGTAGTAGGCATATTAATTTTGAAGGTCACACAAGTCTAGTGTAAGGATTCGGGCATCTTCCTCTTCTCGTCGTCATCATCAAACGCTCAGACAGCAACTATTGTTGTCTGTCATTTAAGTGTCTTTGATTTTACGTCTGTTCACTTAAAGTGATATTAGACGAATGTCTATCATAGGTGCGCAAGAGCATTGTGCTTACCGATAAGCACCTAACTTTTCAGACTTTACACGCCCAAAGTTGGTGTGGGAGAGAATGTTACCTTTTAAATATGTCTAAAAGAAAAGGGCAAGAAAAAGGAGAAAGAAGGCAGAAAATAGACACGAAGGAGGTGAGAGAAGGAAAATCACCACATATCATTTTGCAGTCAAGAGGTAGCTTAACAGCCTCAGAAGCCAGAAATACGAGTTCTATATCTGTTTGAGCTACTGATTTTTCTGCATAGACTTTTAAGTGGTAGTTTGTATTCTGGTGTTACTCAAATGAGACCATAAGGTGAAGTTGTATATGCAGCATGCTTTTAGCACACTAAAGAACTCACAGTAATAAGAAAGTTGTCGATGGCAAAATTCTATAGAAACACAAAACTGCTCTGATCAGGATAAAAAGTTGACATGCAGTACCGAGTAAAAGGGGGAGAAATAATGATGGGTGTCACTGGTTTTGTGGCATTACTCTCTCCCTGAAAAAAAAACAGCCCAAGTTTCATGGGGAGAAAATCTGCCGTGACATCAATACCCCACAATACAACACAATACAACATTATACACTACAATAAAATTCACGAACCTGGATATAGGGGTTACAGCAAAACTACGTTATCAGCAGACTCTGGATATCTACTTCAGACCAAAACTACATCATCAAAAATCAAGGGGATCATAGCGTTCAGTGCAAAAGCATGTCACCAACAACTACAGGATATGGGGGTCCTCTGTTATGTAACCCATCCAGCTTCACCCATTACCAAACAAAATATATTGTGCTGGTTGCAGACGGCTAGTGCTGTGTTATGTACACACCCTGATGTAGTTTGAAGCTTCAGGGAGAATGCAGTATCCTTCAGCTTCTCTCTAAAATTGCGCAGACTGCTTCCAGACCCCTCAGGTAAAACGTAATTTACACGGAATCATCCTTGACTTGAAATACTTGATGGAAAGCATGGATGATGGCTTGTTGAGAACTATTGCTCGCCTAGTTCAATCTTTGATGTGCAAGTGTAGTGGCCCTTTACATGATAGATTCTCTCTCTCTCTCTCTCTCTCTCTCTCCTCTCTCTCTCTCTCTCTCTCTCTCTCTCTCTCTCTCTCTCTCTCTCTCTCTCTAGTAGTAGTAGTAGTAGTAGAAGTAGTAGTAGTAGTAGTAGTAGTAGTAGTAGTAGTAGTAGTAGTAGTATGTAGTAGTAGTAGTTGTTGTAGTGGTAGTAGTAATGGTAGTAGCAGTAGCAGTAGCAGTAGTAGTAGCAGCAGTAGTAGTAGTATCATCATCTTCATCAGTATCCTCCTCATCGTCATCATCATCACCCTCTTCTTCTTCTTCTTCTTCTTCTTCTTCTTCTTCTTCTTCTTCTTCTTCTTCTTCACCACCACCACCACCACCACTATCGTCATCATCATCGTCATCATCATCATCATCTTCTTCTTCTTCTTCTTCTTCTTCTTCTTCTTCTTCTTCTTCTTCTTCTTCTTCTTCTTCTCACCCTCATCGTCCTCCCTCTCCTCCTCCTTTTCCTCCTCTTCCTCCTCCCAATCATTATCATCATCATCATCATCATCATCATCATCATCGTCATCATTTTTATCCTCCTCCTCATCATCATCAACAGCAGCAGCAGCAGCAGCAGCAGCAGTGGCAGCAGCAGCGGCAATATCTTTATTGTCCCCATCAACGCTATGCCCTGGCGAAAAACAAATCAGAGGAAAAGTTGCCTACTCTCCAACTTTGCCAGTGTTTATTGAATTGGTGTATCAGCTACTCGATGTGGTCTAAGTGATATCTTTAACGTCTGGTCGATCCCCTTGTCTTCCCTCACTGTTGAGGCTATGTAAAATAATAGAGTGTTAACTACATGCTAACAAGCAAACGACGCCTTTACTTCATTTTGTCACCCGACGGGACTTGACCTATTGTTCTTTTTTCTTTAAAAGAGGTTGTTGTATTTCTTGTTGTTGCTGCTGTTTTTCGTTGCTTTTCCTGCTTTTATTCTATTCTATTTAATTTCAAGGATCATGAAATAAGCATCCATGTGTTTTTTTTGTTTACAACCTGTCCATTTTTTCTCTGTGTGTGTGTGTGTGTGTGTGTGTGTGTGTGTGTGTGTGTGTGTGTGTGTGTGTGTGTGTGTGTGTGCGCGCGCGTGTGTACGTGCGTACGTGCGTGTGTGTGTGTTAGTATGAGTATGTGTATGTGTTAGTGTGTGTGTCAAAGTCAAAATTTTATTTCCAGATGGTACATTGAATAAGCATTGATTTGCTTTTTTTCATCAAACCATCTAGGTAGGGTGTTGAGTGAGGTGAAGTGGAACGGGTGGGGGGGGGTTGCAGGTGAACAATGGGGAGGAGGAGAGTGGGCCTTACTGCCCGTTGTCTGCGCAGGCTGACATGCTTGGTCATCGAGGGTATGGTCACGTATGGCCAGTAGGCCTAGAGCATGACGGTTCGAAGATGCCCCCAGAATATAGGGCGTTGGTTGTAGTTTCCGTGGTGACATTCCGTGTTGCCAGCTTGTTCTTCACGATGAGTTTTTAAGTGTCCAATTCCTTTACAACCCACTCTTGGCATACATGGCCTTGAACATGGATTGTGTACCAGGGGATTAAAACACATGAATTGTCAAAAGTTTTGTTTTTTTTACAAACAAGTTGAATAAATGTTCTCCAAAGTTCACTAGGTACAATTAACGTAAATGTTGTACGTACACATTTTTCTTTTGAGTTATTCGTTCCATATTCTTTTGAGTGTAGTGGTAATGTTTTGAGGTTGACATTTTCCACAGTACCTTCCATACAACAAGTTGCCACAAAGTACAAGTTATCATAAAGGGCCTCACATGTAAACTGGCAAGAGTCTTTGGTATAATTATTGAATTGTTTCCTTGCACTGACGTTGGGAACTCATAGTGCGAGTTGCAGGTCGCATTTTCTGAACAGTGTGTCACTGGTAGATTGATATCATGTTTAACCAGGTTATATGACATGAATTACAAGAAAATGAAGGATGACCCCCCAAAAAAAAATTAAAAGGAAAAAAAATCAAACAACAAAATTATGATGATTATGTCTTCTGCTATGTACCATTTTAATGTCCGTCACATTTGCAAAGAACAGTGAGCCCCACATTGCTCAGTTTTACTGTTTGCACCACAACTATTTTTTATTTTTTATTTATTTTATACCACTTTATGTCACAGCAGATTTCTCTGCGTGAAATTCGGGCAATTCTCCCCGGGGAGAGCGCGTCGCCACAAGTGCAGCGCCTACCCATTGTTTTTCCTCTCAGGGATGGTGTCTAAACACGACACCTGTATGCATGCTGGTTTTTTTAATATAATTTTGTCAACTGCTCCTACCGGCACACGATGGCCTGCTCATCCGAAAGGCGGAACGGGATTTTAACGTGTGCACAAGATGTTTTGCGTGCGTTCGCACACGGGACCTCAGTTTATAGTCTCACAACTACAGCTTACAGCAACACTGACTGACCTGTGTGTGGGCGATGACAGCCAAAAAACACAGAAACACAATGTCTGGCCCATACGCCCCACAAAAGAAACTCTTCAGCCTTCAAGCACTTCACACAGAAACACAATGCACATCTGGCCTGGCCCTCACACCTCACAAAAGAACCACTTCACCTTCAGACTGCTGTAGTATAGTGGTCCTGTTTCAACACAATCCGTTTGAACAGGTTTACATTGGTCTATCCGTAGTTGTTGGCTAGGTGCTGATTTAGTTGAAAGTAAAGAAAATTTCACAGTGTAACTTAATAACTAATAATTTCATATATATTTTATACTTTTATCTATATATGTATATATATATATATATATATATATATATATATATATATATATATATATATATATATATGAATGATACATTAACTAGACCAATTGTATTTTTCCGACAAATCCAGATACACTCATCTGCACACTTTTTGTATATCATAATGTCATGCAGGAAAACAACTTTCATTGGAAAGCTCCTTTCACAGGTCTTGACAGTTTGACAACGGGAGAGTCCTCTGTGTGTGTGTGTGTGTGTGTGTGTGTGTGTGTGTGTGTGTGTGTGTGTGTGTGTGTGTGTGTGTGCGTGCGTGCGTGTGTGTTTATGTATAATATATATATATATATATATATATATATATATATATATATATATATATATATATATATATGTGACGCTCCACCACATAATAAGTCGGAGTGCACCAGAGGTCAATTTTTAGTTATTGACATGTTATTAATGTGCAATAAATTGGCTATCAAATACAAAAAAACAGGTTGAAAATCGGACAGTTCTGTGCAAAGTTATTACAAATTGAAATGATAGACTGCAGGATGTGACAAAATGAGAACTGGGCAAGTTTATGTTAGTAACAGGTTGTCAGAATGAGGGCTTGGGTATTTTCAAAACACATTTAAAAGCAAAAAAATAAAAATTATGCCTTGATTCTTTCATTATAAGGTAGAAAAACGGATATAGTTTAATAATCGATCAAAATCTCAAAATTGACAACTTGACCCCCACCTGCCTTTAAAGGCTCCTAGCACAAAATTGGGTAATGTGCTAAGCGACTCATTCCGTGGTGGAGCGTCACATATATATATATATATATATATGTATTGTTTCGTTATGTACACACACACACTGCTCACTCCCTAGCTCACTGCCTCAACAGAAACACCCCTCAGTTGGCTCCTTACCTTGCAGACTGCCGCTCGCTTTATTCTCATCTGAAAAGTGTCTTTTTACGGCAATCGCCAAATATACGCACAGCAACCATGTCACATCTTCCCCTTTTTCTTTTCAAAGTTTAAAAAACAATTAAAATTTAAGACCCCCGTTTCTCCCTTCCTTTTCCCCAAGTCCAATGGTAGTCTACTTTCTATAATGAAAATTAAATGGAACTAAATCAATCATAAAAGTCACCATGTAATTCAAGTCAATTTGCACTAATGCAACCTTTAAAATTTTAAGACAAGTACAATGACATCAACATTCTTCCCTTTTAAAACAGGTGTTTTGCATAATCATTCTTTGAGAATTAAAACACGATCTAAAAGGGTTTCTTTTCTTTAGATTCTCTGCTACTAAGCACTAAAATAATTCTTATTCTTCTCAATGAATCGATGCTTGTTTAGACTATGATTTGTTAAACAGGCAAAAAAACTTTTTTTTTTTTTTTTTTTTGGTTAGTTTGCAACTGGTTCAGCATCTGGGCATGACTTGGTACACTGAATGACAGCAAACATGTACAAAATGTAGTACTCACCCCAAAACTGAAGTCCCGAATATAACTTCTAAACTTGAAAAGAAACCTTTATTATGCCAAGGCATTTACGATTAACTACCACGTTCCTTCGACTAATTTTATCGAAATCTTGCCGGTCGGTGGATTTGTCGGCCGGATCTGGTAACTCAACCGGGTGACTGCGGCTGGTGAGGTGTTGAGCTCTCCCTCCTCTGTGGTGATGGAGAGAACGTAGGGGCCGCCGGTGTAGGGGTTCCTGATGCTCCCTCGTAGGACCCGTACTGGGTCGCCAGAGATGACAGGCCTGGTTGCCCGCCGGTAGGCTGGGTAGACACTGGCTCTAGCGCCTCCTGGTTGTGGTGATCAGTTGATGGCGACGGCATTTGCTAGACCCATGGTGGCTCTGTCGTTCGCTCATTCATTGTGGATGTGGTATCTGGACGAAGGTGTCGTCGATTGCGACGCAGTTTTCCTCAAGGCGTCTGGATGACGTAGGACCGCGGTGCATGCTGATGCACCACCTCTCCGGGCAGCTTCCAGCCCTTGTCATTGACCAACTTAACAAAGACCTGCTGGCCTGGGTGAAGCTCCCTAAGAGGCTGGGCTCCATGATGTGCGTCATATGCATGTTTCTGGCGCTGTTTGGCTTGAATGTCCCGAGCGCGCACTAAGGCAGGGTCAATGGGAATGGGAATGAGAGTTTTGGGGAGGACTGGGAGGGTGGTGCGGAACTTCCTGCCACAGGCCAGCTCTGCTTGGGCTGGCTCCCAGTGCTGGTATGGGCGTCGATCTGTATGTCAGGAGGGCGAGGAAGGGGTCCTCCTGCCTCAGGATTCCCTTCGCAATTTTCACTGCGCACTCTGCCTGTCCATTGGCTTGTGGATAATGAGGGCTTGATGTCGTATGGCAGAAATTCCAATCTCCTGCAAATTGCTTGAACTCCCCCGATGAAAATTGCGTTCCATTATCTGTTACTACTGTTTCTGGCACCCCATGTTGTGCAAAGCAGGCTTTCATTTTCACCACTGCCTCCTTCGCAGTCAGTTTTGATAGGCTGGCAATGTTCAGGTATCTTGAGAAGCAGTCTACTATGATGAGATAGTGTGTCTTTTCCACTTCACAGATATCTACACTCACTCGCTGGTACGGTCTCTCTGGTGGATCAGATGGCATGAGCGGTTCAGCCCTCTGAGAAGGCTGCTTTTCTAAGCATATCCGGCACTTAGACACTGTCTGGCAATGTCCTCTGCTATTTTCGGCCACCATACACACTGCTTTGCCCTTTCTCTGCACTTTACAATTCCTAAGTGTCCATCGTGGATTCTCTCTAACAATTTTTTTCTCATAGAGTGGGGAATCACTATTCTGTCTCCACGAATCAAGAGTCCATCGCATACACTGAGTTCGTTTTGGAGAACAAACAGGTCTCTAGCAGCCAACTGTACATCTGCCTTGTTTTCCGGCCACCCGTTCATAGTGTACTGCATGGCTGCCTGCAGGTTCACGTCTTTCGGAGTTTTCTCTTGGATTTCTGCCAATCTGGCATCTCTCATTGGCCAAGATGCCATGATTTCATTCACATGTGACTGCTCTTCTCTGTGTGTGGAGTTTTCATCTTTCATATTCATTGGGCTTCTTGACAGTGCGTCAGCTACATGCATGCTTTTTCCCGGGACATGTACTGCCTTCAAATTAAACCGTGTTAGTCTCAGCAACAATCTCTGGCACCTGAGTGGCATGTCTGCAAGTTCTTTAGAGTTCATCAGCGGCACCAGTGGCTTGTGATCTGTGAGAATCTGAAACTCGGGCAGTCCTACCAGGTATCTTTCAAACTTCTCGCACGCCCACGTTGTTGCCAGGCATTCCTTTTTGATTTGTGCGTACCTCTTCTCCGCGTCTGTCAGAGTCCTGGATGCAAAGGCAACAGGCCTCGGCCCCTCGGGATGTTCCTGTAGGAGTACTGCTCCTAGGCCATAGCTGCTAGCATCAGCACTGACTGTTGTTGCCTTATATGGGTCGAAGAATGCCAGGGTTGGGGCCTCTGTCAGCATTTCTCGGATCTTGGCTGCTGCTTCCAACTGTGCTGGTCCCCAGATCCATTCTCGATTCTTCTCCAGCAGCTCACTAATGGGTTTCAGAACAGTGGACAAGTCCGGCAGGTACCGCCCCAGGTAGTTCACCATTCCCATGAAGCGTCTCAGCTCTGGCAGGTTCGTCGGATCTGGCATTTCGAGGATTGCCCTAATCTTCGTTGGGTCTGGTGATGCCCCTTCGTGGCTGATCTTGTGTCCTAGAAACTGAACCTCCCTCTTCTTGAACTCGCACTTGCCTCTGTTCAACTTCAAATTTGCTGCTGTGAGTTTCTCTATGACCCGATCCAGCTGACAGTCAAGTTCTTCTTCTGTCTTTCCAAAGACCAAGATGTCATCTATGTAGCTGATCACGTTGGTCTCATCTCTCAGGATCCCTTCTACGATCCTCTGGAAGATCTCTGGGGCGCTGCTAATGCCAAATGGCAGTCGCTTGTAATAGAAACGGCCACAAGGCGTGATGAATGTGGTCAATTCTGCGGTGGCAGGGTCTAACAGAATTTGATAAAATCCCTGTGCGGCATCCAGCTTGCTGAAGAATTTAGCGTCTTTTAATTTGGGGAGAATGTCTTTGATTGTAGGAATTATGTATCTCTCCCACTTGAGGGCCTGGTTAAGTTTTCTGAAATCTGTACAGATTCTCACTGCTCCTGAGGGCTTCAGGACTGGCACCATAGGAGCACACCAGTCTGCTGGTTTGGTTATCTCTTCAATTATGTCGCTACTCTTCATTTTCTCCAATTCTTCTCTGACTTTCTTAACTAGAGGGATCGGAACCCGTCTTGCTGTCATAACAGAATGTGGTTGTATATTTTCCTCGAGTGTTATGTAAATTGGGTCGCACTTCACAGGATCACTGTTAGACCCTGAAAACAGCTCTTCCTCTGTCCTCACTACATTTATCCTCTTTACAAGCTCTAGTCTGTCCGCTTCTTCCCTTCCCAGCAGACAGTCCGTTTGTGCATTCACAACGTACAATTTCAAGTTGTACTTCTTTCCCCTGACCTTCACATCGACCTTTATAGTTCCCCTGCAGTCCAGTACTCCCCCTGGGCTCCTCAACACTGTTCTGGTCTGAGTTAATTTTGGTTTGGGTCGCACAGTATTGTAGAGAGAGAGAGGAATAACTGAGACATCTGCTCCCGTGTCTATTTTGAATGTGGCCTGCTTGTTGTGGAGGGGGATGTCCACAGTCCATGCTTCAGTAGCTTTCTTCCTGCCTGTCGACATGATGTACGCATCCTCTAGATGTTCGTTCTCTTCATCATATTCTTCTTGTACCAGGTTCACTGAAGCTTTGCCTTTGCACATTCTTGATCTTGCAAAGTGGTTCATCTCGCCACATTTCTGGCATTGTTTGTTATATGCTGGGCATCTTCTTTGTGCATGAGTACTTGCGCAGAATCTACAGTCCTGAATCATGACATCTCTTCTTCCTCCTCCTCTTGCTCCACTGCCTCCACATGATGAGGAATATCCTCTGGGACTTCTACTTGGGCCATCTTTACCTTGGTGTTGACTTCTACCCCTGCCTCTCTGCACAAAAGCAACCTCACGGTTTTCTTCACTCGTATGTCACTGTGCTTGTAGTTGTGTTTTCACGAGCTCGTATTGACGAACGATTATAATGGCTTTTTGAAGTGTTAAGTCAGCTTCTAGTTGCAGTTTTTCAGATAGTTGTGGGTCCTGTACGCCCAAGACGAGTCTATCCCGAATAGTGTTTTCTTTGTCTGGGAAGTCCACTGTTTCCGCCAAATCATACAAGGCCCTAACGTACTCTTCCATGGTCTCTCCTATCTTCTGGTTACGTTTGTGGACAACAGCTTGCTCGTGGATTACATTTCTTTTTGGCATAAAGTATTCTGTGTAGGCCTTCTCGACTTCTACATAATTTTTCTTTTGTTCTTCTGTGAGGGTTAATTGATTGAAGACATGGTCTGCTTCTGGTCCCATTATGTACACAAAGCTGGCTACTTGGATCTCTCCGGACTTCTCAGTCAACTCAGTAATCAGTCTATATCTTCTGAATCGGTCTCTCCATTGAGTCCACAAACCTGGCTCTTTAAAGTTAAACTCCTCTGGGGGCTTTATTCCTGATGCCATCTTTGTGTGTGCCTAGACCATTTATCACTGGTGAAACAAAGCTCTAACCTAGGCCTACTTTCACTTTGGTGAGTAGTCATCACTCTGACACTCAGTTTCGTCGGAGAGTTGTCTGCAAATTCATAGACATGGACCAGTCTCGTGCACTAAGTTTCAGGAGCTGCACTGTTTTGACTTCTAATAATATACTAGTTCCACCATTCTGGTCTCTAGGTCTGTTTACAGTCTATTAATGTTTAACTTCTGACACCATGTTTCGTTATGTACACAC
>CM060318.1:32513288-32535788 GCA_030674155.1 Stramonita haemastoma
ACACACACACACACACACACACACACACACACTCACACAGACACACAGATACACACACACCACACAAGACACACAGACACACAGACACACATACGGACATATATATATCTATATCTATATAGAGATAGAAGATAGATAGATAGATAGATAGATAGATAGATAGATAGATAGATAGAGTAGAGTAGATAGAGATAGAGAGTAGAGTAGATAGAAGAATGGATGTATATAGATTATTATGATATATTATAATATATTTATTTATTTATTTATTTATTATGAGAGAGTGAAAAAAAGAATATAGTCATGCATCGTGTAGGCGAACTACTCTCTTCTTCTCATCTTGCTCTCTGTTTTACATGCCCATAAATCCCACGTGGGGATGTCGGGAGCCAATCGGTTTAAATAGCATTCCAGCCTTCTGGAAAGTCTGTGCTATGAATTTCTCTTTTTCATCCCTCGTGCTGTTTTTGCCTGATCCTGTTCTTCCTGCTACCTCCCTTTCGTCTATTTTCTGCCTTCTTGGTCAATTCTCCTACCGTTTATCCAGAAAGACTTAAAGGGACGACAAATGTCCTTCTTGCAGAATTCAGATACGCTCAACCCTGACTTGCCAGCCGCTTATAGACAGTGTAATGCGTTTTTTGCTCAAACGACGCGCAGCAATATTTGCTGTCTACACTTTCAACAAAGAAGAAGACATCCACAAAAGTATATCATTCCATTAGTGCTATTCCCCATATTTGACTATAAAATCAAGCGTGCGATCATACATTATGAGTGGAACTTAACATTGTGCCTATTTGAAGAGGACGGTACTTTCCAAATCAAAAGAAAAAACCTGTGAGAAAACAAATGTGTTGATACATGATGGTTAAACTTCATTCAATGTAAGTGTGAACAGATCAGATGTGGGACTATAGGAATAGGTCCTAGGTGGGAAATAAGTGTGTATTTAGGATGGATTGGGGTGTATCAAATGCAGGCTTTTGGCTAAGGGTGAGGTGGGGGGGGGATTCCAGATAAAATAGAGAAAGAAAGATGGCTAACAGTGGATTGCTTGAATCTGACAGAATAGGTAAACTGTGATTGCTTTCCATTTCTGACTTGTTTGAATCTGATATATTTTGATAGATAAACAGGTGACTTGCTTTAATTCCTTAGTTGTTTATATCTGATAGAATTTGATCGATAGACGATTGACTTGTTTTAACTTCTGCGTTGTTTGAATCTGATAGAGTTTGACAGATAAACGGGCGATTGGCATCTACATCTGAGTTGTTTGAACCAGTAGACATTGAAGGGTACACCTGTGATTGGTTTCCGCTTCTGAGTTGTTTCAATCTTATAGAATTAAAGAGAATTGATTTTTACTTCTGATTTGGCTTGATGCGTTCTTTGTGAGCTTCATCTCTGTCAACTTTCTTTGTTGAATATTTGTGACGCCCCACCACGACATGAGTCGCTTAGCATATAATCCACTATTCCGCTAAGGGCCATTAAAGGCAGGTGGGGGTGAGGTAGTCGATTTTGAGATTTTGATTGATTATAAAACTATAGCACTTATTCTACCTTGTGGTGAAACAGCAAGGCATAATTATGTTTCCTTTTGTCTTTAAACGTGCTTTAAAGATAGCGAATCCCTCATTCCGACCACATACTAGAATACTTACATTGTCAATTTCTCATTTTGACATTTCCTGCAGTCTATCATTTCATATTATTGTAATAACTTTTGATAGAATTGTTCGATTTTCAGTCTGTTTTTTGTTTTGTATAGCCATTTCATTGCAAATTACGAGCATATCAATAACTAAAAATTGGCTTCTGGTGCACTGCGACTCCTTTGGTGGTGGAGCGTCACATTTTGTGTCCGTCTTTTTGTTTTGCCAAAATGTTTGGTGGAATGGTACTGATATAGTTATCACCCCCTTTGCTTGGGGTATGTTTGTTTTCCGTGTCCTTGTATCTTTTTTGAGGCTGCCAACATTTTCCAATGGTTGATCTTATTGGTACATTTAGACGAAAACATGACATGTTTTTGTGCCAACATTAACAAGTTGCTCTCCTTTTATACAAAGGAGTGTATCATATTATCTATGTGTTTTTCATTCACTACTTTTTCCTTAATAATATTATCTATGTCACAGTTTTCTGTATCCCTGTGAGTCCTGGTTGTTATGGAAATGTAACCACACAACATCTAAACATTGAAATAAACATGTCAAGGGGGTGTCTGATACTGTGGGTGCACAGAGGGTATGTTAGATGCATAACGTATTTCACGTGTCTAATGTCAATGATCTGAACACATTTGGGTCTTTTTATTTCTTCACACGAATTCAAAAATGGGGACGTTAAAAAATATAATGCAAATTTCGGTAATATATAACATCAATTTGGAGTCATATATCATTCAACAGCAGGAAGGTTACGATAGTCTCTCCTAGGACCCTACATACGCCCGTCTACTTTAGTCAATACTTTTGTTATAATATTTGTCTTGTGTAAGTCATCTGTCTGTCTATCTATCTATTTGTCTGTCTATCTGTCTGTCGTGTCGGTCGTCGGTCGGTCGGTCGGTCGGTCGGTCGGTTGGTTACTACCTACCTACCTACTACCTAACCTACCTACCTACCTACCTACGATCTATCTATCTATCTATCTATCTACCTATCCATCCATCCCTCCTCCCTCCCTCCCTCCCTCCCTACCTCCTCTCTCTCTCTCTCTCTCTCTCTCTCTCTCTCTCTCTCTCTCTCTCTCTCTCTCTCTATCTATCTATCTATCTATCTATCTATCTATCTATCTATCTATCCCTAAGTCTGGCAACCGTGGGGGTAACCTTGAAGACTTGACAACCAGTTCCCTCCATTCCTCACTCTGTTCTGCCTTTCTCAACATTTTGTTGAGTTCAAGGCCTGTCCATTGTAAGTCATCTAGCAGTGAGTAATAGACATTAAACCAATGAGAAAAGAAAGCACATTAATATCATTATAAAGCAACAGTGATGTATACATGTACCGGATGTATGGGGGACGGGATAGCTTAGTGGTCAGAACATTGTGGTTGCAATTTGACAACCCTGGTCCGATTCTTGTTCCAGGGGATTTTTCTCCTGGATTTAACCTCAGTGCTGACTCAACTTCCCCAAAAGTCCATCAGGTGAAACTATAAACCGATGTCCTGTACGCACGCAGAACATCTTGCGCACACGTTAAGTCCTGTCCGCTTTTCGTAAGAGGCCTAGTGCCAGTGGGAACAGATGACAAAGATTTACAAAACTGCATACACACGGGGACTGGACGTAAAAAAGCATATGCATGCTTATTCTATTACCCTCGGTATAAAAGAATAAATGAATGAATAAATCAAACAAAATAAAATAAATGAAATAAATAATAATAAATAATAAATAAATAAATAAATAAATAAATAGAGTGTGCAGGGGCCTAGAACTCTGCCCAAATAATTTTTTGAGCCCAAAGGAGCGAAACCTTCCTTTCAAGAAGAGATCCCTGTGCGTTAATCTTTAACCTCAAGTAAATCCCTGGAAAAAAAACGTCAGCCGTCAGCCCCAAAGCAACCCATGTGGGTTACTCTTTGATCTCAAGTACCTTACCCTGGGGGAAAAGGTCAGCTGTGGGTCTAAAAGAGATCTCTGTGGGTTAATTAATCTTTGATCTCAAGTAGATCACCGGAAGAAATGTCCTTCGTCGGCCCAAAAGATATCTCCGTGGGTTAATCTTTGATCTGTAGTATCTCACCAGGGGAAAAGGTCAGCTGTCAGTCTAAAAGAGATCTCTGTGGATAAATCTCCGATCTCTAGTTTCTCACCGGAAGAAACGTCGCCCATCAGCCCAGAAGAGATCTCTGTCACTGTCACATTGGAGCAGCGGCAGACGCCAAGGGGGAGAACCTGTGGTGACGTCATAGGCTGTAGCGTTCAAGGCCCGTAACCAAATCCTAGCTGCCGTGGCCACTGCACTCTTCATCTCGCTTTCGTTTGACTCGTACTCCACACCTGGATAGTAAAAAAGAAAGAAAAAAAAAAAGCATTTTACTGTGGGGTTATTGTTGGGCGTTCCTTATTTTGATAGTAATGGGGGTCACCCAGAATGCACAACATCTGGGAATCACTCTGAGACGGTGAAAATTCGCTGAAAAAGAAATTGTGTGTGTGTGTGTGTGTGTGTGTGTGTGTGTGTGTGTGTGTGTGTGTGTGTGTGTGTGTGTGTGCTTGTGTGGTGTGTGTGTGTGGTGTTGTGTGTCTGTGTCTGTGTGTCTGTGTGTTGTGTGTGAAATGTGTCTGGTAGTGTGTGTGTGTGTGTGGTGTGTGTGTGTGTTGTGTGGTGTGTGTGTGGTGGTTGTGTGTTGTGGCTGTTGTCATGTAATTGCCATATAGGCAGCCATGCTGTGGCTTGAGAGGATTCATGACTATAACACTGTTTCTGTGTCTATTTATTATTTTATATTTATTCATTTATAAAATAAATGCTGCCACTGAAAGACAATATTCCCTAGAATTTATTTTCATTTCATTTCTTTTATTTGAATCTTTGATACTCATTTTCAAAATGATTGAGAAGTTGGTACCTACACTTTCTTTCCTCACTACTTTTTCCTCAATAATACTTTGTGGTCAAGTGGGAATTGCATTTCTAGTAGATCCAATAGTAGGCCATTTATATTTTTTTCCCAACTTCTCTTGCCTGTGCATGCACTTAAAGTATATTGCAATGTTTGGGTTATTGTCCAGCTAAGACTGACCACTTGGCTGGATACAAACTTTATGACCTCCCTTGCATCCTTTGATAGGATCCCCAAACTTAAGGCACAACGATTCACCAGGTGCTTATTTTGTCTTATTCATTTTTTTCCCAACATATATTCTAAGCATATCCTCTTTCTCTTTTTGTCATCGTCTTTTGAGGGCAGCTTCAAAAGGCCACAGGAATATCAAATATTCCTTTGAATGCAATTGACACTTTCAAATTCTGAAATGTGTCTTGCTGTAAGGTACCACAGCAGGTGGAGTTTCAATCACCACTGGGACCTCTGATGAGGGCTCATCCAGGAGCTGAAACTCGAGTCCGGTCAGGGCAAAGGCATGGTTCTTACTCAGAAATGCCTACAATACTGCCACTGAAAGACATTATCCCTAGAATTTATTTCTTTTTATTTAATTGAATCATTAATGATCATTTTCTTTTTAATTAAATTGAATCATTATAAGTCATTTTCAAAATGATTGAGAAGTTGGTACCTGCACTTGTGTTTTCTCACTTCTTTTTTTCTCTAAAATATTCTTTTATTTTGATGATAGCCTAATGGATTAAACATTCATGTGTTTTTGTATGTCCCTTGCCTGTGTGACTGCAGTTTTTTGCCAATTTTGTCACCTGTTACTCCTACCGGTACACAATGGCCCAGGCACACAATGGCCCACTTTTACCAAAAGCCGAAATGTGTTAACGTGTGCGCAAGATGTTCTGCGTGCGCTTTGCACACGGGACGTCAGTTTACAGTCTCATCTGAATGACTTTTGGGGAAGTGGAGTTTGCACTGATGTGTGTGTGTGTGTTTGTCTATCTGTCTGTCTGAGCGTATGCGCGTGTCTGTATGTGTGTGTGTTATTTTTTGTATTTTATTCTTTTATATCGAGATAATGGAATAAGCACACTTGTGCTTTTTACATTCAGTCCCCGTGTATATGCAGTTTTGTAAATGTCATCTGTTCCCACCGGCACACGATGGCCTACTCTTACGAAAAGCGGAACAGGATTTAACGTGTGCGCAAGATGTTCTGCGTGCGTTCACACACGGGGCCTCAGTTTATAGTCTCATCCGGACTTTGGGGGAGAATGGAGTCAGCACTGATGTTAACTCCAGGAGAAAAATCTTCGAACCCGGGTCGTCAAATTGCGAGGCAATGTTCTGACCACTAGGCTATCCCGTCCCTATGTGTTTCAATCCTGTTTCCCATCCTCTGGTGTGTGTGTGTGTTACAGCTGTCAGTTTCCTCCACTTTCAGCTCCTCTCAGCTGCTAATTAACCCATCCCATCCCAGCCCAGGTGGGGCCAGCTGGTGCTAATTATAGCAGGAATGACCACACTTGGACTAGATAAAAGGAAGGGGTGCGCCAAATTTAATAGCACTCTTGACTGAGTGATGTTGGATTTTTGCGTTGTGGTGTGGGTGTGTGCGTGTGGTGCGTGCGTGTGTGCATGTGCGTGTGCGTGTGCATGTGTGTGTATGTGTGTGGCTGTTTTCAAGGAATTGCCATATAGGCAGCCTTACCCTGGCGTGAGAGAATACATGAATATAACCCTTAGTGAGTTTACTTTCTGTCCTACATACCCCTTCTTTTTTATCTGACGGACTGTGTTTTGTAGTGTTTGTGTAATTCTCATGATAAATAAATAATAAAACAAAACATTCTTTTCTTCTCTCTCTCTCTCTCTCTCTCTCTCTCTCTCTCTCCTCTCTCTCTCTCTCTCTCTCTCCTCTCTCTCTCTTCTCTCTCTCTCTCTCTCTGTTTACGAAAAAATTGTGTGTCTTTTTTTTGCATCTTTCCATTTTTGCCCCTGAAAGTGTATTGTGGTCTAAGGCCGATGTACATTAAACAGTTTCAGTGTTCAGTGTTCAGTGTTCTCTCTCTCTCTCTCTCTCTCTCTCTCTCTCTCTCTCTCTCTCTCTCTCTCTCTCTCTCTCTCTTCTCTCTCTCTCTCTCTCTCTCTCTTCTCTCCTTCATGGGATAAGCATTTAAGCCCCACCTCATGAAGAGTTAACATGTAATGCTTCTTTAGACAAAACTGAATGCGTTCATCACTAAATATAGCAAAAATATAAAATGTTTGTGCGGTGAGAAAATTACAAACAGTCACATAATTTTTTAATGTAAGAGTCTAAAACCATTCTTACCCTCTTTCTTGGAAAAATCCTTGGATAAGATTTTTTTTAATCTTAATTTGGCATTTCGTATAACAAAATCTTTAATGAATAGTTCTTTAGGAAATTTGTTATAGTTTTAATTCATATTAGCATTTGTCATGTATTTACTTGTTGTTATCACTGTTTAGCCCAAATCTATGTACTGTATACATTATTAAGAAAAAGACACCCATTTTACTGCACACATCCATCAACACACTAGACCCTCCCCTTCCCTTCCCATCGTCTAATATCACTTAGAGTGAACAGACGTAAAATCGAAGAAACAAACAAACAAACAAGTGACATGCATAGAAACAAAATAATTTTCTAAAATATATTCAAATACCATTACACAAAAATTGAAAAAAAAATATACAACACTGCCGAACAGAAGTAGGTGAAAAGTGTAATGAAAAAAAAATCCCAAACACCCAATGAAGCATTTAAAACACGGAAAGAAACTTTGCATGTTACCTAGCTCAATAATCACATTTTCATAAGCTTTTCATTTCAACAACAGACAAGACGAAAGAAAAGAATTCTATTACAGAGCGGTTTACATTTTGGGGGGCCTTAAAATCGTTTCGATGTATGAATAAATCCATGCGCTGTTTCATTAGTTTTAGTATATGTAGTATAGATATAATGTAATAGATAGAGTATGTAGTATATTTGCTAACACAGCCTGTGTACATTATTTTCATCGGCTTTTTAAGATTATCGATTATTCGAAGGCAGACAGCTTAACATCTTCCGCACACATT
Source organism: Stramonita haemastoma (assembly GCA_030674155.1). Taxonomy (NCBI): domain Eukaryota; kingdom Metazoa; phylum Mollusca; class Gastropoda; order Neogastropoda; family Muricidae; genus Stramonita; species Stramonita haemastoma. The sequence goes on from CM060318.1 coordinate 32,520,987, forward strand.
AAAACCTGTTAGGGCTTTCTGGAAGAGCAGGACACTTGTACTGGTGGGAATAGATGCTATCACAAAATGTCCATAGTGGCATTCACACTGGGACTGGGTGTAAAAATAAAAAAAATAACAAAACCAAAAGGGATTAAATGCAGGAGGAGAAGTATGGCAGTGTCATTGAGGCTAACCCCTTTACCACTAATGTCGACAAGGAATACAGATGAAAGCTACTTCCATTTACGACCGAAAAAACACATATTTAAGGGCAATATATTCTAGTGGTTTCAGCCTTGAGATCACGATTTGACAAACCTGGGTTTAAATCACCATCCTGGCACCCGTTCGAGGACATTTCCCCCTGGAGTCCTGGCCCCACTGCCCCAAATGTTCTTTAGATAAGGCTATAAACTGAGCTCCCGTGTACATACTCACGCTGAACATCATGTGTACCCTCTAAACCTGTTTCACCTTTAGGAATAGTAGGCTATTGTGTGCTGGTGAGAGGGGATAATTACTTTTAAAAGATGGATGTATACCGGTGGGTTTTTTTTAGATCACTCCTGAAGTACGGAAAAAAACAGCTACCTTCATAGTGGACAAAAACGGTCGCCTCCCCTTAAAATTTCACCTTTTGGTGAACTTTGGTCCTCTATCAAAAAAACGAAAAAAAAGTAAATAATCTGTTTAACCATTAACCATTTCCTTAGCTACCAGACTATCGCCCATTTCCATGACTACCGACAGAAAGTGCATGCTCTAATTTGACAGCTGTTTATTGAGCCTAAGTGATGCGTTAATGCAATATGTCTTAATGGTGGACCTTGTCAGCTATCAGTCAGCTGGCACTAAAGTGCAGAATTTCATTCATTCTTCTTCTTCTTTCGTTCGTTTTACACCGTGCAGTCTTTATCATCGCAATTTGTTGTTGTTGTTGTCGTTGTTTTTTACTTTCCCTGGGGGTTCCTTTAGGGGTTACCACAGCATACCACCAAAGTGACTTAGAAGCACTGCAGGGCTCTTTTTAGTAGGTTACCCCGCGCGGCCTGACATTAAATCCAAAAAAAGCAAAAAAAACCCTAGATCATTAGCTCGCCATGGAATTTTTGTCTTGGAGATTCGACATGAGGACTTTAAAAGTAGCTGTGTGGCGGAAAGATCAAGACAAACGGTGCCTAAGTAAGAAATGTTGATGGTGTGGCAACAAAAGCAACAACTGCAACATTAATATGTTTGTATTTTGTCTCACTTTATGATACAGCATATTTTTCTGCGTGAAATTCGGGCTGCTCTCCCCGGGGAGAGCGCATCGCCACAAGTGGAGCGCCTACCCATTTTTTTCTTTTTCCTACATGCAACTGTATTTGTTTCCCTATCAGAGTGGAAGCATATGAGCGTTCTGGCACTCATGCCTGTAAACAGAGGGTTACAGAAATACCTGGCATTACCAGGAGCTTCAGTAGCACTTGGACAGGGAGCAGAAAAAACTAACACAACCACGAAGTAGACCTGGTCAGTGTAAGAGAAGTCACGCAGTCTGTGCAATGTTACATCAGCGGAAGACCTCCACTGCACAAAAAGATGGACACTGGAGTTTCCTCCTCTGCCCGTTACTTAGCAACAGAACAGACCTGCACGTTTATTGGTGCGCATGGAGCAGACATAGCGCTGACCTCTAAAGATGAAATATTTGCAGTGCTATGATTGTTTTTTTTGTTGCTTTTTTTTTTTTTTTTTTTTTTTGGGGGGGGGGGGGCGAAGGAGGTTGTTTCTTTTTTTTTTTTTAATGTCAGCAATGTGGGCACATGTGTATATATATACAGAGAGAGAGAGGATGTAGGGCCAGGTGTCATTACAGCGGTGTCTTTCTCAGCAGTGGCTGTCTGGTGGCTCTCAGTGTTTCTGGTATAGTAAACTCTGTCTGTCTGTTCTGTCTGTCTGTCTGTCTGTCTGTCTGTTCTGTCTGTCTGTCTGTCTGTCCTGTCTGTCTGTCTGTCTGTCTGTCTGTCTGTCTGTCTGTCTGTCTGTCGTCTTCTCTCTCTCTCTCTCTCTCTCTCTCTCTCTCTCTCTCTCTCCTCTCTCTCTCTCTCTCTCTCTCTCTCTCTCTCTCTTCTCTCTCTCTCTCTCTCTCTCAATGGTATTACAATGGTATTAGGTTAGAAGTTGTAAATCAGTATTGCTATTTAGGGTTCAGTTTTACAACAAAGGTTAGCTGTAAATTAGGTACAAGCATTTAGTTACGAAGGGAAGGAAGGCAGTGGTTCAGTTAAATAAAGTCTTTCACAGGTATAAAGAGATGAATGCTAGTACCTTCTTCAAGATTTTCGATACTAAGATTCAGCCAATTTTATTGTATTCATCAGAAATATGGGGCACAAACAGACTAGAACACATCGAGAAAATTCATTTGATGGCATGTAAAAGATTTTTAGGAGTACCTGTAAGAACACCCAATAAGATGGCATACGGAGATTTAGGTAGATATCCACTTTATGTCAATTCATGTACAAGAACTATTAAGTACTGGTTAAAACTATTGCAAATAGATCAAAACAGAATACCATATAATGCTTACTGCATGCTGTTAGAGCTAGATAAAAATGGTAAATACTGCTGGATTTCAAAAATAAGAGAAATTTTGTGTGAAACCGGTTTTAACATTGTTTGGATGCAACAAGGTGTTGGGGATGTAAAACTTTTCTTAGGTATGTTTAAGCAAAGATTAGTAGATATGATCATTCAAGAATGGGATGGGACTATAAGAGATAAAGATAGGTATGACCATTACAGATCATTTAAAAGTATTTTTGTAAAAGAGCAGTATATAAACTCTATTGATGTCTACTGCTTTCGAGTAGCAATCAACAAGCAAGATTTAATGTTCTACCCCTTAATAATAATGTATATAGATATAGTGAGAATGATCGAGAAAAAATGTGTCCTTTTTGTAAAACGAAAGTTGAAAATGAAGCCCACTTTCTTTGGGAATGTTGCATATACACTGGCTTAAGAGAAAAGTTCTTAAGTGGGTGTATCAACGTACCATTGCCCGATTTGTTCAAAGCAACAAATGATGAGTACAGGCACAATTTGTCAAGATATATTTTTCACTCTATTAATAAAAGGAAGACAATGCTAATTCAAGATGTATATTGAAAAACTGTTATGATTCGACACGTAATTGATGTGCATGATTTCCACAATTTTCCCTAGACATCATATTTTTGTGATTAGAATAACGTGTGTTTTGCTTCTTTGATCAGTTATGAATCAAACATTTTGTGCATTTGGTTTGCCAGTTATATGAATGAACCCCAAGCCCATGAAATGTATTGTGGTCCATGGCCAATGTACATTAAATCATTTCAGTGTTCAGTGTTCAGTGTTCTCTCTCTCTCTCTATTTCTGTCTCTGTGTCTGTCTGTCTGTCTGTCTGCCTCTGTCTGTCTGTTTCTGTCTGTTTATCTGTGGGTGTGGGTGTGGGGTGGTGTGTCTGTCTGTCTGTCTGTCTGTCTGTCTGTGTCTCTGTCTGTCTGTCTGTCTGTCTGTCTGTCTGTCTGTCTGTCTGTCTGTCTGTCTGTCTGTCTGTCTGTCTGTCTGTCTCTCTCTCTCTCTCTCTCTCTCTCTCTCTCTCTCTCTCTCTCTCTCTCTCTCTCTCTCTCTCTCTCTCTCTCTCTCTCTCTCTCTCTCTCTCTCTCTCTCTCCACTTTCAAATATATAGATCGTGTATATATATATATATATATATATATATGTGACGCTCCACCACATAATGAGACGCATTGCACCAGAGGTCGATTTTTAGATATTGACAAGTTATTAATCTGCAATATAAAGGCTATTCAATACAAAAAAAAGATAGAGAATCGGACAATTCTGTGTAAAGTTATCACAAATTGAAATGATAGACTGCAGGATGTGACAAAAGGAGAAACGGGCAAGTTTATTTTCGTAACAGGTTGTTAGAAAGAGGGCTTGGGTATTTTCAAAACACATTTAAAAGCAAAAGAAATAAAAATTATGCCTTTATCTTTCACTACAAGGTAGAATAACGGATATAGTTTAATAATCGATCAAAATCTCAAAAGTGACAACTTGACCCCCACCTGCCTTTAATGGCTCCTAGCGCAAAATTAGGTAATGTGCTAAGCGACTCATTTCGTGGTGGAGCGTCACATATATATATATATATATATATATATATATATATATATACAGATCACGTTTGAAATGGTAAGAACCGCTATCTACATAGATGACATGGGCAATCGTAATATAGGAGGAAGCAGCATCACTACTACCCTCTGGTACGCTGCTCATGATACATGAATGACTCCTGGTCAATGGTATTACAAGCAGGAGAAGAACTCTCTACAGAGACAATTACATAAAGCAGCACTGGCCATAAAGTTACATGTATGCCAAACCACCCAAAGCAATGAACATGGATGTCAAAGACACCACATAGAATATGCAAAGTCATGACCGCTTTTGTTTTCTTCTAATCCTGTGCATTCAAACAACTATTCTGAATGTTAGGATATGTACGTGAGTAAAACTTTATTGCAGAAGGCTACCTGACTAGTTACAATTTTACATACTCTCTTCCTTTCCTCCGCACCTCACTCTTATTCCTTCTCAAGACTGCAATACGGAAATACTCCAGGCTAGTAAGCTACATTGCTCAGTCATGGAATTACCATGCACATGTTTCCACATTAACTGCAACATCTTTAAAGCAAAACACATTTCACACTTTAAGGAAATGACCTGAATATCAAATTGCATACAACGTAGTGCTAGGCATTTGAAACAACTTTGAATAGTTTAATTATCAATTACTTTGATGCAGCGATCATTGCAAACCGGATTTGCTGAAGTGATATATAAATCTTCCCATATTATATCATAAAGACTTTTGTTATCTTGCATCGTAAGTTTCCACGTCATTTCTGAGGGCTATTGGGTACAGCAAGATGGGATGTGGGTTTTTTTTGCAGATCAGACAAAGTTTCAGACTAAAAAAAATATGCTTCGTTTCCGTGCAAGTGTTACAATTGCAGTGAGAAAGAGAAAGAGATTTATTTATTTATTTATTTATTTATTTATTTATTCTTTTATATCGAGGATAACAGAATAAGCAATCATGTGCTTTTTTTCATCCGGTCCCCGTGTGTATGCAGTTTTGTAAATATTGTCATCTGTTCCCACCGGCACACGATGGCCTACTCTTACGAAAATTGGAACAGGATTTAACGTATGCGCAAGATGTTCTGCGTGCGTTCGCACACGGGCCTCGGTTTAAAGTCTCATCCGAAGGACTTTTGGGGAGAGTGGAGTCAGCACTGATGTTATCTCCAGGAAGAAAATTTCCTCGACCGGACTCGAACCCGAGAGAGAGAGAGAGAGAGAAGAGGAGAGAGAGAGAGAGAGAGAGAGAGAGAGAGAGAGAGAGAGAGAGAGAGAGAGAGAGAGAGAGAGAGAGTCAGACAGACAGACAGACAGAGACAGAGACAGACAGACAGAGAGACAGACAGATAGACAGACAGACAGATAGACAGAGAGACAGACAGACAGACAGACAGACAGACTGACACAGACAGACTGACAGACAGATACAGAGACAAAGAAACAGATAGATAGATAGATAGATAGATAGATAGATAGATAGATAGATAGATAGATAGATAGATAGATAGATAGATAGATAGATAGATAGATAGATAGAGACACAGACAGACAGGCAGACAGGCAGACAGACAGACAGATAAATATATAGACAGAGAAAGAGACAGACAGAGAAAGAGACTGACAGACAGACAAAGTGATATAAACAGATAGAGAAAGAGAGACAGAGACAGAGAAAGATAGAGAGAGACTGCTAGAGACAGAGAGGAGAGAGAGAGAGAACAGAAACACCATTTACAACCCACACACACACACACACACACACACACACACACACACACACACACACACACACACAACACACACACACACACACACACACAGGACATAGAAATCAATCACACAAACAAGCAGGTTGTGTACACAACACTCTCGAGAATAACACATCACATTTTGAATAAACACCTGAAAATGAACTTTAAAGCCTTTTATCGACATGCTGTTTATATTGACGTGCATAACAAAACTTACCTTGTTTATCGCACTGTCGAGGTGGGTGGTGGTCTTAAGAACTTTTTTTTTTTTAATGAAAGAAAATGACCTTATTTTCAGAGGCTACTTACCGCTGGCTAACTAGGCTATCTAGCTGTCCAGAACATTGACGCATTCATTCTGTTGTCACAGCTGCACAAGGGGGAGAAAAATAAAAGCAGCAGTGACGTTGACAATGACGCAGTCACTGACCACCGCGTCATTCTACGACAATGTGTCCCAAACCACGAACCTTTCTAAACCCATTGCTCATAATACAACAGCAGGTACGTATAGATAGATTTTGAATTGATATTATTTTGGTCTTTACTTACAGCGTGTTATAAAATGTTGGTCTGTGTCATGAAAATGTGTGCAAATGTTTCGTGTGTGGTGTGTGTGTGTGTGTGTGTGTGTGTGTGTGTGTGTGTGTGGTGTGTTGTGTGTGTGTGTGTGTGTGTGTGTGTGTGTGTGTGTTTCCTGCGTGGGATCTGTGTGTGAGTGCGGATGCGTGGCATTCTGGTGTGTGTATGAGGGTGATTTTACATGGGTGAGTCTATGACTGGCTGAAGTATTGCTGATTTGTGGGTGCGTCTTATAATTATTATTGTGGTGGGTGCGTTCTGATATTCGGCTACTGTCTTGTGTGTGTGTGTGTGGGGGGGGGGGGGTGATAGTACTATGTTACAATTGCTCCCAGATATTTGAAGCTTTGTACCGTTTCCAAATTCTGACCACCGACCCTGATGTTGGTGTTGATGCCGTTGATGTGTTGGTCATCAGCTTGGTCCTCTGTGCACTGATCTCCATGCCATAGGCTGTTGAAGTCTTGTCGAGGCGTTCCACTAACCTAACTCTTCTTCATTCCCTGCCAGTCCATCGATGTCATCAGCAAAACGCAAGTTGGTAATTGTTCTGCCTCCATGCCGACTGTTCCGTCATGATCTTCCAGTGCATCAGTCATGATTCTCTCAAGGAAGATGTTAAAGAGAGTAGGTGAGAGCAAGCAACCTTGTCTGACACCGTCTGACAAGGGATCCAAGCCTGAAATACTCGCAAGGATTGCACAGACAGTTACAGCACTGACAAAATTGAAGACCATTTGGAAGAACAGGAACATCTCGCTCAGCTCAAAGATCAGGCTGATGCGCACTCTGGTCATCTCAATATTCCTGTATGCTTGTGAGTTATGGACGTCACCCTCACAGCGGATCTGGAGAGGAGAATACAGGCCACAGAGATGAGATGCTTTCGCAGACTCCTTGGCATCTCTTACAAAAACCACATTACTAACGAGGAAGTGAGAATCAGAATCGGTCAAGCCATAGGGCCCTTTGAAGATCTCCTGACCACAGTCAAAAAACGCAAACTGAAGTGGTATGGGCACGTCGCAAGATCAACAGGGCTTGCCAAGACGATTCTGCAGGGAACTGTGCAAGGCGGGAGAAGGAGAGGCAGGCAGAGAAAGAGATGGGAGGACAACATCCGAGTGTGGACGGGCCTCAGGCTGAGTGACACCATGAGAAAGGTCGAGGACAGAGGAAATGGAGAGAGCTGGTTGCGAGGTCTTCCGTGGCGCCCCTACGGTCTAAACAGACTATGGGATAGAAGAAGAAGAAGAAGAAGAAGAAGAAGAAGAAGAAGAAGAAGAAGAAGAAGAAGTACTATGTTTGTATGTTTACCGTTTTTAATGTATGGCTTGTACCCGCTTGAATTTCTCAATGATATAATAAAGTGTTTTTGAATTGAATTGAATGTATTATCGGATTCTCTTTTCTTTTGCTCCTTCCTCACTTAGAGCTTTGAGGCTCACCAATGGCGAGGATTTCCGTATGCATCCGTTTTGCCACATTCCCACAGTACACAATAGCCTCTCTTCTGAAAAGCAGAACAGGTTTTTAAAGTGTGCACAAGATGTTCCGCGTGCGTTCGTACACAAGACCTCAATTTAATAATCTTATCCAAAAAAATTTTGACAGGGAGTTGAGCGGCACCGATGTTAACTCTAGGGGTGGAAATTCTCTTAGCATAGAATTCAAACCTGGGTCATCATTATTATGGCTAGTGCAATTCGCATCCTTTAACCACCATGCTATACTATCCCCTTCCCCTACCTTTGTTCCTCTGTCTTTGTAGGAGACAAGGTTTCCAAACACTTAAGATTTTACATCTTTTCACTGATAGTGAAAGGACCTGACAGTTATCTTGGTCAACAGATTGCTGCTGTGTCACTAATAGTGAAAAGAACATGTCAAGGACGGTCTTTAGGGTCAGGGAAGCTATATGTCAAGGCTGGTCTTTTGATGTTCTGCTGCAATCAGTTCTTCATGAATCTGTCTGCCCCTGCGTCTTCCTCCCTCAAGTGTCCCCTGTAGGCTAAACCTTGACAAGAGAGCTATGACGCACGACTGGACTTAAACCTTGCTAGCTTTCTCCTCTTTACAACAAACAGCCAGAAGAGGTGCCTGTGGCCTATTTTTTGTGATCTTGAGATCACCTCTTGCCCCCATTTTCCTGGATGGTTTTGTGGTCCCTTTAGGAAATGTTTTAGAAGACTTCTTAAATGAGTTTATTTCAAAATTGTTATTGATTGCTTGTGTGTTGTATAGGTGGAATACAAGCGCTTTGATTCGATTTTACAAGATACAGCGGTATATCAGTTCCATGTACTATTATTATTGTTGTTGTTGTTGTTGTTGTTGTTGTTGTGTTATTTTTATTTTATTTTATTATTATTATTATTGATTATTATTATTATTATCATCATATCATCATCATCATCATCATCATCATCATCATCATCATTATTATTATTGAAATAGTGATATCAGACAAAGAAGTTTCTAAAAAAGAAAAAGGTCTTTCAGCAGTGGTTGCTGTGGTTTCTCTAGGTACAGAGGCAGGTGATCCTGAGCACCTGGCGTGGCGGGAGGCATTGCAGATGGCCCGAAACGTGTCGGTGATGCTCTTCGTCTCCGTAGGCCTCGTCAGCAACACTCTCAGTCTGGCTGTCTTCCTCCGAGGCCGCTACAAGCAGGTGAGCTATGGATCAGGTGTGTGTGTGTATGTGTGTGTGTGCGTGTGTGTGTGTGTGTGTGTGTGTGTGTGTGTGTGTGTGTGTGTGTGTGTGTGTGTGTGTGTGTGTGTGTGTGTGTGGGTGCCGCGCTCATATGCTGGCCTGGAGAAGTGAGCTTCTGATGCCTCCGTCCTCTACGACCATAGGTTATAGGACATCTGATGCCTCGTCCTCTACGACACAGGTTATAGGAGATCTGATGCCTCGCTCCTCTACGCATAGGTTATAGGAGATCTGATGCCTCGCTCCTCTACGACCATAGGTTATAGGAGATCTGATGCCTCGCTCCTCTACGACCACAGGTATAGGAATCTGATGCCTCGCTCCTCTACGACCAAGGTTATAGGAGATCTGATGCCTCGCTCCTCTACGACCACATGTTATAGGACATATGATGCCTCGCTCCTCTACGACCATAGGTTATAGGACATCTGATGCCTCGCTCCTCTACGACCATAGGTTATAGGACACCTTTACCGTCTAATGCTTCGAGTATGTCGTGTCTGACTGACCAGTCACACTGACTTTTCTTTGATTTCCTTCGCAGCACCTTGTTCTTTCTTCCTGCATCAGCAAACAGATTTTGATGGCTGATTCGATCAGTCATCTAGTTAGTCAGTCAGTCAGTCAGTCATTTAGTCAGAACGTCAGTCAGCTAATTGATTTGGCAGTTAGTTTGTCAGTTAGTAATTTACTTCGCTATTCAGTTAGTTAATTAGTAAGTCAGTCAGTTAGCTAGCTAGTTAGGAAAACTGATAGGAAAACAAATTACACTTGCATGCAGGAAAAAGAAAAAAAAAGGGTAAGCGCTGCACTTGTGGCGACGCGCTCTCCACGGGGAGAGCATCCCGAATTTCACGCAGAGAAATCTGCTGTGACATAAAGTGGTACAAAATACAAAAATACAAATAGTTAGACTGACATACTGACCAAAGAAAGAGAATGGAAATACAGTACGTTGTATCTGTCTGTCTGTCTACCTGTGTAGGCTATGTCCAGCAAATACCCAGCCGCCCTCGCGGTGTCAGACAACCTCTTTCTCTGCGCGCTTTTCCTGAGCTGGCGGCTGGATGGCGTGATGACCTCAGCAATAGGCTGCAAAGGGGTGGTCTTCGTGACCTATGTGTCCAGTTTTCTGTCCGTGTGGCTGACCGCTTGTTTCACCACGGAACGCTACGTCGCTGTCTGCCATCCTCTGCACGCGCGCGCCATTCTGAACAAGGCAAGTGGGTTCCTTGATTTTGGGGACTAGGCTAAAATGCTTAATTAGCTTTAAGAACGGTATTGTACTTTTGAAGTGGTCCCCCCCCCCCCCAAAAAAAAAAAAAAGTGGGATTGGGTGTGTGTGTGTGTGTGTGTGTAACCTTTTAGAAACCAGGGTGTCTCATTCCAACATTTTTCTGCTAAATTAGAACTTCAGTATGACTATGAGCCAATACCTTGTTCAGGGATTTTTTAATCAATTTTCCAGCTCTGTGGTCAGAGCATTCACTTTCCTAGGGTAAAGTTCAGCAGCATTAAGCGGGGTATGTTACCAAGTGGGTGGGAGACCGTTTGTGCCCTTGGTTTCAGTACAGTTCCCCTTTCTACTCAGCTGTAAATGGGTACGTGCTCTGTTTAGGGTCTGGGAAGGTAGCGAAAGGAGGAAGAGAAGCTGAGTGCTGCCCTCAATGTGCTGGTCTCTGGAGAAGCTGAGGTCTCTGATGCCTCCCTCCTTAACAACCGCATAGGTTATGGGACACCTTTACCCTTTTACCTTTGACTTCACATGATCATTTCCAAAGAAAATTTGGAAAAGAGGACCAATTCTTCAGAAAACTAGTGAGGAACAAAGTAAAGTCAAAGATACAGACAGCACAAAGAGTGAGTAGGTGGATAGGATTGGTAGGGAAGCTATTAGCAGAGACAAAGGCCTTGGCACACCAACGGCATTTAGTGGCGATACAAGAGAACTGCCATGCAGTGTCCTGGCCGTGTGACCTGTGCTCCCAGTGGCCTGCAGGAAGAAGGGGGAGTACCGATTTTGCTGCCAATTTTTGTGAAGTCATGAGTAAACGGTGTACATAATTATGTGTATACTTAACGCTGCTGCTGCTGCTGCTACTGATGGTGGTGGCGGTGCTGCTGCTGCTTTTATGCGGCATACATTGTAAAGAGGAAGGTGAGCAAGCAGCTGGTTTTTTTTAGAAATTCGAAGCGAAAGATGGGTCCTGCTTTGTAAAACATAGTATAAACAAATAGTTTTTTTAAACACAAATAAAAGGGCAAACAAGCATCCCAAGCTGCAGTGTTGGTGCATCTTTACATGCCAGCTTCAAAATAGTGAGGGGCCTTTTAAACCTTAATAACCTGGGGTAAACCCAGGTCTGTACAGTCCACACACCCCATTTCAAATTAGGATTTTATCTTTCAAGAGCAAAATGGCAGCATGTAAACGTCACATGTTGAGCAACCAATGGTTTGTCAGTTTGTTGTGCCTATTTGTCTTCCATCTTTTTTGGGGGTTGTTTTGCATGTTTTTTTTGTTTTGTTTTTATATGGGGGTTTTTTTGCACGTATAGATTATTTTGTTTTGGGGACTGCAACACATACACGTAACGTGTCTAGTTCCGGAGTTTAAGCTCTGTGCTGTATTATCAATAATAAATATTACAATAAACAGAACATAAGCCAAAACGGCAACGAACACAGAAACCAGACGTTTGAGTTTTAAACGATCTGTTTTGTTATTATCGTTGGTGTCTTCCTTTTATTTTGTGATGTTACTTTTTACATGTTTGTTTTTTATGTGTGACATGTAACCCGCGTGAATTTCTCTATGAGATAATAAAGTATTTTTGAATTTAAATTTGAATTGAATTTGAATTCCTCTACTCAGGTGCCAGTGAAAAAGGTGGTGGCAGTGCTGGTCCTCTCTGCCCTGCTGCTGTACAGCTGCACCTTCTGGACCACCATCACCACCACTGACCCCTGCAGCAGAGAGTGACCTGTCACGTCAACCAGGACCTCTTCTTCGTCATGTACATCGTGACCTGGATAGACTCCGTGATGACCTTCATCTGCCCTTCCCTCCTCCTCATCGTCTTCAATGCCCGCATCGCTCTCACTCTCTGGCGCTGGCACAGCCGGAAAGGCCGCTGTTGGCTGTTGACGTCCGTGCCAGCCCCTGAAGGACAGGGCTGGTTGTGTGGCTGCAGTGAGAGGTTCTGCTGTTTGCGGCCTCGGTGGCGGCAGTCCAGAGGAAGCAGCCAGTGTTCCTCCTCCTCCTCCTCTTCCTCCTCCACCTCTGTCCCATCTCCTTGTGACCAGCCTGGTGGTCAAGAGCAGCGGACATCCAGGGAGTCTGTGTCCTGTGTGGATGACCACAGTGACGGTACCTCCGTCTGTGGTCACTCCAGAGCTAGCCCCCTAGCTGTGGGTCTGTTCCCAGCGAGGCGTGACAGGGGTGCTGCGTCTACGTGGCATCCACGCAACACACTTCTCCAAGGGCGAGATGGTCGCTGCAGGACAGGGATCGAAGTAAGTAGTCTCACTCACGTTGTGTTCTGTGTGGACTGCTGCTGTGTTTTTAAATGTTTGGATATTATCTGTCTTGGGAATATTGCTTTTAGAAAGGAAATGTTTTGCTGACTAGTCCTTACGCTATGTGTGTGTGATAGTGCCTTATTCAGCTGCTGACTAGAGCCTTTTCAGCTGCTGACTAGTGCTTATTCAGCTGCTGACTAGTGCCTTATGCAGCTGCTGACTAGTGCCTTATTCAGCTGCTGACTAGTGCCTTATTCAGCTGCTGACTAGTGCCTTATTCAACTGCTGACTAGTGCCTTATTCAACTGCTGACTAGTGCCTTATTCAACTGCTGACTAGTGCCTTATTCAGCTGCTGACTAGTGCCTTATTCAGCTGCTGACTAGTGCCTTATTCAGCTGCTGACTAGGCCTTATTCAACTGCTGACTAATGGCTGTGCTTTGCTTAATAGTGCCTTATATAACTGTTGACCAGTTATATCGCTCTGTAGGTATAGTGACTTAATATCCAACTACGGACTAGTCATACTGCTTTGTGTATATGATGAATCATTATCCAATTGCAGACTAGTTATACTGCTCTGTGTATATGATGACTCGTTATCCAACTGCTGACGAGTGACTGTGCTTTAGTTCATTTTCATACAGCGAATAGTGACTGTGGTTTGTGTGTATGGTGCTTATGTTGCTACAGTTCAGCTATATGCTATTTATTGCATTCTTCTTTATGGAAGGAACAATTCTCTGAAGTCAGTGTATGCTTGTCTAAGTAGTGTGGTGCGTGAAAGAAGTCATACACTCAAATCTCTCATCCAACGTGTACTTGCGATGTCACTGTGATTCCCAGATAGGATGTTGGAGTCAGAGTGAACATTCTGGGTAACCACTGTGGAGGGTTAAACTAATTAAGGAATGTGCAAGACTAGGACATGTGAGATGGAGAAATCCTAGCCATACCATTTCTGACTGACCTTTGTTTCAGGGTCGACAACACTGAGCAGTTTGAGCTGAAGACCACAGGGTCTTTGTTCTTGGTGTCTGTCATCTTTGTCCTGCTCAATCTGCCCTCTCACGCCTTGAGACTGAAGCAGCTCATCTTTGTCTCAGAAGGGGGCACCCACACCATGATGGATACTTTACTGCAGGAGGTGAGAAAGTGTGTAGTGTGTGCGTGTGCGTGCGCGCGCGCGCGCGCGCGTGTGTGTGTGTGTGTGTGTGTGTGTGTGTGTGTGTGTGTGTTGTGTGTGTGTTTTGTGTGTGTGTGTGTGTGTGTGTGTGTGTGTGTGTGTGTGTGTGTGTGGTGTGTGTGTGTGTGTGTGTGTAAGAGAGAGAGAAACAGATACACAGAGAGAGAGGGGAGAAAGAGAGGTAGAGAGGTAGAGAGGTATTTATTTATTTATTTATTTATTCTTTTATATCGAGGATAACAGAATAAGCAATCATGTGCTTTTTTTCATCCGGTCCCCGTGTGTATGCAGTTTTTGTAAATACTGTCATCTGTTCCCACCGGCACACGATGGCCTACTCTTACGAAAAGCGGAACAGGATTTAACGTGTGCGCAAGATGTTCTGCGTGCGTTCGCACACGGGGCCTCGGTTTAAAGTCTCATCCGAAGGACTTTTGGGGAGAGTGGAGTCAGCACTGATGTTAACTCCAGGAAGAAAATTTCCTCGACCGGACTCGAACCGTAGAGAGAGCGAGAGAGAGAGAGAGAGAGAGAGAGAGAGAGAGAGAGAGAGAGAGAGAGAGAGAGAGAGAGAGAGAAGAGAGAGAGAGAGAGAGAGAGAGAGGATGTACGTGTACACACGCATAGAGGGCTGAAAGATTTGAGCTAAATATAGCAACACCACATCTGTGTTTTGTCTCAAGTTCTACGCAATAATATACTTGTATGAAAACAAACGAATTATCTACGTCATCGATGAAAATAACAAATCCGATTCCTGACACCTCTTCTGATAAGGAAGTCTGGGAGGATGTTGACACAATGCATGCATAAACAACAATAATTGTTGTTATGACACAAACACAATGAGGAATTCATTTTATTTTATCTT
>CM060318.1:32543288-32545788 GCA_030674155.1 Stramonita haemastoma
ACAAAGAGTGAGTAGGTGGATAGGATTGGTAGGGAAGCTATTAGCAGAGACAAAGGCCTTGGCACACCAACGGCATTTAGTGGCGATAACAAGAGAACTGCCATGCAGTGTCCTGGCCGTGTGACCTGTGCTCCCAGTGGCCTGCAGGAAGAAGGGGGAGTACCGATTTTGCTGCCAATTTTTGTGAAGTCATGAGTAAACGGTGTACATAATTATGTGTATACTTAACGCTGCTGCTGCTGCTGCTACTGATGGTGGTGGCGGTGCTGCTGCTGCTTTTATGCGGCATACATTGTAAAGAGGAAGGTGAGCAAGCAGCTGGGTTTTTTTAGAAATTCGAAGCGAAAGATGGGTCCTGCTTTGTAAAACATAGTATAAACAAATAGTTTTTTTAAACACAAATAAAAGGGCAAACAAGCATCCCAAGCTGCAGTGTTGGTGCATCTTTACATGCCAGCTTCAAAATAGTGAGGGGCCTTTTAAACCTTAATAACCTGGGGTAAACCCAGGTCTGTACAGTCCACACACCCCATTTCAAATTAGGATTTTATCTTTCAAGAGCAAAATGGCAGCATGTAAACGTCACATGTTGAGCAACCAATGGTTTGTCAGTTTGTTGTGCCTATTTGTCTTCCATCTTTTTTGGGGGTTGTTTTGCATGTTTTTTTTGTTTTGTTTTTATAGGTTTTTTTTTGCACGTATAGATTATTTTGTTTTGGGGACTGCAACACATACACGTAACGTGTCTAGTTCCGGAGTTTAAGCTCTGTGCTGTATTATCAATAATAAATATTACAATAAACAGAACATAAGCCAAAACGGCGACGAACACAGAAACCAGACGTTTGAGTTTTAAACGATCTGTTTTGTTATTATCGTTGGTGTCTTCCTTTTTTTGTGTGATGTTACTTTTTACATGTTTGCTTTTTATGTGTGACATGTAACCCGCGTGAATTTCTCTATGAGTTAATAAAGTATTTTTGAATTTAAATTTGAATTGAATTTGAATTCCTCTACTCAGGTGCCAGTGAAAAAGGTGGTGGCAGTGCTGGTCCTCTCCGCCCTGCTGCTGTACAGCTGCACCTTCTGGACCACCATCACCACCACTGACCCCCTGCAGCAGAGAGTGACCTGTCACGTCAACCAGGACCTCTTCTTCGTCATGTACATCGTGACCTGGATAGACTCCGTGATGACCTTCATCTGCCCTTCCCTCCTCCTCATCGTCTTCAATGCCCGCATCGCTCTCACTCTCTGGCGCTGGCACAGCCGGAAAGGCCGCTGTTGGCAGTTGACGTCCGTGCCAGCCCCCCAAGGACAGGGCTGGTTGTGTGGCTGCAGTGAGAGGTTCTGCTGTTTGCGGCCTCGGTGGCGGCAGTCCAGAGGAAGCAGCCAGTGTTCCTCCTCTTCCTCCTCCTCTTCCTCCTCCACCTCTGTCCCATCTCCTTGTGACCAGCCTGGTGGTCAAGAGCAGCGGACATCCAGGGAGTCTGTGTCCTGTGTGGATGACCACAGTGACGGTACCTCCGTCTGTGGTCACTCCAGAGCTAGCCCCCTAGCTGTGGGTCTGTTCCCAGCGAGGCGTGACAGGGGTGCTGCGTCTACGTGGCATCCACGCAACACACTTCTCCAAGGGCGGAGATGGTCGCTGCAGGACAGGGATCGAAGTAAGTGGTCTCACTAACGTTGTGTTCTGTGTGGACTGCTGCTGTGTTTTTAAATGTTTGGATATTATCTGTCTTGGGAATATTGCTTTTAGAAAGGAAATGTTTTGCTGACTAGTCCTTACGCTATGTGTGTATGATAGTGCCTTATTCAGCTGCTGACTAGTGCCTTATTCAGCTGCTGACTAGTGCCTTATTCAGCTGCTGACTAATGCCTTATTCAACTGCTGACTAGTGCCTTATTCAACTGCTGACTAGTGCCTTATTCAACTGCTGACTAGTGCCTTATTCAACGGCTGACTAATGCTTTATTCAACTGCTGACTAGTGCCTTATTCAGCTGCTGACTAGTGGCTGTGCTTTGTTTGATAGTGCCGTGTCTAATTGTTGACCAGTTATACCGCTCTGTGTATATGAAGACATTATCCAACTGTGGACTAGTTATACTGCTCTGTATATATGATGACTTATTATTCAACGGCGGACTACTTATACTGCTTTGTGTATATGATGACTTATTATCCAACTGCGAACTAGTTATACTGCTCTGTGTATATGATGACTTATTATCCAACTGCTGACTAGTTATACTGCTTTGTGTGTATGGTGACTCACTATCCAAATGCTGACGAGTGACTGTGCTTTAGTTCATTTTCATACAGCTGAGTGGTGACTGTGCTTTGTGTGTATGGTAGCTTATTATCCTACAGACAAATAGTGACTGCTTTGTGTGTATGATTGCCACAGTTCAGCTATATGTTATTTACTGCATTCTTCTTTAAGGAAGGAACAATTCTCTGAAGTCAGTGTATGCTTGTCTAAGTAGTGTGGTGCGTG
>CM060318.1:32550788-32555788 GCA_030674155.1 Stramonita haemastoma
ATGTTAGATTGCTGCCAGGTCCGTACCAATAACAGTAAAATAAAAACATCCTTGCTTTGTGTTCAGTAAATCTTTCATCGTAATCGAAGTGATGAACATTAATTTTTAGAAACTATGCAGTATTAAATATTGTTTTCAAGGTCAGCGATCTTGCGTCGTGGTTTTTACTAGGTTCACTAGACTGCCGTAACATTACTTAGTCAAATGTGCTAAATTCAGCGCACCCTCAATTTTGCCTAGTCCAAGTGGGACGGGATAACCTAGTGGTCAGAACATTACGCTCGCAATTTGACGACCTGGGTTCGATTTCCAGTTCGAAGGAGATTTTTCTCCTGGAGTTAACATCAGTGCTGACTGCACTCTCCCCACAAGTCCTTCGGATTAGACTTTAAACCGAGGCCCCGGCTGCGAACGCACACAGATCATCTTGCGCACACGTTAAATCCTGTTCCGTTTTTCGTAAGAGTAGGCCATCATGTGCCGGTGGTAAAAATGAAAAGATTTAGAAAACTACATACATACAGGGACTGGATGTAAAAAAAAAATGCACATGGGTGCTGATTCCATTATCCTCGATATAAAAGAAAAGATAAATATTAAACAAACAAAAATGAACAAACACATACATAAATGCATAAATAACTAACTAACTGACTAACTAACTAAAAAAATGAATAAATAAATAAATAAATAAATAAATAAATAAATACATACATAAATCAGTGTGGTCAGTTCCTGCTATAGTTAGCACCAGCTGGCTCCAGCTGGGTTGAAATGGGACGGAATGAATAGCAGCTGAGAGCAGCCAACTCTGGGGGGAAACTCACAGTTGTGTGGTGATTTCTGGTACGTTTAAACCATGGTTCATTTCCTGAACTGCTCCGAGCGGATATAATAATATCATGTTAGCCATCTCAGCACTGAGGGATGAGGGGTAAAGGGGGAGCAATATTGGCGCTCAGGCTCTCAAAGGATCGGTGGTCTAGAGGTAACGCGCCTACCTAGAAAGCGAAACGTCCGGGTCGGGGTGTGCGGTGGTTCAAATCCCGTTTGGGCCCAAGACTTTTCCCCCATCCATTAGATCATGAGTGGTGGTCTGGGCGCTAGCCTTTCGGATGAGACGATAAACTGAGGTCCCGTGTGTTACAAATCAATATTCAGCGCACGTAAAAGAACCCACGGCAACAAGGGGATTGTTCCTGGCAAAATTCTGTAGAAAAAAGCCAGTCTAATAGGGAAGCAAATACTAGTTGCATACAGAAAAAAGAAGAAAAAATGGGTGGCGCTGCGCTTTGTGGTGACACGCTCTCCCCGGAGAGAGCAGCCTGTTTTTCACACAGAGAAATCTGCTGTGACATAAAGTGGTATAAAATGAAAATAAAATAAAAAGGAGGGCCATCCCTAATTTCCGTCATTTCTGTCGCGTTGTTTTTATTTTGAGATCTCTATGCTGCTGCTCCTGTTTTTACACTTGTTGCTCTGAACACAGTTAGGCTCTTGGCTATTCTTTTCTTATGCGCCATTCTTTCACTTGGAGTCATGTAGCTTGACTTGATCTAACACTTTTTTTATATACATGTTTGGCATTGCTGCCTTTTTTAAAAATTAATCAAACACTCTTAGCTGTGGTTTGTCTTCTATATTGCAGAGGAAATTGTAGTTGTTTTGTTGTTTGTTGGTTGTTGGGTTTTTTTTACATTCATCTCCAGGAACATTTTAGATACATTTTAAAATCTGATGTTCTTGTCTTCTGTTTGTAAGTTTATATATATATATATATATATATATATATATATATATATATATATATATATATATATATATATATATATATATATATATATATATATATATATATGGGCGGGATAGTTAAATGGTCAGAGCACTCGCTTTCCCCCAGTCAAGTTAAGCAGCGTCGAGCGTGGTTACCAGTTGGATGGGTGACCATTTGCACGGCTTGACTTCAGTGCAGTCCCCCCAGTTCGTCCAGCTGTAAATGGGTTCCTGCCCTCTTTAGGGTCAGGGAAGGTAAAGCGGCGAGGGAGAGGAGATGGGCGCCACCCTCAGTATGCTGGCCCCTAGAGAAGATAAGGTCTCTGATGCCTTGCTCCCCTACAACCACCTAGGTTATAGGACACCTTTATTTCTCCGTTTCTCTCTGTCTCTCTCTGTCCTTCTGTCTCTCTGTCTCTGTCTGTCTCTGTCTCTCTGTCTCTGTCTCTCTGTCTCTCTGTTTGTCTCTGTCTCTGTCTCTGTCTCTGTCGTCTGTCTGTCTGTCTGTCTGTCTCTGTCTGTCTGTCTGTCTGTCTGTCCTGTCTCTCTCTCTCTCTCCTTCTCTCTCTCTCTCTCTCTCTCTCTCTCTCTCTCTCTCTCTCTCTCTCTCTCTTCTCTCTCTCTCTCTCTCTCTCTCTCTCGCTCTCCTTTTTTATACACACACACACACAATATATATATATATATATATATATATATATATATATATAATATATATATATATATATATATATATAATATATATATATATATATATACTATACAT
The DNA here is from genome assembly GCA_030674155.1 of Stramonita haemastoma. NCBI lineage: Eukaryota > Metazoa > Mollusca > Gastropoda > Neogastropoda > Muricidae > Stramonita > Stramonita haemastoma. The sequence goes on from CM060318.1 coordinate 32,553,328, forward strand.
ATACATATACATTATATATATAATTTATATGTATGTACATAACAATGAATATTCAAGTGTTAGCGTAAACGATATAAAATGAGGCGTGTGTGCAGGGCAGGTGTGCGGCATTGATTGCGAGTGTTTCTTTAACATGCGCGCGATGACTTGTACGCAAATAAATGACCACATTTAAATATGAAAAAAACCATAACGGCTTACAGTGTGACGATATTAGCAAGTCCACTTTCTTTCGTACAAGCCTTCTAAAGCCATGTCAAACCGAAGGACTAGAAAAAAACAAAACGGAATGGAGTTGTGTGCAAAAAGAAGCATGGAAAAAAAAAAACAGTAGAGAAAGGAAGAAAAAGACATGAAAACAAAATCAACAAGCATGATAATAGCTTGATGCCTCTTATCAGCAGTCCTTGACTTGCTTTACGCTTTCCAACCTGCATAATGCTCCGAATTGTCTTATCTATATTACTCCCTGGTCGCTCATTCTGCTCTCCCAACACAAGCTACGTCAAGAGGAGGACGGTATAGCCTTGGTGGTTAGAGCGTTGAGTGTTGCTCTCGCATTCTGAAAGCCCAGGTTCGAGCCCAGTATCGAACCATTACGCCCATTCAAAAGGCTTTTTTTTTCCTCTGTATTTTGGGGTTTGTTTTGGTGGGGGTTTTTTGCTGCCTCATCTTCTCTAACTTCCCCGTCCTGCTGGTCCCACGCCGCTCATTCCAATCTCCTCGCCACAGCCATACCCAGATTAGTTATGTCGAGTCCCCAGGGTCAAAATTCCGTCGGGAGTCCATCAGTATCAGGCCGCTGTGGGTCCACCAGCCAGAGGGGCCCTGCCCTGCTGCTGGGTCATTTTGGTGGTGTTCAGTGGTGCCTGTTCTGAGCTAACATACGCAAGACACCACCTACTAAGCCCCCTACTAACGACAGTATTAGCGCAGACGCGGAGCCAGACTGATGAGTCACCAACTCACCCACCAGAGGTAGCGACCAACACAACGTCTCTCCAACGACCCCCCCCCCCCCCCCCTGCAAATCCCCGACCCCAAAGGCTTTGATACAAACTCACCACAGGTACACAAGTGTTGAGGGAAACTGAATTTGACGTTACCATGAGACCAGAGCAACGGGGGCCACCTAATCAGAGGGAATTTTTATTAATGCATGATGATCAATGGTAATGAGGATGCTGCTCAATGGAAGCGATCATTGTAATATAATATAATAAAAATAAAAAAAAAAAAAATAAAGTGTAATAATAATAATAATAATATATAAATAATAATAATAATAATAATAATAATAATAATAATAATAATAATAATAATAATAATAATAATAATAATAATAATATATAATAATAATATACATAATAATAATAATAATAATAATAATAATAATAATAGTGATTCTATAAAACATTCCTGGGACACCCGGCAACACTGGGATCTGATCCCCCTACCTGAAGAGAGGCCATCTGCTCTCTCAGCTGTTTATTACTTTGGACCCCATACTGCCGTCTGTCTTATGAGCTACTAGTCTCGTCGTCTCTTCTAGAAGCTTTTTTTTCTTTCACAATACGAGGCCTTCGGGTGTGTTGTGTGTGTGTGTGTGTGTGTGTGTGTGTGTGTGTGTGTGTGTGTGTGTGTGTGTGTGTGTGTGTGTGTGTGTGTGTGTGTGTGTGTGTGTGTGTGTGTGTGTGTTGTGGGTGGGGTGGGGGGTGTTGTGTGTGTGGTGTGTGTGTGTGTGTGTGTGTTTGTGGGGTGTGGGTGGGGGGGTGTTGTGTGTGTGTGTGGGGGGGGTGTTTTGTGTGTGTGTGTGTGTGTGTGTGTGTGCGCGCGCGCGTGTGTGGGGATGTGGGTAGGTGGGTGTGTTTGTTTTTCATTGTTGCGTGCACGTGTACGTGTGTGTACATGTGTGTACGTGTGTGCGTATATGTGTGTTAGTGTATGTGTGTGTGTGGTGTGTGTGTGTGTGTGTGTGTGTGTGTGTGTGTGTGTGTGTGTGTGTGTGTGGTGTGTGTGTTACGCGCGCGCACGTGAGTGTGTAAGTGTGTGGTGCTGTGTGTGTTTAAGTGTGTGCAAGAGTGGGTAGGTCTGTACTGTGTATATGTGAGAATTCCAGGGATTACGTAGTCATACTACTGAATCCGTCTGTAATTCTGGCATTGTGCATTTTGCACACAACGGGATGATTTCATTACAGACGTGTTAAATGAAATTTACAACCATCATACGACTTTGGCACAAGGACGTGTAAACAAATGTTTCTGCTGGAGTAGACTTACAAGAAAGAGATCTGTACGTACAATTCCTCCACTGCTATTCCCGCACAATCTTCCAGTCTCTCAAAGTACAAAAGCAAAATGTAAAGATGTCCCATAACCTGTGTGGTTGTGGTGGGGCAAGGCTGAACAGAGACCTCAGCTTTTTTAAGGACCAGCATTTGAGGGCGGCGCCCATCTCC
>CM060318.1:32578288-32603288 GCA_030674155.1 Stramonita haemastoma
CCACCAACCATCCACCCAACCATCCACCATCCAACCTACCAACATCCCAACAACCAACCAACCAGCCACCCAACAAATCAGTCAACCAACCTACCAACCATCCACCCACCCACCAACCAATTAACCAAGCAAACAAGTAAAAAAACAAAAACAAAAACATGCAAAATACATGACAATACTTTCAACACCAACATTGACACCTCCCACCCATCTCCTTCTCCACCTCCACCCCCCCATAAAATTACTTCCCTACGGCACCCCCCACCCCGTCCAGTTCCTCACTCTCCTCCACCCCCTGTCAACCCTATTGCCCTCGCCTCCCACTCCTCTCTCTCTTCTCTTTCCTTCTGTCCCATCCAACCCTACGTTAACTCCTGTTCCGGTTTTTGTAAGAGTAGGCCTATTGTGTGCCAGTGAGAACAGATGACATTGACAAAACTGCATACAGACAGGGACTTGGAGTTAAAAAAAAAAAAATAAATAAAGCACATGAGTGCTTATTCCGTTATCCTCAATTAACATGAAAGAAAAATACACAACAATATAAATAAATAAATAAATAAATAAATTAAAAAATAAATAAATAAATAAATAAATAAATAAAAATCATGAAAAATTCCCTTCACTTACCAAGAGCCCCACAGGGAGGTGTGAGGCCAGTTTGCCCACGCCCTTGGGGATAGCCTCAAAGGCCACCACCCAGGCATACTCCCTGCCCAGCAATCCTTGCTGTCCTGCAGCCTCCAGAATCGTCCGTGTCTCGTATCTGTTTAAACACAAAAGAAATAAAAAAAGAGAATATATATATATAAGTAATATAATATATATATATATATATATATATATATATATATATATATATGAAAGAGAGAGAGAAGAAACAGAGAGGGAGAAAGAAAGAAGAAGAAGACAGAGAGAAGACAAAGACAGAGACAGAGACAAGAGACAGACAGACAGACAGACAGACAGAGAGAGACAAAGACAGAGACAGAGAAAGAGACAGACAGACAGACAGACAGAGTCAAGAGAGATACAGAGAGACAGAGAGACAGAGAGAGTTGTTCTGATAAGCGTTTGATACGTTTTACAACACACACACCACAACACACACACACACACACCAACACACACACACACACACACAAAAACAGCAGACAACGAACAGACGAGACAGACAGAGAGAGACAGACAGAAACAGACAGACAGACAGACAGAACAACAGAGACAGACATAGACAGACAGAACAGCAAGAGTACGAAAAGAAGTAGGTAAAGGGGGAGAAGCAGTGAGGAGACAATGAGTGCAAAGACGAGAAGAAGAGTGGAGGGGGGGGGGGAGCAGTGGTGCGATACCACTCTTTCGATGTGGACACACGCACGCGCACGCACGCACGACACCCCATATACACACACAAACACACATACAACACACACGGGGACCAATGTAAAGAAAAAAGCATATAATACTCCTTCCATTACTCTGGAAAGTAAAAATAAACTTATGGATAAATGAATCAATAAAAAAAACAAATAAATAAATAAACAAATACACATAAATACATATACATACACGACATACACACACACAACACACACACAATCACACACACACACACACACACACCATCTAATCACACCCACCCATCTAATCACCCCACCACCTGTCTCGTTTTTTTTTTCGAATTCTCTCTCTTCCATCAACCACTAACCAGTGACTAATGACAGTGGTAGAGCTATCACTGATGTATAGAGGACAGACAACAGGTTTACCCTTAGCTTGAGGGTCAGTTTGATCCTCTTGTTTTTTTGTTTGTTTTTGTTTTCTTTTCTTGTTTTTACAGAGAGAAAATAATAAAACAATGGGAAGACAACATTAAGAGTGTGGACTAGTCTTGAGTGGAACAATTTTTACTATGGATAGCAGAGGACCACAGGAAGTGGAGGAAGCTGGTTGCAATTCATTTTATTTTTCTTCTTTTTTGAGGAAAAAGTAGTAAGTTAAGACAAGTGCAGGTACCAACTTCTCAACCATTTTTTAAATGACTTATCAAAGATTCAAATTTAAAAAAAAAATGAAATGAAAATAAATTCTAGGGAATAATGTCTTTCAGTTGCAGAATTGTAGGCATTTCTGTGTAAGAACCATGCCTTTGGCCTGACCTAACTCTAGTTTCGGCTCCTGGATGAGCCCTCATCAGAGGTCCGGCAGTGATTGAAACTCCACCTGCTGTGGTACCTTACAAGCAAGACACATTTCAAAATTTAAAAGTGTCAATTGCATTCAAAGGAATATTTGATATTCCTGTGGCCTTTTGGAGCTGCCCTCAAAAGACGATGATGATAAGAGAAAGAAAATGTGCTTAGAATATATGTTGGAAAAAAAAAATGAATAAGACAAAATAAGCACCTAGTGAATCTTTGTGCCTTAATGTTTGGGGATCCTATTAAAGGATGCAAGGGAGGTCATGAAGTTTGTATCCAGCCAAGTGGTCAGTCCTAGCTGGATAATAACTTCTTCTTCTTCTTCTTCTTCTTCTTCTCTTCTTCCTTCTTCTTCTTCTTCTTCTTCTTCTCTTTTTCTTCTCCTCCTCTCCTCCTCCTCCTCCTCCTCCTCCTCCTCCTCCATCTTCTTTGTCGACGTCGTCGAACGCTCAGATAGCAGCAACTATTGCTGTCTGTTATTTGAGCAAAAATGCGTAGCGCTGCCGTTACGCGCCTGGCAAGTCAGGCCCAGCGCATCCAATATGAGCATGGGAGATAATTGTCCTCGTTTAAGTCTTTCTGGAAAAACAAAAAGCAGGAGAATGAATCAAAGAAGCACAGAATAGAACGGAGAGGGGTGACAGGAAGAAAAAAGAACAAGGCAGAAACAAGGGGAGAGACAAAAAAGAGGGAATTCCTGGCGCTGAATTTCTAGAAGGTGGGAGTGCTATTTATACTAATAGGCCCCTGGCAACCCACGGAGGAACAAAGGCAATCTGTATAATAGCGTTTCACGGCAGGACAATGTCTTGACACTTTACTTGCATTGGAAACTAGCTATACTTTTGACCTGGGTCAAAAAGGACCTGTTACAAAAAGAATCGTCCTCTGATGTCAGAATAGGGCTGCCTATATGGCTATGTACTTGAACACAGTCAAAACATGCAAATTTTGAATGCTATTATTTGCAACAAGGAGAAAATTACACGCAGGGAACAGCTGGTACCTTCTGCACGGTCTGGCATTATATGTATGACTTTTGGAGTAAAATGATCTGTAGAAATCTGTCATAAACTGCGTCTATGGAATGATAGTTACATATTGAGCAAGGAAAATAGGTAGAAGGAGAAAAGGACGAAAACATGATGATGATGATAATGATGATGAAAGATGATGATAATGATGAGGATGAGGAGGAGGATAACAACAACAACGCAATCATTGATATCACTTAACGTAGCGCAGCGCCCCCAAAATAATTCTAGGCTCAAAGCGCACCAACCGTGTTGTGCATCATTATAAATAAAATCCAGAATAATCCAGCCACCAGTCTGTAAGGTTGATAAATGAATGAATGAATGAATGAATGAATGAATGAATGAATGAATGAATGAATGAATGAATGAATGAATACTTAACCGATTCAAGCAGGTCTTAAGATTTGGTTTGAAAGCATTTATGCTTGCAAATCACTAAAGACAAAAAATGGTTGGGGAGACTTGCAAATGATGTGGACTAACGTCAGATAATCACCATCTTTTGGAGATTAAAATGATTGACTTCATTCATGTATGTGGCGGAAGACTGGATGGCCTTCGCAATATCTTGTGCTTGTAAATGAAATCATTTTGTTTTATCGACATTTCTTTAAAATTTTGAAAATGATACAAAAATTCCACACAAACTCAACGTGAAAAAATAAAAATCTTAACAAGGGGTAAGAAAGGAAAAACAAAGACCACCAAAGGGAGGGGAATGCACTCTAAATATTATTTGGGCGCGAAAGCAGACGACTTCTTCAGGGAGACTATTCTAGGCGGATTAGGCACAAGGGAGGAATCAGAAGTGGCGGGCAATAAAACTGTTCTTTGTCCATCCACGAGGATTGTATGGCGGACTTAGGGTGTGCCTGGTATTATGCTGGCTTGGCTTTCAGTTTGGGTTTGGGTTTAGATACCAGTTAGGTTTTCAGACGCTGAATAGACAGTATTTTTATTTTATATCTACATTCTTCCTTTATTCTGGTATGAGCTCTTGCAGTGCCTTTTTTCCTTCCCACTTTTATTCCAACAAATTGTGTGTATATGTATGTGTGTGCGGAGGGGTGAGTCTGTTTCTTTTTGTTTGCTGGGTTGTTTTTGGTTTTGTCATTTCTAAGGGGTAGAGAGGTGCAGTCGCTATTTTCTAAACCTAGATGTCTTTAATATGTCAAGTCGTATACTGAACAAATTGGCCAGAGTAATAAAAAAAAAAAAACAACGATGTATCCTTCTGCATAAATCAAATGAAACAACAATAATAAAGCATGTAGTATACCACTTAGGCCAGTTTTTTTTAAAACTTTATTTGCGCAATATTCAGCATGCACACTGTAATCTTCCCTCGACCCATCTTTTTTTTTAGCCCACTTTAAGTCTTTAGTCAATACGTAAGGCAAAGGTAACGGTGTCCCATAATCTGTGTGGTCGTAGGGGAGCGAGGTGTCAGAGACCTCAGCTTTTCCAGGGGCCAGCATATTGAGGGCGACGCCCATCTATTCTCCCTCGGTGCTTTACCTTCCCTGACCCTAAAGAAGGTAGTTACCCATTTACAATACGTGAACTGGGGGAACTGTACTGTAGCCAAGGTGCGCAAACGGTCACCCATCCAATTGGCAACCACGCTCGACGCTGCTTAAATTGACTTGGGGAAAGCAAGTGCTCTGACCACTGAGCTATCATGTCCCCAGTCAATGTGTAGCTTAGGTTTAATCTCAGGGTAGATCTACAATAAAATATAGAAGGAAGGAGCAGAGCACTGGTATCGTTGGAATATTCTCCTTCTGGGTCAATCTCTGGAAGCGACAGCTAATCGTTGTACATAGTTTTTTAACACTGAATGAGTAGTAGTAGTAGTGGTAGTAGCAGCAGTAGCAGCAATAGCAGCAGCAGCAGCAGCAGTAACACAGCAGCAGCAGCAGCAGCAGCAGCTGTTGTAGTAGTAAGTAGTAGTAGTAGTAGTAGTAGTAGTAGTAGTAGTAGTAGTATAGTAGTAGTAGTAGTAGTAGTAGTAGTAGTAGTAGTAGTAGTAGTTGTTGTTGTTGTTGTTGTTGTTGTTGTTGTTATTGCTGTTGCTGTTGCTGTTGTGCTGTTGTGTGTTTTCATGCCAAGCTCCCTCGGATCAACCAGAATACTATCATATCCCGTCATAATCTCGCGCATTTTGGTGTCACAATGAAGCTGTAAGTACATATGTATATCGGAAAAAAAGTTTGTAAGTAGGGCTCTTTCCATGTACGCAGCCATACTTCAACTTCATAGGATATTTTTTCTCCTTCAATGGAGAGTACAAGGGGACTGCATATTTCAGTGGTACAAGGTCAGAGCACTTGCTCCCCCCAAACTAAGATTAATAAGCGTTAAGCATGGTTGACAAGTGGATGGGTGACCGTTTGTGCCCCTTAGCTTCCTTCTTAGCTTCATTCAGTAGTTTGAATCCTATTTGGTTCCAAAACTTTCCCCCCATCCATTAGACCATGAGTGGTGGTCTGTGTGCTAGTCTTTCGGATAAGACGATAAACCGAGGTTCTGTGAGTTTACAGAAAATTACTTAGCGCATGCAAAAGAACCCACGGCAACAAGAGAAGTGTCATTGGCAAAACTATGTAGAAAAAGGCCACTCTGGTAGGGAAACGAATATAGTTGCAGACAGCAAAAAAATAAATAAACAAAGGCTGGCGCCAATTTTGTGGCGACTTACTCCCCCCGGGAAGAGTAGACCAATTTTTACGCAAAGAAATCTGCAGTGACTTAAACTGGTGTAAAAAGAACAATGTAAACATCTTGTTTTAAAGTATATTTAGCCGACAGATTAGGACTCAGACACCACCCACACATGGTGAACACACACACACAAATATTCTTCAATAAAGACATTTTAAAACATTTTCTTTAATAACGACATATGAATAGATAGTCTTTGTTAAAGACATTTAAACATATTTCTTTGATAAAGACATTTGCACATATTTTCTGCGATACAGATACGCCATAACGTATTCTAACCAACAGAGTAATGCGTGTTGCATTTTTATTTCCTAATTTTCTTCGAAACGTCGCTTCAACGTGATAAAGCGGTCTAGCATATAGATTACAGAATTCATAACACCCACACCACCACCACCACCGCCCCCATCCATTCAATATAGTGTTCTCATTCTGATTTTTAAAGAAGGAATATTATATCCCATGAGGTGAATCGTCCCAGTTTATCATCCTGAGCAGACTGTCCACGAATGGAACCCCCTTGTTTCAGACGACGAAGAAGAATGAATAATTGGCATTTTTCAAACAACTCAACAAACCCAGTGGGTTTGCAATTCGTAGTGCAATTAATCCTATCAAAGCAAAATGGTCTGAATGGGCACAGTTACAGAACTCTTAAATGTTGCTTTTGTTGGTGGCTAAGATACATTTTAGTACAGGAAAATCATTATGTTTACATTACAGTATAAAATAAAACATGTGAAAATATAGAGTATCAATGCAGTTTTGCGATCTAATTAAAATTGATATATGTTCATATCAACAAAGGGTATGAAGAAACACACACACACACACATACACACCTAAACACATACTCAAACACACACACACACACACACACACACACACACACAATCGCACAATCACACACATCACACACACACACACACACACACACACACACACACACACACACACACACACAACACACACACACACACACAAACACACACACCCCTACTCAAAGCACGCACAGTGCACACACATCTCGCACACATGTTAAAACCTGTTCCGTTTTCGGAAGAGTAGTCCAATGTGTGCCTTTGTGAACGGATAACAAAATTACAAAACTGCATACACTGGATGTAAAAAGCATACTGGTGCTTATTCCATTATCCTCAGAATAAAAGAACTAACCTTGACCTTGGCTCACACACACACACAACACACACACGCACACACACTACACACACACATACACACACAAACACACACACACACACACACATACACACACACTACACACACACACATACACACTACACACACGTACACACACACACTACACACACACACACACCACATTTTTGTGTAATAAGGACCATTCATTTTGCCAGGCCTAACGAGAGCTATGGCTGATGGATCACCTTCACCACACAGATCCCTGTGGTGGCTGATATTTCACACACACACACACACACACACACACACACACACACACACACACACACACACACACACACACACACACACACACACACACACACACACACACACACCCTGCCATTCCTTACAACACGACACCTCTCATCACAGAAAGTGTTTTACAATCCTCTGAATTATCCTGCGAATGATCGTCGTGTGAATGATCTTGGAGATGTTAAAACATTGTCAAATAATGAGGTTTGCCCTCGAAGAACGCCCAGATGGTGGAAACATCAAACCGCCTTTGGGATCTCTGATGATCTTCATCCTGGAATAGGAACTAGAGACAGGTCTTGTAAAATAAATGGCCTTTACTACAAGAAAAATCATCTACCGCATGCTGTCACCAAAGAATATCATACACGCGCGCGTGCACACGCACACACACGTACGCGCGCGCGCGCACACACACACACACTCACACACACATACACATACACATACACATACCGTCTCTCTCTGTCTCTCTCTGTCTCTCTTCTTTTCTTCGTCTGTTCTGTCTTCCTGTCTGTCTCTTGTCTCTTGTCTCTCTCTGTCTCTCTCGTCTTCTGTCTCTGTCTCTTCCTGTCTCTGTCTCTCTCTGTCTCTCTCTGTCTCTCTCTGTCTCTCTCTGTCTCTCTCTGTCTCTCTCTCTGTCTCTCTCTGTCTCCTCGTCTCTCTCTCCTCTCTCTCTCTCTCTCTCTCTCTCCTCCTCTCTCTCTCTCTCTTCTCTCTCTCTCTTTCTCTTCATCTCATATCATTAAAGGGGCTCAGATATAGCTTCTTGTTGGATTTCATCTCACTTTAGTTTTTATCAGAATGAAATAGTTGACTTCCAAGGTAAAAGGAAAGGAGAAATATGTCTCTCAGAGGTGGCAAAGTTAGTACACCATTTTATTTTTACAAAAAGAATGTCATCCTGTTGTATTGAAAACATAACAAACGTTATTTCAGTGTGATCAAAACAGACATGGCTGTTCACATGTACACAACAACCCTGATAAATTTGAAACTTTCATTAAAACCTGAGATCTCTTCTATGGGGTACAGGACCTTTTCAGCACAAACAGCATCCTCACCTTCTGGAAAATTCTTTGTCAGGAATCCTTTACTTTATTTCTCTTTTTGCTTCTTCCTTGTTCTTTTACTTCCTGTCATCACCTTCTTCTTTTCATCTATTTTCTGCCTTCTTGGTCCATTCCCCCTCCTTATTTTCCAGAAAGACTTGAAAGATAACAACTGTCTCTTACGCCGAAGTCGGATGCCCTGGGCCTGACTTGTCAGGCGCTTAACGGCATCGCAACGCATTTTCGCTCATTAGACAGACAACATTAGTTGTTGTCTGAGATTGCGACGAAGAACAAGAAGAAACACTCAAACAAATGACAGATATTGTTTGAAGCAGACTGTTTCCTTGGCTTGTAAAAGGAAAAATAATTGCTTCAAGACAAACGAATATGCTGGAAATGCTTTTTGTATATGCGGTGATGAGGCTTTTTCAGCATAATATGGCATGTAGATCAACACATAAGAACATTCAGTTCATGACGCATTGTGCCAATGGCATCAGCAATGACAAGCTTATAGACTGCACGAAAATCGAGACCGTCCACACCTGTAAATATCTGGGGGGTATAGTATCCAATGAAGGATCAGAACCTGAAACTTCTCCAGGATAGTCCCGACCACAGCTGCAATGACCAAAGTGAAAGTCCTCTGGAACGACAAGAATATCGCCGTCAGCTTCAAGATCAGACTGATGCGTTCCCTGATCATGTCCATAATTTTGTACGCATGTGAAACGTAGATCAAAACAGCAGACATTGAAAGAAGAAACTGACAATGGAGATGAATTGCTTTCGCAACTTTCTAAGTATCTTATATAGAGATCGCATGCGGTGGTAGTCTACCAATCGATGAAATATTAAAATACCACAGTCGTAAAGGACATAGACCTTTCGACACTATCTTCTCCATCGGCAATTGTGAGGTCAATTACTTATGTATGACTTTTCTAGATCGCTGTTTCATAGTCCAGTTGGTTCTCGCCTTGTTTACTCAGGACTTTTGACACGATCTCTCTCTCTCTCTCCCCCTCTCTCTCTCTCTCTCTCTCTCTCTCTCTCTCTCTCTCTCTCTCTCTCTCTCTCTCTCTCTCTCTCTCTCTCTCTCTCTCTCTCTCTCTCTCCACACCCACGCGCGCACGCATGCACGCACGCACACACGCACGTTGTGCGTGTGTGTGTGTGTGTGTGTGTGTGTGTGTGTGTGTGTGTGTGTGTGTGTGTGTGTGTGTGTGTGTGTTATTCCTCTCCCCATGAGCTCTATAACTGACCCTCATATCCTGCAGGAAAGAGCACATGATTTACATGTATGAGTGCCGTTACCCTGGAGACTTTTGATAGCACTGCAGAGACCTCCACTAAACACCACTCTCTCCACTCACAAGCTTCATGCAAGAATCTAAACGGTATAGTGGCCGCATTGAACGAAACAGTTTTTGCAAATGGCTGCAGCGCATATCAGCTTTCAGACATAACTCTGGAGTTACAGGGACAGATTTGCATTAAAAGATGTGTTGGAAACACAGCTACCTTGTCCCCATCGTGGCTATCTGAATGGTTGGTAAAATATAGTCACATACGCAAAATCTCACCATTGGTAAACCTCGGAGCTCTAGCCGGGGAACGAAAAAAACAGGAACAGGTAGTAGCAATGAGCAGGGCCAGTCTAGTAAACCTTGCAAATGAAAGTCCAGCACCCTCTCTTAAAGCTTTCATAGATGATACTAGATTCTTCTCTACGAAGACAGCTGAGCACATAAGATATTGAAGAAGATATTGAGTTGATTGCTTCATTCCGAACGAATAGCAAAGCAAAAGAAAGCGTTAATCCCCTCATTGTGGAAGACCCACACGTAACTGAAACAGCTCATCTTTTTTCTGCAGTCCACCAAATCCTTGCTACAGCCCGGGCAATATGAGTTAGTAGCTGCCCAAGGCTTTATGATACCCTGTGAGGGACACAGACACAGAGAAAACTAATCTGGTCAAATGTAGCCCACAGATAACTGACAGTGTGACATCAAAGTCCAGAGTTTGCATCTCGTATTGACATCCCTTGTCAATACACAGCCCAGTGTTTGTACCTCATATTGGTCACTAAGCTGTGTGTAGCCTCTCCTGGTATGTCAGAATAGTGCCAGTGTTAGTGCGATGGAAGAGGAATAGGCTCATATCAGTAACTACACAAGGAATCAGCTTGGAGTTCCCCTTGGCCTCAGTAACACTGCTGTTTGCTTTTGCCAAACAAAGCTTGGTCCATCCCCAAAGTCCCCTTCCAGCAGTACAGGGTGGACACAAGGGTGGCTGTAAAGCTACTTGGTGTCTTGAACAGCAATGCTTTACCACGATAAAATCTGACAGACAATGGAAAGTCCGGGAGGGCACTAAACGCGGCATAGGGGCACCCAACACTGAGAGAAATAGTAGGGTATGATAATTATACAATCAATAGCAGAACTTGGAAAAAGAAGATGAAAAGTGGTCAAAAAGTCACAGAAGATACACCGAGATATCGTAAAGCAGAAAATAAAGAGAGGAATGATACAGGCGATAAAAGATTATACATGACAAAGAGAGGCGCTGGCAGACGACTGTAGAAAGTAGGCCAGCAAGCCAACGAGGACAGTGGACAGCACGGGACAATGCACTCCAAAAGAATCTGAGACAAAATAACTTGTAACTACCCCCCCTTACCTCCACTATCCTTCCCTGTCTGCGTTCTCTCCTGCGGATTACTTTCATCCTCAGGTCCCTAAACCTCCTATCTACCTTTGGGTACATGATTTAAAAAGTATCAGATGTTTTCTGCGTACCTCCCCTGCGAGTGCGAGCCAATAGTGGACCATGTCCTGAGTTCATTCAGTACAGCGCTAAACCATGAACAGCAGCTATTATGAGGACCTAATAACGTGTTAAGACTTGAACAAACACCATAAACACTGCTAGAGGACAGGACATTCTACCACAGGCAAGGGCATTGTTCTGCAGGCCAGGGCATGGCTGTACAGGGCAGAAGGCAGAAAGGTCTGGCATAAAAATATATGTGTCCCGTTCGAGGGGATTTAACCCCTGGAGTTAACATTGGTGCTGCCTCCACTCTTTCCACTCGCCCAAAAAGTCCTTCGGATGAGACTATAAACTGAGGTCCCGTGTGTGAACGCATGCAGAATATCTTGCGCACATGTTAAATCCTGTTCCACTTTTCGTAAGAATAGGCCATTGTGGATCGGTGGGAACAGATGACAAGGTTTATAAAACTGCATACACAATTGGGAATGTATGAAAAAAAAAAAGCGCATTAGAACTTATTCCATTATCCTCGATATAAAAGAATTATCATATCAATTAATTAATTAATTAACTAATTAACTAATTAATTAACAAAAAGAAAGAAAGAAAGAAAGAAGAAAGAAAGAAAGAAAGAAAGAAAGAAAGAAAGAAAGAAAGAAAGAAAGAAAGTAACAGAAAGAAAGAAAATCCACAAAAGCACACAAGTGAGGTGCACTGGGGGATTCGGGTTTTTGGTAGTGTACTCTGGAATTTCCAAAATAGAAGCAGCACCCTTACAACAACAGTAACAACATCAACAACGACCCAAATGACACATCAACACCAATAAATAACAGTTTTGGTGGTCAAGTCACATGATCATGTTTACATTCGTGCAAATGACAACAGCTTTTCTGCATGTATCAAACAATGTGTCAGCCAGTTGGACCGGGGGTGGAAATTTAATCAGATTTTTTTTTTCCTTTTATGTAGCAAAACGTTGTCAGGAATATCAGCATAGCTGCCACAGGCTTGATTGTGGACAAAGAGGCGATATTTCTGTTTTGAAATGCAGATCAAAGGTGAAGAAATATGTGCAAATAATCCCACTTTCTTATTACGTTTGATACATTTTCATAAATTCAATACCACTTGTTATCCATACGATACAGAGACTTCAATCTTTTTATAGATATCAGTACAGAAACAATGTTTACGTAATTTTCATTTAAATTCTAGTTATATTTCCAGAACTACAATATATGTTATCCTCTCATTGTGCATATGTTCATATAGTTATAATTACTACATCTGTTCCTTAAATAAACCATACTTTTTCAACTATAGAGTAAAAATGAATTTTAATGGTTTTCGTTTTGAGGAAGTGTTTTTCTGTAAAAATATTAGTAAATATTTCTGATATTGAAATGGCTAGATCAAATATACAGACATCATTACAACTAAGATACAATTAAAGCCACAACAGAGAGACAGTAACGAAACATTTACACTAACGCTGTGCGGATATACACATATCATCATTGTTTTCTGCATGCATGTACGCGTGCATTTATGAATATATCTATTGCGGCTTTTGACACAACTTTAAAAGCATTCATGAAAGGAAAATCCATAGATCTTGAGGCTTTATGCAAAACTGGAAAGAAAGAGCAGACAGATCGCGTGAGATAGCTCCTACAGCTGGTTGTTACAGCTTCCAGCTTTCACACTTAATGCTGAGCTTCAGAATGGAATCTGCATCCAAGGACACATTGAAAAACAAAGGAGCAGAAAGAAAAGAAAGAAAGGAACAAAGGAAAATGAAGAAATAGATGGGGAACGCTTCTCCTTCCTTCCTTCCTTCCTTCCTTCCTTCCTTCCTTCCTTCCTTCCTTCCTTCCTTCCTCCCTCCCTCCTCCCTTTCCCTCCTCCCTTCCTTCCTTCCTTTCCTTCCTCCCATTCCTTCCTTTCAGGGATACACATTTCCATACAAACGCATTTTATCTAGTACAGAAAAGAAATAGGACATGCAATATGACCCACATCCTCAGTTGACCCGTTTCTACGCCATTTTCTATGCCGGCCTATGAAGGCAATAATCCCTTCTTTTGGGATTTCATATCAGGGGATGATTTGCATGCATTCCACGACAAATCCCTATTCATAAGCTGCATGAAACAATCAAGAAAGCAGGTTATCACATTGCCGGCGACATGTTTCCTTCTTGCGGACACAGAATTCCAACATTTCCATAAGGATTCGCGGCAAGAGAAAGAAACTCTTTAGTTTTATATCTGTGTCTACTGACTGCTGAAGATGTTGATGTGTTGAACTGATGAAAGAAAAATGTATGTGCGACTGTAGATGAATGAATGGTGTGTGGAAGGAAATGTATTCTGCGTGATGGCTGTGACAGTGCGTCAGTACAGGCAGACTTGGTGGAGTGAAGAAGGAGGGAGGAAAGAAAAGGAAATTGCAGAGACGAGATTCTGAAACAGATCTCAGAGAAGTGTGACTTACTTTGTCGTGCTGTGTTTTACGTGTGTCATTCCCTGTAAAGACAATTATTATTGAACGATGTCGCCATGGAAAGGTCTGCCATAACGGTTCCTTTGCTAGTGTGATGCAGCTATGAACGCATTTGTAATATGTATGTCTTTGTGTATGTGACAGATGTATGGCAGAATCTGCAATATGTATGTCTTTGTGTATGTGACAGATGTATGGCAGAATCTGCAATATGTATGTCTTTGTGTATGTGACAGATGTATGGCAGAATCTGCAATATGTTGTATTTGTATGTGACAGATGTATGGCAGAATCTGCAAATATGTATGTCTTTGCATGTGTGACACAGTTGTATGGAAAGAAACTGCGTGTGTGTGTCTTTGCTTTAAAGTGACACAAGTTATGAAAAGATCTGCCTGTGTATGTATTTGTTAATGTGACACAACTGTATGGAAAAATCTGTCATTTGTATGTGTTTGTTAATGTGACACAACTGTATGGATGGAAAGATCTGTCATTGTACTGTTTGTTAATACGACAATAACTGTAGGATGAAAGATCTGTCATTTGTATGTGTTTGTTAAAGTGACACAACTGTATGGAAAGATCTGCCTCGTGTATGTCTTCGCTAATGTGACACAATGTACGGAAAAATCTGTCTTTTGTATGTGCCGGTAATGTGACACAAATGTATGAAAAAATATGTCATTTGTATGTGTTTGAAAATGTGACATAACTGTATGGAAAGATCTGTCATTCGTATGTGCTTGCCAATGTAAAACAGCTGTATGGAAAGATTTGCCGTGTGTATGTGCTTGCCAATGTAAAACAGCTCTATGGACAGATTTGCCGTGTGTATGTCCTTGCTAATGGGATGTGGCTGTATGGAGTAACGCACATCCATGAACACTTCCCAAAACAAGATGAATGTGAAGTTCTTAAGACTCCTTAGCTTTGCTGTTGCAGAAACGTTGTTCCTTTAATTCGTTTATTGTTATATCATTGTGTTTTAATTTATCTCAAATAAGATTTTTCTACCAGTTTCTATCTATATTAATCAAATTACAATACATGACATTGAAGTACATAACTTTAAATCGCAGTACATCGTCATACTCGGAGTTTTTCAGCAAAAAGTCAGAATTGTGGGGTTTTTTTCTTTCATAGCATAATCAGAGCATACTGCATAATAAGAAAACTTATCTACGCTTCACATGGAGAAAACAAAAACAACAGCACATTTATTATGCCTTCAAACATTTGTTTTATAGGCAGTTCCCGTGAGATGTGTCTCTATTTTTCTACCCTATGTCATGACCTATTGAAACGAAAACAAACTGACCTCACAACAGTACGCGGTACAAAGAAAATGACACATAACTATACTAGGAATATATCCTAATCGACACAGTCTCTGAATTCTTCGTTGTCGTGTTCAGAGTAAATCAAGATTCCCTTAAAATCTAAAAAGACAGAAAGAAAACTCAATGCTCGTACACAGACCCCGCACGAGGCTGATTTCTTTCTATTTTGGAGACTGACATCAAGACATCCACATACCCACAGAAACAACAACAAAATGATTAGTTTTCTATAATGGCACCTTATTTGTCTATCTTTTGCTGCTTTTTAGAAGAGGGGCTGGATTTTACCACTTGCACTTGCAAATTAATGAAAAAAGTTAAGAAAAGAAATCGATCAAGTTTGAAACACACACACACACATACACACACACGCACGCACGCACGCACGCACGCACACACGCACGCACGCACTCACGCACACACATACACATACACACAATAAGTGTCTTCAAGTGAGACAAATAGGGGGAGGTGAAGAATCAAACCACAGACACTGACAGCTCCAGACCACATGTATCATCATCATCATCATCATCATCATCATCATCATCATCATCATCATTTTCATCTTCCAACGCAAGTCTGCTTTCAGCTACATAAAGTGATGATGATGATGATGAGGAGGAGGAGGAGGAGGAGGAGGAGGAGGAGGAGGAGGAGGAGGAGGAGGAGGAGGAGGAGGAGGAGGAGATAAACAGACTTAATATCACAATATATCTTGTAAAATCAAAGAAATGTCACCCAACCAGAGTGTGTGTGTGTGCGTGTGTACGTCTGGGCGTGTGTGCGTACTTGCGTACCTGTGTGTGCGTGCGGTGCGTGTGTGCGTGCGTACGTGTGCGCGCGCGCGCGCGCGCGTGTGTGTGTGTGTGTGTGTGTGTGTACGTCTGCGTGTGTGTGTATGTGTCTGTGTGTATGTGTCTGTGTGTCTGTATGTCTGTGCCTGTGTCTGTGTGTGCGCGTTAGGTAAAGGTGTTCTATAACCAACGCGGTTGTGGGGGGGGAGCGAGGTTCTGAGACCTCAGCTTCTTCTCTTTTTAAAAGCCACAACATCTCAAGTATGGGGAGCCAGACACAATAATTGAATAATAGGACGTCTGGCTATGACGTGTGTACCTCACGCAGCTTCTATGATAGTTCAAAAATTCATTGCTTCTTTGGGAACCAACGCAGAGATCTTCCTATCACTGACCTTGGCCGTGCAGTAGACTTATCAACAAACGAAGGATTTTTTTCTTTTTATGCATTGATGACACAATGTACAGGGTTCTATTTCTTGTGTGTGTTTTTTTGTAGTGGAAAAAGTGTGCTTTTTTGTGCATTACAAAACTGTTTTTAATAAACCAAACTTCCACACGGAAAAAGATATTTATTTATTTATTCTTTTACATCGCGAATAATGGAATAAGCACTCCTGTGCTTTTTTACATCCTGTCCCCGTGAGTATGCAGTTTTTTTTGTAAATCTTGTCATCTGTTCCTATCGGCACACGATGGCCTACTCTTACGAAATATGTGGGGATTTTAATGCGCACTCCCCATTCTGGGATAAAAACTGCACATCAGTATCCAATAATCGATTTATTGAAAACATTGTTGATTCATGTCTGTTTCTACTTAATGACGGAAATGTTACAAGAATCCCAGATATTTCCAATCAAAGACCTAGTGCTTTAGATCTGTCTTTCATTTCTCCATCTCTTGTCCCTGTGTGTAACTGGGAAATAGAGTGTGATACATTAGGAAGTGATCATTTTCCCATTGCTATCACTCTTAATGATAATTCTGAACAAAGTAATAAAGAAAAAGATTTTATTCCAAAGTACAATTATCGTTATGCAGACTGGAACAAGTTTAAAGATATTTTGACACAAATTAATGCTGAAAGTGTCAAAAGTAATGATGTTGATAGTTTTTATGCAAAATTTAAAAAATATGTATTACAGGCAGCTGATAGTTCTATTCCTAAGTATTCCTCTATAAAGTCTGTAAAGCACTCGGGAAATATATGGTGGAATTCTGCTTGTCAAAAAGCTGTGAATGACAAAAAAGCTACGTGCAAAGCTTACTTAAGAAACAAAACGCCAGAAAATCATTTTCTTATGAAAAAAGCAAAGTCTGTTTGTGATAAAACTGTTGAACAAAGCAAACGCCAATTTTGGTCTTCCTTTTGCTTACAAGAAGTTTACACTCATAATGATCTGCAAAAGGTATGGAATAAATTTAAAGATATGAAAAGTGGGATTAAGCTTCCTAACTGTCCTATTAAAATTCAAAACAAAGATTTCCCAACTAATTCAGAAAAAGCTGATACTTTCATAGAAATGTTTACAGATACAATGAGTGACAAAAGTCTTTCAAATAAATGCAAAGTGTATAGAGAAAAAGAAGTACAAAAAGAAATGTATAAAGATCCTGTGGGAGATAACAGTCTTTATGTCAATGCTCCCTTAACGTTGCAAGAGTTAAAAGATGCTCTCCTATCTCTTGGGACTAAAAGAACATCAGTTGGCATAGATGCTGTTTCAAACGAATTATTAAAACAACTACCAGAAAAATGGATAATGTTATTGTTTGATTTATTCCAGCTCAGTTGGGCTCAGGGAGTCATTCCACGCATTTGGAAACATTCCATCTTAGTGCCTGTCCCAAAGCAGGGTAAACCTAAATGTGATCAAAACAGCTACAGACCAATCGCGTTAACCTCACACACAGGAAAACTTATGGAAAAAATCATTTTGAACCGACTAATGCATTACTGTGATAAAAATAAAATAATCCCTCTTAGTCAAGCAGGGTTTCAAAAAGGCAGATCCACAGCAGATCATCTGATTAAGCTCAGTGCACAGATTAAACATCAGTTTGCTCGTAGGAAAAATGTACTTGCCACCTTTTTTGATATAAAGAAAGCATATGATCAGGTCTGGCATGAACGATTACTGTTTAAATTAAAATCCATTGGCTTATCTGGTAACATCTATTATTATGTTAAAGCCTTTCTCTCAGAAAGACGCATGCAGGCCAAAGTTGGAAATTCGTATTCTACTGTACGATTTCCAACAATGGGCATTCCTCAGGGATCAGTTATTGCTCCACATCTTTTCAATATTCTCCTTTATGATCTTCCTAAGTGTTTCTCAAGTAATACCACCCATGTCCAGTATGCTGATGACATTTGTATGTGGATGAATGTCACATTGAAAAAGAGAACACCAAAGAGACAACTAAACTATTTGAAAAATTTGTATCAGATTGAGCTAAACAAACTGAATGACTATATATTTGTGAATGGTCTGTCACTATCCCCTGAAAAGACCAATTTAGTACTTTTTAATAATGGTGCTAACCCACCAGTTCTACCTGTTTTCCAAATAGATGGGAACTTTTTGGAATATAAAACTATGGTGAAGTTTTTAGGGGTGTATTTCACGTCTAAATTAACTTGGAATTATCATATTGAATATTTAAACACTAAAGCTAGGAAAAGTCTAAACTTCCTGAAAGTTATAAGTAAACAAGTGTGGGCTCATGACGTA
The DNA here is from genome assembly GCA_030674155.1 of Stramonita haemastoma. Classification (NCBI taxonomy): domain Eukaryota; kingdom Metazoa; phylum Mollusca; class Gastropoda; order Neogastropoda; family Muricidae; genus Stramonita; species Stramonita haemastoma. The sequence goes on from CM060318.1 coordinate 32,596,937, forward strand.
GCTGTATTAAAACATCTGGCGTTATCTTTAGTGCGTTCCAGACTTGTATACGGCCAGGAAGCTTTTTTCAGTGCTCCTAAGTATTTGTTACATAAAATGAGAAGATTAGACTGTAAGGCTTTTCGATTAGCTCTGGGGGTTCCTTTTCATGCATCATCTATGGGCACTTATAAAGAGATAGGTGTTTTACCATTAGACAATTATCGACAACTGGCTTTAGCTAAATATCTCTTACGGTGTTCGAATCAAGAAACCAATGTAGACACTGAAATAAATACAAAATCTGATGTCAACTTTCCTAAAAGAGCACATTCTATTCGTTCTCTGACCAAAGTTAGAACCTATACTGCTGAATTATTTGATAACGCAAAAATATACCCTAAAGATTTAACTAAATCAAAGATTAACATCTCCTCTTGTGCCCCATGGGAGCTCCAGAGAGCTAATTTTGACATCAATTATTCTTCTCTAACCAAAAAAGGTAATGAAAATGTTCTTAGCGCATTAGTAAAAGAATACATACAGACTACATACCCAGAACATCTAAAAGTATACACTGATGGTTCCCTTTTGAGCAATGATGAGGCGGGTGCAGCGTTTGTCATCCCATCTCTCAAAGTAGAGAGATCCTTTTCTATTGGGAAAAATCGATCTATTTTTACAGCTGAATTGTCTGCTATATCAATGGCTTTGTATCATCTTCTAGATTTTCCCAAAGATATTTTCCAGATACTTTTTTGTGTTGATTCCAAGTCAGTTTTACTTGCTTTAAAAAATGTCAGCTCAAAAGTGAGGCAAGAGCTCATAACTGAGATTTGTCATCTGGTTCATTTTTTGATGTTACGGGGTACTAGTATTACTTTCTGCTGGATTCCTTCTCATTGCGGTATTTACTTTAATGAAAAAGTTGACAGAATGGCAAAATGCGGAGCAAAGCATGTAAATGGGTCTTACAGCATAGATGTTCCTTTTTCTGCCCGGGAGGGCTATAGCATGTTGCAAAATGCATGCTAGAAACACTTCAAAAAGAAACTAGAGGATACTGGGTTTTCCTGGAGTGATGACATAACTCATTTATTATCTTTCGGTAATACTAAATTTCGTAATTCACATGAATATAGAAATGTTGTATCCCTTATTTACAGGTTTAAGCTTAATGCTTTTAGATCTAAATTTTCAAAAACAGCAACATGTATCTGTGGTGAAAAAATAACCAATGCTCATGTTCTTTTACAATGTCGAGATCTAAAATCATTTTTACCCACCTTCCCAGCCCTCCGCTTAGACCAAATTCTTAAAGATGCCTCTTTGATGAAAGATATTGTTTTGTCTTTAACTCATAGTCCTATTATCAGATACTTGTAGTACTTTGAAGTTTATTAGTTGTACAAATTGCAAAGTTAGTGTTTGAACTGTTATTTCCTCCTTTTCAAAGTTTCTTGTTTATGCTTAATCAGACTTATGTTAGTTTATTGCCGATGTTTAGCTATTTGCACCCCCCCCCACACACACACACACACACACATCCACACATACATACACCTTTCTGTCTGATATCACTATTTAGTGGAAGGACGTTAAACTGAAGAACTACTTACGAAAAGCGGAACAGGATTTAACGCATGCGTAAGATGTCCTACGTGCTTTCGCAAACAGGGCCTCGGTTTATAGCTTCATCCGACGGACTTGTGGGGAGAGTAGAGTCAGCACTAATGTTAACTCCAGAGTAAAAAAATTTTCGAACGGGAATCGAACCCGGGTCGTCAAATTGTGAGCGCAGTGTTCTGACCACTAGGCTATCGCGTCGCCCTCACTCTGCATGCGGTATGGCGTCTTAAAGAAGAAAAAACAGAGGGATGTGCAAACTGAATTAAACTATACCAGTGTATGAGACCACTTCTGCGTGACAACGAACTGAACAAAAATGTTTTGAACAGAGACATAGTTATGTATAGTTGAAAATCGATATCATCTTATGGGTCATCGATGAAAACTTACATTTTCCAAAAATGATGAAAAGCGAGAGAGAAAAACATAAACAAAGTAACCTGTGTTTTTTTTTTGCAAATAGTAGAATAATGTTAAAGATGACATTCAGAATTGCTGTGGGAATGGTGTAAATCTTGTGTAAAGTACCCATGTATACAGCAAGAGGTCATGGTTCAGTCTTTTTTCTAAAACTTGACTTTTAACCCATCTGCCATACTATGAGTATTAGGTATGTCTGGGTTCCAGCCTTTTGGATGAAAAGACAATTCAAAATCCCGTGTAATACCTACTTTAAACACACATAAAAGAATAACAGCGTTCGTGTTTGGTAGCAAAAGCCTGAAGACAGAAAAGAACATGTTGACAGACAAGGGACTATGAAGATTATTAGAAATCCCGTGTGCAATATGGTTCAAGTACATTAAAAAATAAACCAACGACAACAAAAATAACAAATTAGTATAGAAAACAACGACCACTATACTACAAGAGAGTTGGTTATGGCAAAATTGTGTAGGAAAACTAGGCTAACAGGAGAGAAAATTCCTGCTCTAAAGAAAGGAAAGATAGAAAGAAAAAGAAAGAAACAAAGAAAGAAAGAAAATGTGTTGTGTTACGCAGTATAGTAACAAGAGTTTCCATTGTGGGGGGAAACCCTAATTCCAGGCAAAGGTAATGCAACACAATACAATATAGCACAATACAATACAACACAATCTAATACAATACAATATAACACAATGTGATACAACACCTCCTACTAGCCACACAGGATCGTGAAGCATGGAAAAAGATCTCTGTTGCGTCTTCTCTCATGTCCCCCCTACGTCCTTTGGGACATGGGACTGAGTGAGTGAGTGAGTGAGTGATACAACACAATACAACACAACACAAAACAATATAGCACAACACAATACAACTCAAGACATTACAACACAATGCAATACAACACACTACAAAACGACACCTCACAACACAATACAGCACAATATACAACGCGTTACAGTACAACGCGCCACATCAACTTTACAATACAACACAACACAAATCGACACAATACGATCATAATTATGATACAACACGACACGAAACAATCGATACTATCAATACAATACCCTACAATACAATACAACACAACACAACACAGCAACTAAAAAGTAACACCTCCCCACTGTAGTCACGGAGGCTTGAATTGCAAGTCTGGCATGTAAATGCACAGGGGTATTAGTTTTCAGGAATAAAAAGTTGGGGTGCCTTGGGGCTACTGTGTCCAACTAATGGACCTATCCTCTTCCATGAAGCTGCATAAAATAATAATCATCAACACTTCTTTTCACAGACATAAAGAAAGTTTCAAGGACTTTCTTGTCTCGTCGCTTTATTTAGGCCGGTTTTTTTTATGACCGTTAGGTTCAAGAGAGAAATGTAGACAAAGCTGACCGAGTCCCAAACAGGAGAGAGAGAGAGAGAGAGAGAGAGAGAGAGAGAGAGAGAGAGAGAGAGAGAGAGAGAGAGAGAGAGAGAGAGAGAGACAGACAGACAGACAGACAGACAGACAGACAGACAGACAGACAGACAGACAGACAGACAGACAGCAGACAGAGACAGAGACAGACAGACAGACTGACTGACTGACTGACTGACTGACTGACAGACTGACTGACTGACTGACTGACTGATTGACTGACAAAGAAAGAGAACTCTGAACTCTGAAAGGATTTATTGTATTCTGGCCTTTGGCCACATTACAATTCAAAGGGGAGAAGAAAAAAATATGAAGAAAGTGAGAGACAGAGATACAGACAGAGACACACAAACAAACAAAGAAAGCAAGAGAGAGAGAGAGAGAAAAAAAAGCAGATAAACAGGCAGGCAGATAGACATACAAACTGACTGACAGACAGACAGACAAACAGACAGACATGTAGACAGAAAGAAAGTTAGAAACAGACATAATTATGCAGTCAGAGAAAACTCCAACTCGAATTCGAATTGCTTATTGAGGGTACATTATAAGCTAGAGGCTTTTTTACACCATGCTCTCAAACAACAACAAAAAGGCATACGCAAACAATAAAAAATCAACATTTCTTAAACACATCAATTTGAGGATTCAAAAAATGATCATGAGAATCAAACACAGAGAGAAGCCAAGAGAGACAGACACAGATAGAGAACAGAGAAACAAATAGGCAGATAGACAGACAGACAGAGACGGAGACACACAGGCAGACATACAGACAGACAGACAGATTGACAGAAAAGAACAGACTCCAAAATCTTACCACCACTAATTCCTGGTTTTGCTGATGACGCGCTTACTGTCTGCATTGACAAAGCTTCAGTGAAAACTGGGAAGTATGCCAAACAGTTGGAATAAGGAATAGCGAACAATTCTTGTGTTTATAGCAATTGTGTGTGTGTGTGTGTGTGTGTGTGTGTGTGTGTGTGTGTGTGTTGTGTGTGTGTGTGCGTGTGTATATGTGTGTGTGTTAGTGTGTTAGTGTGTTAGTGTGTGTGTGTGTGTGTGTGTGTGTGTGTGTGTGTGTGTGTGTGTGTGTGTGTGTGTGTGTGTGTGTGTGTGTGTTGTGTGTTGTGTAAGTGTGTGTGTGTGTTTGTGTTTGTGTGTAACTCTTTGTGAGTGCGCTTGTGTGTGTGTTTGTGTGTGTTTTGTGGTAACTTTGGTGAGTGCGTGTTTGTATGCGTGTGTATGTATCTTTATGTGTGTAGCAAATTCATAGTTAAGAGCAAAGTTGCATGACATTAATGAAAAGGTTGACTATATTTTTATTTCTGTGAAATTCTGTGTATGAACGTATTCTACTTATGCAAATTATATCTGTTACAGTTGATTTTTGTTTCCTAAATCCTCCATGCCCCAAGAGGGGTCAAAGGCGAATTAAATCTTGAATCTTCAATCTATGTGTGTCTGTTAGTGTGTCTGTGTGGTGTTTGTGCGCGCGTGCGTAAATGTGTGTGTGTTGTGCGGCGTGCGTAAATGTGTGTGTATGTGTGTGTATGTGTGTGCGTAACTGTGTGTGTCTATGTGTGTGTGCATTTGTAACTCTGTGTGTGTGCTTGTCTGTGTCTGTATATGCGGGCAGGCATCTACTAACACATGTATGTTCTGAAGACATGTTAGGATAAAAAGACAAATGTGCTAAAAGACAAACAGACGGAAAAAGCCACGAACTGAAATCTATACTGAAATACACAACAGGCTGAAATGGGTCCCAAACTGAGACACAGACCGAAAAAAGTCACGGACTAAAACAGGACAGAGACGTTACGAGAAACAAACTGATAATTATAAACCACAGATTGAACACTCGGCCACAAAGTCAAACGCGTCACAGACTGAAATAAGTCAGAGACTGAAATAGTTCACAGAAGGAAATAGGCCACAGACTGAAGTAGGCCTTAAAAATTAAATAATCCATAGAATAAAGCTGGACACATAGTGAAATAGGTCACAGACTGGAGTAGACCACAGAGTGAAATAGGTCACAGACTGGAGTAGACCACAGAGTGAAACAGATCGCCGACTGAAACTACAAAATAAAATAGGTCAAAGACTGAAACAGGTCACCGATTGAACTAGGTCACAGAGTGAAGTAGGTCACAGCTTAGTAAGGAAGGACAAAGGCAGGTGACAGAGACAGGAGTGAGGAAGGAAGCATATTATAGCTGTGAGGCAAACAGGACCAGGACGAGAACCACTAATGACAGACGCCCATACCCATTCCTGGTAAGCTCTTGTGTGTTGCCCAGAGTGCTCAGTCAGAACAACTCTCCGTGACTGGAATGAAAAGCCTGTGGGGTGTATAACACTGTGTTGTATGTAGTCAGATCTGAGGTCGAGGGAGAGAGGCAGACAGACGGACAGAGACAGACAGACAGACAGAAAGGCAGAGACAGACAGGCAGACATATAGACAAACAGAGACAGAGAAGAGGGGCAGAGACAGAGATAGAGAGAGGGTCAGAGAAAAGACATAGAAAGAGAGCAGAGACATAGAAAAGAGAGAGAGAGAGAGGAGAGAGAGAAGAGAGAGAGAGAGAGAGAGAGAGAGGAGAAAGAGAGAGAGAGAGAGAGAGAGAGAGAGAGGAGAGAGAGAGAGAGAGAGAGAGAGAGAGAGAGAGAGAGAAGAGGAGAGAGAAGAGAGAGAGAAGAGAGAGAGAGAAGGATGGCGTAGGGAGGGGGGTGGTACTGACAGGTCAGTGAAGAAAAAAAATGGAATAGGAAAGCGAGCTGTTGATTAAAATAATCAAAGAAATAAGTCACACAAAAGACTGCTGAGTATTTACAGTCATAGCGCGTGCGCGCGCACACACACATCATACACACAAAACACACCTCTCTC
>CM060318.1:32608288-32615788 GCA_030674155.1 Stramonita haemastoma
TTTGAAGTTTTGTGCCCAGTCCCCATCCCTCTGTCCCCTTGTGAATGGGCGTAAAGCTTGTCACAATAAACTATTGTCATTGTCATTGTCATTGTCATTGTCATTGTCTCTCTCTCTCTCTCTCTCTCTCTCTCTCTCTCTCTCTCTCTCTCTCTCTCTCTCTCTCTCTCTCTCTCTCTCTCTCTCTCTCTCTCTCTCAAGTATTGATTTCTGTCTGTTTCTGCAAAAAAATTCTTCATGTTCATTGCTAGGACAATAATAATTGTACACATCCACGGACTGTTGGAGCCCAGGGCTGCTAAGGTCCCCACAGTATTCCATGAAGCAGTGGATGGAACCCACACATTCTGCTGAGAAGCTCTCACTTAGATTGTGTAGGAAAGTGTAAGCCTCTGGTGTCCATCAGGTATTTTAGTCCAGACAGTGGTCTCCATAGTCGTTTAAAGAGAGTAGATCGCTGTGTTATTTTCTATAGTTTGGGGGCAGTACTATACACACCGAATTTTCGGTTAGTTTCTTTTTTGGGGGTTGCTTTTGTTTTTTTAGTGGGTGGCAAAAATGGCTGCTGGGGAGACACGCTGTCCTTAGGGAGATCAACCCTAAATTTGTGTCAAAGACGTTTTCCCCGTGAATGAAAGTGGTTTAGAATACAGTAGAGTACAATACAATACAACGGGATACAGTACAAGTTAGTGCAACACAACGCAATCCTTGGGGAGATCAACCCCAAATTTGTGTCAGAGAAGTTTTCCCTATGAATGAAAGTGGTGTAGAATACAGTACAGTACAGTACAGTACAGTACAATGCAATACAATACAATACAATACAATACAATACAATACAATACAATACAATACAATACAATACAATACAATACAATACAATACAACACAACACAACACAATACAATACAATACAATACAACACAACACAACACAACACAACACAATACAATACAATACAATACAATACAGTGCAATACAATGCAATACAACGGAATACAGTGCAATACAATGCAATACAATGCAACACAACGCAATCCTTGGGGAGATCAACCCTTAATTTGTGTCAGAAAATTGTTTACTGTGACTGAAAGTGGTGTACGGTACAGTGCAACACAATACAATACAATGCTATGCAAAACAATATAATGCAATGCAATACGATGCAATGTAATGCAATACAATACAGTATAGTATGATAGAACGCAATGCATCGCAGTACATTGGAATGCAATGCAGTACATTACAATGCAATGCAATGCAGTGCAATGCAATACAGTACAATACATTATACTACAATACAACGCGATCAAATACAATACAGTGCAATAAAATGCAATTCAATACAGTACAAAGCAATGCAATGCAGTAAAGTAAATGCAATGTAATTCAAGATGATACAGTATAAGACAATGTATAATACAATACTTTACATTGCAATACAATGTAACACAGTGCATACATTGCAATGCAGTACAATACAGTGCAATACAATACAAACTTACGTATCACAATACAGTATACAACATAATCCAATCCAAATACAAAGCACAGCATCACAATCCAATCCAATCCAATCCGTTAACAAGCCAATGCTATACAATCAACAAAAAAGCAGAGAGATAGATATCAAGAAAAAAATAGTTATCTGTAAAACAATCTGCCTTGACTAAAAGTGGCACATAATATAACACAAATACAATACGATACAAATGCAATTTAATACAGTGCAATGCAGTGCAAAACAATGCAGTATGATACAATACAATGCAATACAACATAATACAATACAATACAATAACCTACTTCCTCCATAAAGGAGAACAATACTATGACGTCCGAGTATGGCTGCCTCCATTATGGGAGGTACTTGAAAACAGTCATACACCCAAACTCCTCATCTGGTGTACTTATATATATATATATATATATATATAATAGAGAGAGAGAGAAGAGATGAAGATATAGAATGAGAGAGAGATAGATAAGAGAGAGGAGAGAAGAAGAAGAGACAGACAGACAGACAGACAGAAGACAGATAGATAGATAGATAGATAGATAGATAGATAGATAGATAGATAGATAGATAGATAATATAGATAGATAGATAGATAGATAGATAGATAAATAGATAGGATAGATAGATGATCGATCGATGACGATCGGTCGATCGATCGGATCGATCGATGATCGATCGATCGATAGATAGATAGATAGATAGATAAGATAGATAGATAATAGATAGTAGTAGATAGATAGATAGTAGATAGTAGTAGTAGATTGATAGATAGATAGATAGATAGGTAGTGGGTGGGTGGGTGGTGGTGGATGATGATAGGATGGATGATGGATGGATGGATGATGGATGGGATGATGATGATGGATAGATAGATAGATAGATAGATAGATAGATAGATAGATAGATAGATAGATAGATAGATAGATAGATAGATAGATAGATAGGTAGATAGTAGATAGCTAGATCACTATCATCAGCATTACTTTTTAATAGCTATCATATTACCATTTATTACAACTATCATTATTATTACTGTGGCTATGTCTATTCATTTATTCATTACTAGCGTGTACTGTAATGTTAACATACGTAGTTGGTTGTTGTTTTTTACCCTGTGTAATGTGTCTATTTCGTTGTGTCTGGAGGTCTCCTGTCCCTGATACACCTACTATTTCGGAGACGTCACGAAAGAAGATACTTGTCAATCAGCCGTGTTGTCATCACAACTGACCAACCCTACCCCCACCCACTTCTTGTTCCCTCGCCCTCCTCCAATCCTAACATTACTTTCTCCTGCCCTGTCTCTCCGTTTCCTCACGACTTCGCTAACCTCCCTTTCCTCCCCCTGCCCTCCGCCTACCACCACCACCCACCCCCATCTCCTACTTCGCCATTCCTAAGATTTGCTTTCTTGTCGTTAGAAAGACATAACCGTCAATCAAAAGACTAATTGGAGACATTAATTAATATGTAGTGATGTTCCCCACGACTTTTCCACGTCAACAAGCGATGGCTAGCAAGCACGCGACACGGCCATTAAAGACCGGCAGGGGCTGTGTAGCTGGCGGTTTGGACAGCGGCAAATAAGCGTCATTAATGGGGAGATTTAGCACCGATACCCCCCTCGCCAGCTCAGCGCACGCCAGTGTCTGACCACAAATCATCTGCGTGATGTCTGTGACTACAGCAGAAAAGGGGGAAGAGAAATGTGTATAGTTTAGAAAGCAGTCATTAGTGTATGGTTCTGGCTGCTATCTCCAAGCATTCATCAGGCAGCGTGATCAGGCTAGGTCCTTAGAAAGAGAGCGAGAGATGGAAACAGTACGGTAACAGGAGACTGACATGAGAAAGGATACGTGTACTGTTGTTATCATTGTGAGATAGGTAACGTATGACAGACGTATGATAGGTCGTATAATCATGGTTGGCAACACTAAGACAGACTTACAATAGGCCAGATATTGATGGTTGACAACACAGACAGGCACATGACAAACCAACTATTAGCGGTTGACAACACTGAGACCGATGCGTGATGATCCAAAGATTAAAGGTTGACAACACTAAAATAGAGATATAATAGGCCAAAGATTGACGGTTGGCAACACTGAGATGGGCACATAGTAGTAGGCACCCATCAGTCTCGGAAAGCTATGGAGTTGCGCTCTAGCCTTTAGAGCGCAAAGCCTGGGTAAGTAAGTATGGAGGGCAAGCTGTTACCCATGTAGCAGATCCCCCCTCTCCACGGCACTAGAATGATCCATTGGAAAGGCAATGACCGATACGAATGGTTCCAGTACCTCGCAGGAGCCACCAGAACGTTGCCATATACCTACAGCCCCGAGCCGCTCTGGGACTCCATAGACACATAACAGGCCAAAGATTAACGGTTGGCAACACTGAGATAGGCACATAACAGGCCAAAGATTAACGGTTGGCAACACTGAGATAGGCACATAACAGGCCAAAGATTAACGGTTGGCAACACTGAGATAGGCACATAACAGGCCAAAGATTGACGGTTGACAACACTGAGACAGGCATAGGCACATAACAAACCAAATATAAATGGTAAACAACATTGAAACAGATACATAAAAAGCCAAAGATTAACGGTTGGCAAGACTAACATAAGTACATAACAGGCCAAAGACTGAACGGTTGACAACACTGAGACTGATATACAGGATCGGCTAGGAATGTCTTAAGATGGCAATTGAAATGAAAGAAACTGAGATGTCATTGGAAACAATCAACCCTGTGCCTGTGTTTGGTATGACCCTTCCCCCCTCTTCCTAACAGTCCCATGACAGTCCATACCCTGTATGTTACCTTACCTGTGGGATCACGCCAGTAGAAAACAAACACAGATCAACTTGGATCAAGCTTTGAGCAGAATACCAGCGACATTCAACAAAAAAAACACCAACAGTATTATGGTATAACCTAACTTCAATATATATCAACCTTTCCTTCAACAACCACGATGTTTGACAAAACCTGTTGACAAAATGAGGAAGGTTCTGACATTGTATGACTATAGTGGGTTTGAGCAGGTTGAAGTAATTTCTCCTCTTATTGTGGGGAAATTCAGGCTGCTCTCACTGCAGAAAGTGTCAGTATAACACCAACATGGCCACAACACTGCTCCAACTGATTTTTGTGTTTCTTTTTTCATGCCTGCATGAGTTTTGTTTCCATACAAGCACAAGCGTTTTGTTTTGTTTGTTTTGTTTTGTTTTTAAACCAACAATAATGAGTCGCCAGTCACGATAAGATCTTTTACATGCACAAACGTTATGCTCCATGTAAGACCTTGGTTTATCTTTTTACCAAAAGTGGCCATCATCCAGACCCTCACAGACAATAACATGAACTGGGGATGGGCAGAGAGCGAGAGAACGTGTACTATTGGAGATACTACAAGAGTCGAGAAGCAAGAGAATGGCTCTTCGCTGGATTTTGGCTTACTGCAGAGTCTGTAAGAATGGCCTACTGCAGAGTCTCTAAGTATGGCTTATTGCAAAGTCTCTGAGAGTGGCCTATTACAGAGTCTGTAAGAATGGCCTATTTCAGTGTCTGTAAGATGACCTATTGCAAAGTCTGTAAGAGTGACCTATTGCAGAGTCTGTAAGAATGGCCTATTGCAGGGTCTGATAATGGCCTATTGCAGGGTCTGATAATTGCCTATTGCAGGGTCTGATAATGGCCTATTGCAGGGTCTGATAATGGCCTATTGCAGGTCTGATAATGGCTATTGCAGGGTTTGATAATGGCCTTTGCAGGGTCTGATAATGACCTATTGCAGGGTCTGATAATGGCCTTTTGCAGAGTCCCTGACAATGGCCTTTTGCAGAGTCTGACAATGGCATTTTGCAGAGTCTATGATAATGGCCCTACTGCACAGTCTCTATATATCACTGGAGCTGTAGTAACGATGTAGCCACTTCTCAGAGCAGGAAACAATGGTGAAATCACAAATGTCTCCAATTCAAAGGATACACACAAGTGCAGATGTCAGTATAGTTCCAAGAATACCGCTCTATACAATTACAATCAATGTGGTTTTTCTCTCTTCTCCGTCCTTTCCATCCAAAAGTGGGAACTGTGGGCCCAAGTCATTAAAAATCATTTAGTGACACTCCAGTGCCCACCCTCTTCTCCTGTTACCACACATAAGCCTGCCGGTCCCTAAGTGAGCAGTGTGCTGATGATGTGGCGTGCACAGGAGTGTGGTACACTGAAAACATCAAGTTTCTGAAAGCTTTCAGTGGTTCCAGCCAAAGATCTTACCAACGGTGTCCAATGCAAATCAGAGAACAGCACTCCTGACCCTAAAAGCACAGGGTAGGTATGGACAATGGACCGGATTGCACTGTCTAGTGGAGATCTATTCATACAACTGTGGTGAGGGGGATGAGATACTTCAAGCAAGACTGTATTTTTGCTGTTTTGTGCGGTAAAAAAAAAAAGAACACTCATAGACTCACACTGATGTTGCCAACTTTCCTCTTGCCATTAACATTCACTCTTTGTTCTCTGCTTTTGTCATCCTCTTTGTTTTCATCTTTTTTTTTATAGTTTTTGGTTTCAAAGAACGTGTTCGATCTTTAATGGACAGTAAAGGTTGTTGTCCTATGAACGAGCGTTCTCAGTGAAGAGAACATTAGTGTATATAAATCAAAACTTTTTTTTTACTGTAGGCCTTGACATTTTCTGCTGACATCAGTCGTAGGTAAAGAGTGTCGGTTTTTTTTTTTGAACCAAGACTGTCGTTGTTGTTTATCATTGCTGTATGGCCCACAGGTCAGTTTATACAAGGAGAGGTGTGGTTTTTTTAGAATTTAAGTAAATACATGTAAAAGAAATTAAAAAGGATGTGTTGTTTGCAAAACTGTCACTTGTTTATAAACATAGGTATCAACAAGGAGAGGTATTTGACTTCTAGATACAAGAATGAACAAAGACTGTATTTGCTACGCTCTTCTGTATTAAATTAAGTTACACAGTTGTCTTATACAAGGAGATATTAGACTTTCTAAGATACAGGTGAAAATGAACAAAAGACGAGTTATTTGTTACCTGCTTCATCTGTATTAAAACAGGTATCTTCATACGAAGGAGAGGATTTTAGTCATTAGAGAATGGTAACAGACAAAAGAGAGAGGCTAAGAGTAGGAAAAAAATGTTAGAAACAAAATGTAGTAGAAAAATAACATCAACAAAAAACAATAACGATAATACTTATAATAATGATGCCAATCGTAATGATGTGGTGATGACGATGATTGATGATGATGACGATGAGATGATGATGAAGATGATGATGATGATGATGATGATGATGATGATGATGATGATGATGATGATACGACGACGACGCACGAGAACTATGATGAGATGATGATGATAGATGATGATGATGATGATGATGATGATGACGACGATGACGATGACGATGACGACGACGACGACGACGGGTAATGATGACTAGGACGATGATGACGATGATGATGATTAGTACTATTACTATTGTCATTATTAGTCTAAAGTGAAATAAAATAAAATCGGAAACATAGTTTTTGATCCTAACACACTCACTGTAAGTGAAGCAGATTCCTATTTCAACAAAGACATCGCAGGTAGATCTTGTTTGTGCCAGACAAAGAAAGTGGATACAGGTGTGGTTTGTTTAAGCTGTGTCTTTATTTCTGTCTTTAAGTGAAGACTTTGTATGTTGCTTTCATTGTAGTTTGGCTTGTGCTTTTTCTTTCATTTTGTTTTCTGGTGATGAGTATTTTGAAAAAAAAAAAAAGTACATTTCTACTTTGTTTTTTTAGCAATTTGTTACATTTTTATGTTCTTTTTACTCTACACACTACTTTTTGCTTTGTCTATTTCTGTTGCTGTTGTTTGTTTGTATGTTATTTGTGGCGTCTTTGAACACACACACACAACACACATAACACACACACTCA
>CM060318.1:32625788-32628288 GCA_030674155.1 Stramonita haemastoma
CTCCATCTTTCTCGTCTTCTTTTTTTGTGTTGAACTGGTATGTCTACATCCCCCAAACTGTAAGGAATGGGCAAATAAGATTGGCAGTTTGGCCAGTAGTGTTGTCTGCATTGCTTCATTTGTTTGAATATAGATGATACAAAGCAGAAGACAAAGCAAAAAATAACCAACACAAACAAAGAAACAAAAGAAAGAAAAAGTGAAATGCTTTACAGAAGATCTTAGTGAGACTGTCTAGAAAGCTGGTGAAGCAGTTTTGCTGCCAGATTGCGGGTATTAAGCCTGAATGCTCCCAAGTGGAAACAATCCAGATTAGTGTGTGTGTGTGTGTGTGTGTGTGTGTGTGTGTGGGTGTGTGTGTGTTGTGTGTGCTTGTGTTGTGTGTGTGTCCCGTGTGTGTGTGTCTGTGTGATGTGTCTGTTGTGTCTGTCTGTGTCTGTTGTGTCTGTCTGTGTTGCTGTGTCTGTGTGTGCTGTACAATGTCCGAGGCTTACATCCTTTACAACAAAAAAAATGAAGGGAGAAGCATTGCATTCTGCTCTCTCCGCTTTGTTGACAGACATGTGCTGTGTTAGTTTAGCTGTTTCAAAACCTTCCAAAATGCATTTGCTGATACCATATGTCTGTGTTCCAAGTGACCAGAGTGAGTGATGGCATTAGTTCCCCTGGTTAAGTCAATCTTTTGGTGATTGCAAGCTGTCTGCTATCCACACATGTGGTTGTTCTAGGGTTTTGTAGTGGGTTCTGAAGTTGGGTTTTTTGTTTTGTTTTTTGTGGGGGGACAGTTCATGGAGTACTTTAGTCATGACTTGACTGATCTAGTCGTGTCGTCTTTCTCTTGTGTTAAATTCGTGTGTGTGTGTGTGTGTGTGTGTGTGTGTGTGTGTGTGTGTGTGTGTGTGTGTGTGTGTGTGTGTGTGTGTGTGTTTGTGTGTTGTGTGTTAGTGTTTGTGTGTTTGTGTAGAGAGTTGTGTGTGTGTGTAGAGAGAGGAGAGAAGAGAGAGAGAAGGAAGAGAGAAGATGAGAGAGAGGAGAAGGACGAGGAGAGAATAGAAGAGAGGAGAGAGAGAGGAAAGTTTCGTGCGTGTGTAAGTGCGTGTATGCACGCGCATTTCTTTGCCCCTTTTCTTCTTCTTTTCTCACTTTTTTTGTCTTCTATTTCATTTTTTTGTCTTCCGTTTCAGTTGGGTTTATTTTTTTATCATTCTTAAACCCCTAAAAGAGACTCTTGCGTCTCTCCTTTCCAAAACAAGAATATACGACTGACACTCAGGGAAAGTTTTCTTTTTGTAACATAAGGCAGACAGAAGTGGAGAGTGATGGAGATAAGAGGGTCGGAGACACAGCAGTGGGGTAGGCAGAAAAAAAAAAAAAGATTACAGTGGCAGAAGGAATGACCTATAATATTCTTGCATGCTCTTTGAAAACTTTTGCAGTCTAAGAGAAAAAAAAAAAAACATGCGGTTGCGTATTTAGAAGTTGAGTTCAGTATCATTGTTTATCTGTATTACCTGTTCAACACCGCCATATAGAATATAGGTGAGGGTTTTTTTGCTTTGTTTTTTATTGAAACTATAGGGGATGGATAACTCAGTGGTCAGAGCACTCGATTTCCCCCAGCTAAGGTTAAGCAGCATCGGATGTGGTTACCAATTCCATGGGTGACCGTTTTTCCGCTTTGGCTTCAGTACAGTACCCCAGTTCACCCAGCTGTAAATGGGTACATGCCCTCTTTAGGGTGAGGGAATGTAAAGAAGCGAGGAAAAGGAGATGGGCGCCTCCTTGAATATGTTGGCCCAGAGAGAACCTGAGGTCTCTGATATCTCCCTCCTTAACGACCACATTGTCTAAAGTTATGGAAACACCCTTCACTCACTCACTCACTCAGTCCATGTCCAAAGGACGTAGGGGACATGAGAGAAAGACGCAACAGAGATCTTTTTCCATGCTTCACGATCCTGTGTGGCTAGTAGGAGGTGTTGCAGGGGTTGGGCGGTCCAGTCTTTGATGTTGTCAACCCATGATTTCTTTTGGCGGCCTCTTCTTCTCTTGCCCTCGACTGTTCCTTGCAGGATGGTTTTTGCTAGGGTGTTGTGTCTTGTGGTGTGACCAAACCACATCAGCTTTCTCCTCTTTATGGTGGAGAGCAAAGGCTCTTGGGGGCCCACACGCTTTTTGATTTCTTCTTTCACATAGTTATTGGTCTTGTGTTCTTTGTATGATATTTTGAGGAGTCTTCTGTGGCACTTGTTCTCGAATGCTTGGATTCTCTCTCTCTAACTCTGCTGTCAGAGTCCATGATTCACAGCCATATAGGAGGATAGATATCACCCTTACCTTTTACTTATATACGCACAACAAAAATGTCATGGTAAAGGGAAAAAAACTGTGGCAAAATAAAAGACAGAGACATATAGCACAGAAGGATAAAACATTTAGACAAGCAAACAAACAAACAGATAAACGAACAGACAAACAAAACAAAATACTAGATCTAGCT
>CM060318.1:32638288-32640788 GCA_030674155.1 Stramonita haemastoma
CTCATCAGGCCGGTGCTTATCCTGGTTTCTGTGGCGTTAAGCGACTGAGATTCATAGACTCCCCCTGGATAGGACGCTAGTCTTTCGCAGGGTTAACCCCCAACACAAGGTTGGTACCCCTTTTACACCTGGGTGGGGTGAGAAAATAGCCGTAAAGTGCCTTTTCCAAGGGCACAACGCCATAGCCGAAAGCTGGGATCGAACCCGCAACCTTTAGCTTACGAGCCAAGCCAAGTCAAGTCAAGTCATTTTTTTTTCCAGATGGTACATTAAGCAGTAAATTTGCTTTTTTTTCATCAAGCCTTCAACGTGTATGTGTGTATACATACACATACACACATATACATACACACATACACACACATAGACGTGCATACATGCGTACACACACATACATATATACATACATACATACATACATACATACATACATACATACATATACATACATACACACACACACACACACACACACACACACATACATACATACATACATACATACATACATACATACATACATACATACTATACATACATACATACATACATACATATGTGATGGTGTGATAAGTAGGTTGCCTCCCATGCGATCAGAGCCCTGTCGCAGTGTTGTGTTACTAAATTCGGACACACCTGTGAATTGAGCGATGCTCTGTTTCCTAGGGTGGTGGTCAAAAGCCTTCCATTGCATACTCTTTGCCTTCATGGTGAATGGTAGAATTTATGCAACCTCTTTTTAGAGGTCACATCCTATCTGGCTAGCTGTACCCACACGAGAAGCTGTGCAGAGATGGGACATCACATGGGCCCAATTGTCCACTCTGTTACAATGGTGTCAGAAGTGGGATGCTTTCCCCACAGTGTTTGCCACCCAGGTGCTGGTAAGGTTGCGTTGGAACGCAACCGGCGGGGTGATGATGGTAGAGGCTACTGGTTCTGAGCATCAAAATTAATATGCTGGCCAGAAAGCGTACCTCGGGACGTGGTACAAATTGGCCGGGGTGGATGCGATGGGGTGGCAAGTAGATTACCTCCCATGCGATCAGAGCCCTGTCGCGGTGTTGTGTTACTAAATCCGGACACACCTGCGAATTGTGGAATGCTCTGTTTGTTTGGGTGGTGGTCAAAAGCCCTCCATTGCATACTCTTTGCCTTCATGGTGAATGGTAGAAATTATGCAACCTCTTTTTTAGAGGTCATATCCTAACTGGCTAACTGTACCCACCCGAGAAGCCGAGCAGAGATGGGACATCACATGGGCCCCTATGTCCACACTGTTACACATACATACACACACACATACATACATACATATATATACATCCATTCAAACATACATGTGTGTGTGTGTTTGTATATGTGTTGTAAGCAAGCAGACATGAGGAGGGATGCATCAGGAGCGGTGTAGTCAGACATAGAAGGCGGGATGGATGTGGGGTGTACTCACTCGTGGGAGAAGAGGAGGATGATACGGGTATCGCTGTTGATGAGGGGCTTCAGCTGCTGAATCACCTGCTGCACATCACCTGTGTCCTTGATCTCTGTTTCACTCAGCTGCTTGTATCTGCACACACACACACACACACACATACACATGCACACACGCCCGCGCGCGCGCACGCACGCATGCACACACACACATAATACACGCACGCAGACACACATACATGCACGCAGACACACATACACATGCACGCACGCAACCCATGCACGGTCGCACGCACACACACGCACATACCCATGCACGCACACATACACACAGATATTTACACATCCATATTGTGCTGTGCAGCTCGTACATGTGCGTCTATAGTATTTTGATATAATATACATGTGCGTGCAAATATATATGCATATATAGATATATAGATATATAGATCTCTCTCTCTCTCTCTCTCTTCTCTCTCTCTCTCTCTCTCTCTCTCCCTCCCTCCCTCCCTCTCTAAATATATATATATATATATATATATATATGTATATATTAGACCTGACTCTATGACCTCCCTTGCATCCTTTAATAGGATCCCCAAACTTAAGGCACAAAGATTCACTAGGTGTTTATTTTGTCTTATTCATTTTTTTTCCAACATATATTCTAAGCATATTTTCTTTCTCTTTTTATCATCGTCTTTTGAGGGCAGCTTCAAAAGGCCAAAGGAATATCAAATATTCTTTGAATGCAATTGACACTTTTAAATTCTGAAAAGCGTCTTGCTGTAAGGTACCACAGCAGGTGGAGTTTCAATCACCGGCGGGACCTCTGATGAGGGCTCATCCAGGAGCCGAAACTCGAATCAGGTCAGGCCAAAGGCATGGTTCTTACACAGAAATGCCTACAATGCTGCCATGATAGACATTATTCCCTAGAATTTATTTTCATTTCAATTTTTTTTTGAATCTTTGATAAGTTATTTTCAAACTGATTGAGAAGTTGGTACCTGCACTTGTCTTTCCTCACTACTTTTTCCTCAATAGTACTTTGTGGTCAAGTGGGAAT
>CM060318.1:32648288-32653288 GCA_030674155.1 Stramonita haemastoma
TTTAAAATACGTAGCACATAGTTTACTAAAAAACACACATGAAAACACGACCCTATTTTTTTCCAATATAAAAAACATAAGTCGAGACTGCGGACGTAAAATGGGCACTTCCTTATTATCCCGGGATAATCTGCAGTTTCACTTATTTTATCTTTATCTATTTTTATACCACTTTAAGCTATAAATCACAGCAGATTTCTCTGCATGAGATTCGGGCTGCTCTCCCCAAGGAGAGCGGATCGCCACGAGAGCAGTAATACCCATTATTTGTTTTTCTTTTCCTGTCTGCAACTGCATTAATTTGTTTCCCTATCAGAGTGACTTTTTTTCTAAAGAATTTTGTGTCCTCCCCCCCCTCTCTCTCTCTCTCTCTCTCTCTCTCTCTCTCTCTCTCTCTCTCTCTCTCTCTCTCTCTCTCTCTCTCTCTCTCTCTCTTGTTGTTGCTGGGTTTTTTACGTGCGTTAGATAATTATTTTTCCAAGCGGTCGAGCAACAACAAAGTCAAAGTCAAGTGGCTCCACACCTGCCTCCAAAGGTGTGACAGGTCTCAAACTGGCATGCTGGAACATCAGAACCATGCTAGATACAGTAGATAGCAACCGTCCTGAACGACGCTCTGCTTTAGTTGCACACGAACTCTCGCGACTAAATATCGACATCGCGGCTCTTAGTGAAGTCCGCTTCCCAGATGAAGGTAGTCTCAAAGAACACGGCGCCGGTTACACCTTATACTGGTCAGGCAAGCCCCAATCCGAACGACGCCTTTCAGGTGTAGGCTTCATGATCAAGAACACCATTGCCTCAAAGCTGGAGAACTTACCAACAGGTCATTCAGACCGTATCATCTCCATGCGTCTGCCACTGGAGAACAAGCAGCACATCACTCTCTTCAGTGTGTATTCCCCGACTCTTCAAGCAGACCCTGCAGACAAGAACAAATTCTACTGTGACCTGCGCAGCCTGGTAAGAAACACCCCTGCAGACGACAAGGTCATTATCCTTGGGATTTCAATGCTAGAGTTGGCCGAGATTCAGAAGCCTGGAAGGGAGTCTTGGGGAAACATGGAGTTGGGAATTGCAATGACAACGGGCGTCTCCTGCTAGAGTTCTGCACTGAACTGCAGTTAATCATCACTAACACAATCTTCCAGCAGAAGGACAGTCTAAAAACAACCTGGATGCATCCTCGGTCCAAACATTGGCACCTCATAGACTACGTCTTAGTGCGCCAGAAAGACCAAAGTGATGTCTTGCACACCAGAGTGATGCCCAGTGCAGAATGCCACACAGACCACCGCCTCGTGCGATGCAACCTCAGCCTGCACATCAAGCCAAAGTCAAAACGGGGAGGTCCCCCCAGAAAGAAACTCCAGGTTGGCAGCCTCAAGTCCGCTGAAGTGAAAGCTGAGCTACAGTCCAACCTCCAGTCAAAACTGGAAGTCGAGGACTGCCCCTCTGACCCCTGTCCAGAAACGCTCTGGACCCGCCTAAAAACTGCCATCCTGCAGATCTCTGCAGAGGTCTTGGGCTTTTCCACCAAGAAGAACAAGGACTGGTTCGACGAAAATGACCAAGAAATACAAGATCTGCTGGCGAAGAAGAGAAGTGCCCACCAGACTCACCTTGCACAACCATCTTGTCCAGCAAAGAAAGCTGCCTTTCGTCTTACATGCAGCAACCTCCAGCGCCAGCTTAGAGTTATCCAAAACGAGTGGTGGACTAACCTCGCCCAGAAAACTCAGCTCTGCGCTGACACAGGTGACTACAGAGGCTTCTACGAAGCTTTGAAGGCAGTCTATGGACCCTCTCACCAAGTGTTGAGTCCTTTGCGCAGCACTGACGGCCAGGCACTCCTCACAGACAAGATGTCCATATTGAACCGCTGGGCTGAACACTTTCAAACCCTCTTCAGCGCTGATCGCACTGTTGATGACGCAGTGATCCAACAGATCCCACAGCAACCAGTGAAAGAAGAACTGGACGAAGCCCCAACCCTGGAAGAGGTAACTAAAGCCATAGAACAACTGAAGAGTGGGAAGGCTGCAGGCGTTGACGGTATTCCACCAGAATTATGGAAAAACGGGGGGCAAACACTGCACCGCAAGCTCCATGAATTTTTTGTTTGCTGCTGGGAGCAGGGAAAGTTACCACAAAACCTTCGTGATGCAATCATAATCACCCTTTACAAAAACAAAGGGGAAAAATCAGATTGCTCCAACTACAGGGGGATAACTCTTCTCTCCATTGCTGGCAAAATCCTTGCAAGAGTTCTCCTCAACAGACTAGTACCTGCTGTTGCAGAACACCACCTCCCTGAGAGCCAGTGCGGCTTCAGAGCTAACAGGGGTACCACTGACATGGTCTTCGTGCTCAGACAACTTCAAGAAAAGTGCCGCGAACAGAACAAGGGACTGTACATCACCTTCGTTGATTTAACCAAGGCATTTGACACTGTGAGCAGGAAGGGCCTGTGGCAGATCATGGAGCGTCTTGGCTGTCCCCCAAAGTTTCTCAACATGGTGATCCAGCTACATGAAGACCAGCGTGGCCAGGTCAGAAACAGCAACGACCTCTCAGAGCCTTTCCCAATCACAAACGGGGTGAAGCAGGGCTGCGTTCTTGCACCAACCCTCTTCACTATCTTCTTCAGCATGATGCTTCAGCGGGCCACAGAAGATCTTGATGACGAAGACGGAGTTTTCATACGCTACCGCACAGATGGCAGCCTATTCAACCTGCGGCGTCTTCAGGCCCACACCAAAACCCTGGAGCAACAAATTCGAGAGCTACTTTTTGCTGATGATGCTGCCCTTGTAGCCCACACAGAAACCGCCCTGCAGCATGTAACATCCTGTTTTGCAGAGGCAGCCCAGCTCTTCGGACTCGAAGTCAGCCTGAAGAAGACAGAGGTTCTCTACCAGCCCGCACCTCAGGTAGCGTACCACCCACCTCACATTACAATTGGTGAGACAGAACTGAAGACAGTCCAGCAGTTTACCTACCTGGGATGCACAATCTCCTCTGACGCAAAGATTGATAAAGATGTAGACAACAGACTGGCAAAGGCAAACAGTGCTTTTGGCAGACTCTACCACCGTGTCTGGAAAAACAAACACCTGAAGAAAGACACCAAGATCAGTGTCTACAGAGCCGTGGTACTGACCACCCTCCTGTATGGCTCTGAGTCATGGGTCACATACAGACACCACCTGCGAATTCTGGAACGCTTCCACCAACGCTGTCTCCGCTCCATCCTCGACATCCACTGGAGCAACTTCACCACGAATGCTGAGGTGCTGGAGCAAGCAGGGATCACCAGCATTGAGGCCATGTTGCTGAAAACGCAGCTACGCTGGGCAGGGCATGTCTCTAGAATGGAGGACCATCGCCTACCGAAGATGGTTCTCTACGGTGAACTTTCCACCGGACACCGCTACAGAGGCGCACCAAAGAAGAGATTTAAAGACTCTCTGAAGAAATCTCTGTCAGCCTGCCTCATAGACCATAACCAGTGGTCAGTCCTTGCTGCTGACCGGCAGGCCTGGCGACACACTGTGCATCAGTCGGTCTCCTCCTTTGAGGACAATCGCAGAGCGGCCCTTGAGGAGAGGCGAATGAGGAGGAAGAACCGCGTCCCCTCTACATCAACCCCAGAATCGACTTTCCCCTGCAGCCGCTGCGGCCGGGTTTGTTTGTCACGCATTGGACTGAACAGCCACCAGCGAGCCTGCACCAGACGTGGACAGTGCCCTTAATCTTCGTTCGCGAAGCCAAGCCATGACATGACATGAGATAATTATGCGTTACACACAGGGCTCTGGTTTTATCGTCTCATCCGAAAGACAAGCACCCAGACCACCACTCATTGTCTAATGGATCGGGGAAATGTTTCCGACCCAAACGGGGATTAAACCACAGCACATTTCCGACCCAAAATTGTTAGCTTTCTGGGACGGTGTGTTATAACATCTAGACCACCAATCCACCGAAACACACGCTTAAAGAAACACAAAGAACAATTGTTAGATTTGAAATAGTTTGTTTTGTTATTGTATATTTTTATTCTTTGTTTTTATTATTATTTTTATGTATTCTTTTATTTCGAGGATTATGGGATAAACACTCTTGTGCTTTTTTACATCCAGTCCCCGTGTGTATGCAATGTTGTAAATGTCATCTGTTCCCAACGGCACACGATGGCCTACCCTTACGAAAAGTGGAACAGGATTTAACGTGTGCGCAAGATGTTCTGCGTGCGTTCACACACGGGGCCTCGGTTTCTAGTCTCATCCGAAGGACTTTGGGGGAGAGTGGAGTCAGCACTGATGTTAACTCCAGGAGAAAAATCACCTCGAACGGGAATCGAACCCGGGTCGTCAAAATGCGAGCGCAATGTTCTGACCACTAGGCTATCCTGTATACAGTCTGTGTAATGGCAGCCCACCTGGCGAAAGAAAGGAGAAGGTCAGTTTCTGTAGCAAGTTTTGAGACCCGGGAAAGAGTTTTATCTTTGTTGAGCCCGTCCACTTAATGACAACAACCCCTTTACGACACAACAAACACATCAGTGGGGGGGCTGCACGTTTCGTTCTTATGGGCTAACAAGCCTCCAGAATTCTGGTGTTGTTTTTTTTCTTCTGGAATCATTGTCAATACTCTGTCTCTGTCTCTGTGTCTCTGTCTCTGTCTCCCTCTGTATCTCTGTCTCTCTGTCTCTGTCTCTGTCTCTGTCTCTGTCTCTGTCTGTCTGTCTGTCTGTCTGTCTGTCTGTCTGTCTGTCTGTCTGTCTGTCTGTCTGTCTGTCTCTCTCTCTCTCTCTCTCTCTCTCTCTCTCTCTCTCTCTCTCTCTCTCTCTCTCTCTCTCTCCTCTCTCTCTCTCTCTCTCTCTCTCTCTCTCTCTTTCTCTGTCCGGTGGATTGATAGATACAATTTATCACAATTTGTTTTACGTGCAACGATCAGAAACAATAAGATAACTTTACGGGGAAACCACCTTTTGA
>CM060318.1:32658288-32665788 GCA_030674155.1 Stramonita haemastoma
ATGGAAAGTGTCATCTGGGGATCGTTGCTGTTTAGACTTGTCTTTCTGTTGTCGCTTCATTCCACCAACACTCGGCTAATCCTCACTGCTGTTCCGTTCTCACACTTTCAAAAGCAATGATGTTTGGGGAAACATGATGCACAAGAGAGAGAGAGAGAGAGAGAGAGAGAGAGAGAGAGAGAGAGAGAGAGAGAGAGAGAGAGAGAGAGAGAGAGAGAGAGAGAGAGAGAGGGAGAGAGAGGGGGGGGGGAGAGATAGAGGGAACGAGAGAGAGAGAGAGAGAGAGATGGAGAGAGAGAGAGAGAGCGAACGACAGAGAGGGTGAAGGAGGGAGGGAGAGAGAGAGAGAGAGAGAGAGAGAGAGAGAGAGAGAGAGAGAAGAGAGAGAGAGAGAGAGAGAGAGACAGACAGACAGACAGACAGACAGACAGACAGACAGACAGACAGACAGACAGACAGACAGACAGACAGACAGACAGACAGACAGAGACACAGAGACAGAGACAGAGACAGACAGACAAACAGACAGACAGATAAACAGGCAGACAGACAGACAGGCAGACAGACAGACAGACAAAGTGACAGAGAGTAAGACACAGAGAGAGAGAAGGGGGGGGGAAGGCAGGCAAGCAAAGTGACAGACAATCATACAGACAGATGGACAGGCACACATGAGGTACAGACGAGACATTCTGCGCACGGTAGAGATTAAAGTGACAGAGAGTAAAGAAATTGAAGAAGAAGAAGACGAAGAGGGAGAAGGTATCATGTAAACAGAACAAAGGAAATTCAAAACAAGCCTTGATCCCACGCGATAGCTTCCGTCCTCCAAAACAGCCCCTTGCAACAACACCTCCCCATCCTGTTGTGGCTTGTCTTCTCATCTCTTTCTTGTTTTTGTTTTTGTTTTACCCTTTTTCCTTGCTGCTTTAGTCATCAATCTTCTTTCTTTCCTTTCTATCTTCTCGTCCCTCTGTCCTTCTCTCTTTTCCTGTTCTCTTCCAGGGCATTCTCTTTATTTTCTTGCCTTTCTTTTTGTCTCTCTGCAGCGATCTCTGTTTACATGCTTCTTTCTTATCCCTTCTAGGGTTTTTTTCTTTGTTTGTTTGTTGTTGTTTTTGGGGGGCGTGTTTGTTTTCTTCTGTATGTGTTCCCTACCACGTTTTTTTTTCTGTGTTTTTTTCGTTCAATGCTGTCTTTTGAACTTTTATTTCACACTTTTTACAATTAATGTTCTTAATATCTAACTCATCTCTGAGGTTCTGTTGTTGTTGTTGTTGTTGTTGTTGTTGTTGTTGTTGTTGTTATATTTGTTCTGTTGCAGGTGAGCTGCTTGATCTTTCAACCAAGAACTGTTCCTGGTGACTGCATTGAATCCGAAACACAATGAAACTTCTACCACACGAAATGCACTGTTGATCTTAACTTCAAGACTTTGGGGAAACATACAAGAAGCTTTCTATAGAGCGATCATCAGGGCTAGGTAGCAAAATAGTCTAGGTATGTTCGTCAGACACACCCTCTTTTGGGGAAATGCTTTTTCCCTTCCTGAATAAAAATGAAAAATTAGACACAGGAGAAAACAAATAGGAAAATATGAAAGGGAGCCAATAAAAAAGGTGAGTAAAAGGGGACTGGCAAAGACACATAACAAAAATGAAAACAAAAAAGAAGATGCAGCAAGAAGAAAGGAACGAAAAAAAAAGAGAGAAAGATGAAGAAAAGGACCTATACTAAAGTCTTTTCTCGAACAGATAAGACAGGAGAACAGAACACTGAGACACACACACACATGAAAAGGGTGACAGGCACTAAGACACAGGAACAACCAGAATTTCTGAGTGGATTACACAGAACGAAAATGGAGAGGAGTGGAGAAAATGAGGCAACAAGAGATGAATGACAGGAAAAGGGATAAACAAAAAAAAACTTAGAGAAAGAGAGAGGGGGACAGAGACAGGGAGGTGGGGGACGTTGGGGGATAGGGGAGGGGGGTCCCAGGAAGATTAGGAAGAAGCTACCACAGGATATTTGCCGGAACGTGCTTGCTTGGAAGACGGATACTGTCATCTGGGTTTCACGCTCTTTTGATTTGCTATTGCAGTTTTCGTTCCTTCTCTTTAACTCTCAGTTAATCCTCACTGCTCATCATTCAGCACACTGTCAAAGCAATGACCTTAAGTGATGAACTGATTACAGGCAGGAAGGGGGTGGGAGGGGAAGGGGAGAGAGGGGTAAGAGAGAGAGATTGGGGGCTGAGGAGAGAGGAGAGAGAGAGAGAGAGAGAGAGAGAGAGAGAGAGAGAGAGAGAGATGAGGAGGAGAGAGAGAGAGAGAGAGAGAGAGAGAGAGGAGAGAGAGAGAGAGAGAGAGAGAGAGAGAGAGAAGAAGAGAGAGAGAGAGGGGAGAGAAAGACAGACAGACAGACAGAACAGAAGACGGAAGACAGACAGACAGACAGACAGAGGTAAGGAGACAGACAGAAAAAGTCAGACGCAAAGAAGACTAACGGATGAAGAAGAGAGAAGGACCAGAAGCGCACGCGCACTCGCACACGCACACACACACATCCCGCAAGCCTGTATGAACACACCCATTACACCAAAAAGGAAGAAAGAGATATGAGAGAAAGAAGAAAGCTAGAGTGACAGAAAGACAGACAGACAGAGAGACAGACAGATAGACAGATAGCCAACGACAGAGAAACTGATAAACAGACAGAGACAGAGGGTAAAATCGATGGGAAGAGAACAGAAAACATGCTAGGTGAGAAATCGCTGCTCTGTTCATCTGTTGCCAGTGTTGTTTCTGCCTGTTGAGCCTGTCAGACCTTGTGCAGCCATGTTGTGTCTGACACATAGACTGGTTGAATGATTCATGTGTAACGAGTAGCCATGTTGTGTCTGACACATAGACTGGTTGACTGATTCATGTGTAACGAATAGCCATGTTGTGTCTGACACAATAGACTGGTTTGCTGATTCATGAGTAACGTGTAGTTATGTTGTGACTGACACAATAGACTGGTTGACTGATTCACGTGTAACGTGTAGCCATGTTGTGTCTGACACAATAGACTGGTTGAATGATTCACGTGTAACGTGCAGCCATGTTGTGTCTGACACATAGACTGGTTGACTGATTCATGTGTAACGAGTAGCCATGTTGTGTCTGACACAATAGACTGGTTTGCTGATTCATGAGTAACGTGTAGTTATGTTGTGACTGACACAATAGACTGGTTGACTGATTCACGTGTAACGTGTAGCCATGTTGTGTCTGACACAATAGACTGGTTGATATTCATGTGTAACGTGCAGCCATGTTGTGTCTGACGCAATAGACTGGTTGGCTGATTCATGTGTAACGTGTTGCCATGTTGTGTCTGACACAATAGACTGGTTGAATGATTCTTGTGTAACGTGTAGCCATGTTGTGTCTGACACAATAGATTGGCTGAATGATTCATGTGTAACGAGTATATTCTGTCTGATACAACAGACTGATTGACTGATATTCATGTTTAACATGTAGCCATGATGTGTCTGACACATAGACTGGTTGGCTGATTTATGTTTAACGTGGAGCTGTGGGATGACTAACAATTATATTGGCTCTTTACTTCATGCTTAGTGCGTGTCTGTGTTTTGTCCTCACTGACAGAACTGATCAGTTTGCTGATTCATGTTTAACTTGGAGCTATATTCTAGGACTAATTGAATACCACTTTTAGTCACAGCAGATTTCTCTGCATAAAATTCGGGCTGTTCTCCCCGGGGAGAGGACGTCACCACCTAACAGGAACACCACCCATTTTGTTTTTCACTTTCCAGTCTGCATATACATTTTTTGCCCTACCAGACTGGTTTCTTTCTACAGATTTTTTTTCCAGGGACAACTGGCTTGTTGCCGTGAGTGTTTTTTTTTACATGCACCAAATATAAGTTGCACACTGGTCCGCAATTTATCATCTCACCCGAAAGACTAGCACACAGACCACGACTCACGGTCTAAAAAATGCCTGAAAAGTTTAGGGCATAAAACGGTGACCACGATATCACACCACCACATGCTTCTAACCTGGACTGTTTGCTTTCAAGGCAGATGTTTTACCTCTAGACTCCTAATTCACCATGGTAACGTAAAGTTAAATGTGTTCCATAACATAATGGAAGGGAAGCAAGGTGTCAGAGACCTCACTTCTCCAGGGGCCAGCATGTTGAGGGCGGCATCTATCTCCTCTCCCTCGCTATTTTACCTTCCCTGACCCTTTAGAGGGCAGGTACCCATTTATAGCTGGGTGAACTAGGGGGATTGTACTGAAGCCAAGGGGCACCAACGGTCATCCATCCACTTGGTGACCACGCTCGATGCTGATTATACTTAACCTTAGCTTAGGGAAAACGAGTGCTCTGACCACTGAGCTATCCCGTTCCCATTCACCATTACTAAGCAAATAAAAATGATTTACTGGCTCATATTTAACATGTGACTGTCTGGGCTACAGGAATTACTGATAGATTTTTTGATGACCGCGGCTGTGACTTGTCAAATAACATCAGTGTTACTTAGTGTAATCGACTAACTTGTATATTACTTGCAGAGAGAAGATTGAAAGGGGTTCCCTAGAGGATAGGTCTGGTACATATGCCAGTGTAAACAGTGGTTTTCTTCTTTAATTTTGCATGGTCCCTTCTCTCTCTCTCTCTCTCTCTCTCTCCTCTCTCTCCTCTCTCTCTCTCTCTCTCTCTCTCTCTCTCTCTCTCTCTCTCTCTCTCTCTCTCTCTCTCTCTCTCTCTCTCTCTCTCTTATAGCTGGGTGAACTAGGGATTGTACTGAAGCCAAGGGGCACCACGTCACCCATCTCAGTCCAGCGGGGACTGGATGTAAAAAGCACACAAGTGCTTATCTATTATCCTCGAATAAAATATTTTGCCTTGCCTTGCCTTGCCTTGCCTTTTTCTCTCTCTCTCTCTCTCTCTCTCTCTCTTCTCTCTCTCTCTCTCTCTCTCCTCTCTCTCTCTCTCTCTCTCTCTCTCTCTCTCTCTCTCTCTCTCTCTCTCTCTCTCTCTCCTCTCTCTCTCTCTTTCACTCCCTCCTCCCTCTGTATGTCTGTTTGTCTGTCTGTCTGCCTGCCCTGCCTGCCTGCCTGCCTGCCTGCCTGCCTGCCTGCCTGTCTGTCTGTCTGTCTATCTGTCTCTCTCTCTCTTTGTCTTTGTCTCTGTGTCTGTCTCTCTATTTTTTTTCTCTCTCTCAATGTTTGTTAAATATTTTGATGCTGTTTTCATTTTATCAAAGGCATTTAATGTCGAAGTCAAAATTTCTTTATGTGTGTGTCTGTGTCTGTGTGTCTGTGCCTCTGTGTGTATGTGTCTGTCTCTGTGTGTCTATGTGCGTGTCTGTGTATATTTTATTTATTTATTTATTTATTCTTTCTTTCTTTTATATCGAGGATAACAGAATAAGCAATCATGTGCTTTTTTTCATCCGGTCCCCGTGTGTATGCAGTTTTTTGTTGTAAATATTGTCATCTGTTCCGGCCGGCACGCGATGGTCTACTCTTACGAAAAGCGGAACAGGATTTAACGTGTGCGCAAGATGTTCTGCGTGCGTTCGCACACGGGGCCTCGGTTTAAAGTCTCATCCGAAGGACTTTTGGGGAGAGTGGAGACAGCACTGATGTTAACTCCAGGAGAAAAAATTTCCTCGACCGGACACGAACCCGGGTCTTCGAATTGCCAGCGCAATGTTCTGACCACTAGGCTATCCGTCCCCACTATCTGTCTCTGTATGCGTGTGTGTGGTTGTGGGGGGAGTGGGAGGCTAGGTTTTGCACAAAGAGACAAAAGTGACACTAAAAGACAGAACAAAAACTGACAGTTGGCTAGACACCTCATTTTCTTGTTTAACACTGTTTATCTTTTCCATCTAACTTTCTTTCAATGTGCTTTCCCCAGATAGCAGGTACTAAGATACAGACAGACAGAAAGACAGAGACACAGAGACAGAGAGAGAGACAGAGAGAGACAGAGACAGAGACCCAGAGACACTGGGAGACAGAGAAAGACAGAGACAGCAACAGAGAGAAAGAGAAAGAGAGACAGAGATAGAGAATAGAGAATAACTTTCTCTAGTGGGAGATAAAAAGAGAGGGAGAGACAGAGAGAGAGAAGGAGAGAGAGAGACAGAGAAAGAGAGAGGCCAGGACACAGAGAGACAGAGAGAATGACGATGACAATAGTTTATTGTGGAAAGCTCTTAGCTCTTTCACAAGGGAACAATGGAATGGAACCATGCACAAAACACATGGTGAGCTAAAAAGAGATAACTACAGCCCAAAATCAGAGAGAGAGAAAGGGAGAGGAGGGATAGGAGGGGAGAAGGGAAGGGCGAGAGAGCAGGGAGAGGGAAGGGAGAGAGAGAGAGAGAGAGAGGGGGGGGAAGGACAGACAGACAGACAGACACGGACACAGACACAGAGACAGAGAGAAATAGAGATAGAGAGACGAGACAGAGAGAGATAGAGAGACAGACATAATATATATATATATATATATTATAAATATATAATAATATAAATATAAATAATATAATTGAGAGACAGACAGACAGAGAGAGAGAGAGAGAGCAATTTGTAGAAAAAGCACAAAAAAGTAAGAACATTAGAATTTAGTGATGAGATTGAGAAGTTGGTACCTGCACTTGTCTCTCCTAACTACTTTTTCCTCAATAATACTTAGTGGTCTAGAGGGAATTGCATCTCTAGTAGATCCAAGTGTAGGCCATTTATATTTTTTCCCAACTTCTCTTGCCTGTGTATGCACTTAAAGTGTATTGCAATGTTTGAGTTATTATCCAGCTAAGACTGACCACTTGGCTGGATACAAACTTTATGACCTCCCTTGCATCCTTTAATAGGATCCCCAAACTTAAGGCACAAAGATTCACTAGGTGCTTATTTTGTCTTATTCATTTTTTTTCTAACATATATTCTAAGGATATTTTCTTTCTCTTTTTATCATCGTCTTTTGAGGGCAGCTTCAAAAGGCCACAGGAATATCAAATACTCCTTTGAATGCAATTGACACTTTTAAATTTTGAAATGTGTCTTGCTGTAAGGTACCACAGCAGGTGGAGTTTTAATCACTGCCGGGACCTCTGATGAGGGCTCATCCAGGAGCCGAAACTCGCGTCAGGTCAGGCCAAAGGCATGGTTCTTACACAGAAATGCCTACAATTCTGCCACTGAAAGACATTAATCTCTAGAATTTATTTTCATTTCATTTTTTTTTTAATGTTTGATAAGTCATTTTCAAAATGATTGAGAAGATGGTACCTGCACTTGTCTTTCCTCACTACGTTTTCCTCAATAGAACATTAGAATTTAAGGATGGGGAAAGTAAAAGTTAAAGTTCTGATTAAAACAAAAAATAAATAGCAATTAAAAACAAAAAAGGAAAGTTAAAAATATAAAAAGACAAAATGACAAGAAAGTAAGAAA
>CM060318.1:32670788-32680788 GCA_030674155.1 Stramonita haemastoma
CCACCATATTTACCACCACCTTTACCACCACCTTTACCACCACCTTTACCACCACCTTTACCACCACCTTCACCACCTAGCACAAACTATAACAAAATGACAAATTGTTTATTTAGAACGGCGTACATGATGCAGAGCTGCGCATTCTGGTTGTCGTCCTGTATATTCTCAACATTCACCAGAGCAACAGACGCCATATGTCATTAGAAATATTGAGCAGATCACAGCTGGCAGCTTTCACATGTCTTTACATCTTCTGCAAGCTGTGTGTACACTTGCGCGCTAGAGTTTGATGGATGGGATAGCTCAGTGGTCAGAGCCCTCGCTTTCCCCCATCCAAGGTTAAGCAGGATCGAGCGTGGTTACCGATTGGATGGGTGACTGTTTGTGCGCCTTGACTTTAGTACAGTACAGTCCCCCAAGTTCACCCAGCTGTAAATGAGTACTTGCACTCTTTAGGGTCAGGGAAGGTAAAACAGTGAGGGAGGGGAGATGGGCAGCCGCCCTCAATATGCTGGCCCCCAGAGAAGCTGAGGTTACGGGACACCTTTACCGTTGTTGTTTTTTTACTATAGTTTACTAGCTCTTTTTTTTATAAAGCCACACTCTGTGGATTCTCTCTTGATATACTGTTCCTTCATTTTTTTTCAGAAGATCCTGTCAACTCACTTCACTGTACAAGATGAACTGTCAGTGCAAAAGATCCTGCAATGCCAAAGATTCCTCTTCATGCAAAGGATCATGATAGTCATGCATGTCAAAGTGTGGCAGGGTGCAGACAAACCCTTCAGCATTCTACAGGGCTAGTCACTGTCTTGTGCAGTACAGAACAGTGTGTGTGTGTGTGTGTGTGTGTGTGTGTGTGTGTGTGTGTGTGTGTGTGTGTGTGTGTGTGTGTGTGTGTGTGTGTGTGTGTGTGTGTGAGTGTGGTGTGTGTGTGTGGAGTGAGTGTGTGTGAGTGAGTGTGTGTGTGTGTGTGTGAGTGTGTGTGTGTGTGTGTGTGTGTGTGTGTGTGTGTGTGTGTGTGTGTGTGTGTGTGTGTGTGTGTGTGTGTGTGTGTGTGTGTTGTGTGTGTGTGTGTGTGTCCAACCTCTGATACAAGGCTTTCTTGAAAAGTGGTATGAAATGTCTGCTGGATGTGTCTAAGGCTGCGACACTGCTTGACAAATATACATTTATTCATTTATTTATTTATTCATTTATTTCTTTATTTCTTTATTATTTCTTTATTTCTTTATTATTTATTCATTTATTTATTTATTCCTTTATATCTAGAATAATGGAATAAGCACTTATGTGCTTTTTTACATCCAATCCCCATGTGTATGCAGTTTTGTCAGTCTCGTCGTCTGTTCCCACTGGGACACGATGGCCTACTCTT
Organism: Stramonita haemastoma; assembly: GCA_030674155.1. Lineage (NCBI taxonomy): Eukaryota > Metazoa > Mollusca > Gastropoda > Neogastropoda > Muricidae > Stramonita > Stramonita haemastoma. The sequence goes on from CM060318.1 coordinate 32,672,170, forward strand.
TCGAAAAGCGGAAGAGGATTTAAAGTGTGCGCAAGATGTTTCTGCGTGCGTTCGCACACGGGACCTCGTTTTAGTGTCTCATCCGAAGGACTTTTGGGGGGAGAGTGAAGTCAGTACTGATGTCACTGATGTTAACTCCAGGAGAAAAATCCCCTCGAAAGGGAATCGAACACGGGTCGTCAAATTGCGAGCGCAATGTTCTGACCACTAGGCTATCCTGTCCTCCCTAACTAAAAACTAAACAATCTTGGCAGTCATTTAGCAGCGTCTTTACAATCAGGAAAAAATAGCAACACTGCTAGACGTAAGCACATACATAGTGATTATTCTTTTCCTGCAGAACATATAAGCCATGCGGTGTGTGTGTGTGTTGTTGTTGTTGTTGTTGTCTTCAATTTAACGTCTGTTCACACTCAGTGATATTAGACGAGGAAAGTGGAAAGTAAAGAAGTTGAAGAAGGGAGTGGAAGGAGTGGGAGAAGAAAAGACTGAAGAATTAGCGTGTGGGTGGATGTTTTTGTACATGAAAAGGTAATAATACTTATTTAAAATAAAAATTTAAAAAAATATATATATCTTAGACATGAGAAAAGTTTAAATTTAACAAAGTGTGAACATTAAACATCAATAATGTAACTACAACAAATATTCAAGTGGACTGTGCAATAAACATCTAGCAATGGCAAAGGCTAACTTTGAATTTTCAAATACTTTTTTCAGAGACTGCTCGGAAAATACAGGTAAGAAGGGCTTCACAATTGGGCACTCAAATATGATATGAGTATTTGTAATATGATCTCCGCATAGACATTTGACATTTTTACAAAATTTTGTGATGAATGCATTTAATTTCATTCTAAAATACAATGCATTTACTCTTCTTGCGGTTATAACACTAGACTGTATTTTAGAGGGAGACATGTAACATGAAATAAGGGAACTAGTCCGAACATTCTTTAGACATTGTTCCTTGAATTGAACAGATTCTTTCAACTTACTCCATGACTTTTGTTCTATTATGCGGTATCCCTCCTGTAGAGATAAGGGAACATGTAGTTCTATTGATTCCAAAACATGTCTTGCCCCCTTTTTTGCAGCTCTATCAGCCCACTCGTTTGGAAATATTCCAACATGTGAAGGTACCCAACAAAAATGAACCGGAATACCTCTTAAACTTAGAAGGTGTATGACGTATTTAATTTCAAAAATAATTCTGGATACTTTCTTGGAATTTGGGGATTTTATAGCATACAGTACCGACTTAGAGTCTACACAGAGCAAAATAGGAATAATGAAAAATGGAAAATCAAGAATCTCTGTGTGTGTGTGTGTGTGTGTGTGTGTGTGTGTGTGTGTGTGTGTGTGTGTGTGTGTGTGTGTGTGTGTGTGTGTGTGTGTGTGTGTGTGTGTTTGTAATTGTGTGTATATGCGTGTGTGTGTGTGTGTGTGTGTGTGTGTGTGTGTGTGTGTGTGTGTGTGTGTGTGTGTGTGTGTGTGTGTGTGTGTGTGTGTGTGGAGGTAGCCGCCACTAAAAAAGGAACCAAAAAAACATGCATTGATGTAAAGAAAATTCTTTGCTCTGCGATAGGTTTGCGCTTAACTATACATATTTTAAGACGTGTGCTTCTGTTTTTGTCTTTGTGTTTGTTTTGAAAAAAAATTGCTGTGACCCAATAGGGCTGTGAGCAGTTTTTAAAAAACCCACATTAAATAAGGTAAACATATAAGTCCGACTTAATTCTATAATGGAACTCACTAGAGAAAAGTACACTCGTTTCCATGACGGAAGAAAAGAAAAAACAAAACCCTGGCCTTTTGTTAACACAAGAATAAAGCTTTTTTTATAAAAAAAAAATCAGATTACAGGCTGTTCAACACTCTAGAGTCTATACCTACATTCCAATTCCCTAACAGAATGTATTTTCCAACAGCAACTGTACGGCATGATGCCTGGTGAAGAATAAAACCAGACCTGCTTGAAGCCATGAAGACAGACGATGTTGGCTGCAGTAATATTCCTCAGTGGGTAAGCAAAGGCAATCAAATGGAACAGTCATAGAATGAAGCACTACAAAAAAAAAAGCAGCCGTCGTTTTCTCTCAACAGGAGAGAACCACACAAACATATTTAACTGTCCCACAGCGTTCACTCTTTAGATCTTGTTTTGTTGTTTGTTGTTGTTTTTTTTTAATCCATTAGGGACCCACCATAATTTTTTTGTTGTTAGTGTTCCTTATCTTATTATCGGGTTTGGTGTTTTACAGAGAACGTGTGTATTTGTATTTTGCTAGAGGCCCGAGTTCGAATCTAGCTCAAAACGAGATCACACTACTTCCAACAGAGTTGTGTGAGGTGTGTGTGTGTGTGTGTGTGTGTGTGTGTGTGTGTGTGTGGTGTGCGTGTGTGCGTGTGTGCGTGTGTGTGTGTTGTTGTGGTGTGTGTGTGTGTGTGTGTGTGTGTGTGTGTGTGTGTGTGTGTGTGTGTGTGTGTGTGTGTGTGTGTGTGTGTTGTGTGTGTTGTGTGTGTGTGTGTGTGTGTGTGTGTTGTGTGTGTTGTGTGTGTGTGTGTGTGTGTGTGTGTGGGATGTTTGTGTGTGTGTATGTGTTTGTGTGTGTTGTTTGTGTGTGTGTGTGCGTGGTGCGTTGTGTGTTGTTTTGTGTGTTGTTTTTGTGTGTGTGTGTTATGTGGTGTGCGTGCGTGTGTGGTTGTGTGTGTTTTTAGTGTGTGTGTGTGTTTTAGTGTGTGTGTGTGTTTTAGTGTGTGTGTGTGTGTGTGTGTGTGTGTGTGTGTGTGTGTGTGTGTGTGTGTGTGTTGTGTGTGAGTGATGATGAGTAGTGTTAGTTTGGGTGTTTTAATTCTTTTATTTCGAGGATAATGGAATAAGCACTAATGTGCTTTTTTTTACATGTGTTTGTGTGTGTTGTGTGTGTGTGTGTGTGTGTGTGGTGGTGTGTGTGTTGTGTGTATGTGTGTGCGTGTGCGTGTGTGGCGTGTGTGTGTGTGTGTGTGTGTGTGTGTGTGTGTGTGTGTGTGCATTACAAGAAAACACCACAACACAATCTCCGTATATCAGCACGCACGCATCACGGGATAAAAAAAACAAACAACACTCAAACATTAGAAATTCCTAAGGCAGGCATAAAGTGGCTAGTGTATAATTATATGTACACATGCATACACACTCTCTCTCTCTCTCTCTCTCCTCTCTCTCTCTCTCTCTCTCTCTCTCTCTCTCTCTCTCTCTCTCTCTCTCTCTCTCTCTCTCTCTCTCTCTCTCTCTCTCTCTCTTCTCTCTCTCTCGCACAGCACACACACACACACATACTCTGTGTGTGTGTGTGTGTGTGTGTGTGTGTGTGTGTGTGTGTGTGTGTGTGTGTGTGTGTGTGTGTGTGTGTGTGTGTGTGTGTGTGTGTGTGCGCGCGCATGAGAACATTTCTGGCCTATTGACGTAAAAAATATATATATACTTTTATTGAATATGACAAAAAATATGATGGTTATAAAAGCAACGAAATCCGATCTGAAGATTTGCAAGGAGTCAGAACATTAACAGTCACAAAAAATGATAATAACAACACCAATGTCAAAATCAGGATTAATAACAACAATATCAACGAAGGCACAAACCCAACATGTCATCACCATCAATGTCGGCAACAATAACAGCCAGTAACATCAGCATCCTCCTCCTTCTCATCATCATCATCAACATCACCAATGACATTGCCAGTTCTCTGCACACACCACACGTGATGGCCTGTTCTATTATTTTCACAAGGCAGCGCTGTTCCGTCTCCAGCATGCTTCTCTGGGGAATGCCCAATTCTCCGATACAACAGACATCAATCTGATTGAGAAAAGTAAACCTCTGGGAGACGTTGTGGGGCTCCATAGAGACGCGACATAAAACAGCAGAACTCATTTTCAGGATTGGTCTGACAATACCAGCAAAAATAAATACAAAAAACAAAAACATCAAAGATTGAAAATAAAATCAACATAAACAACAACAACAACAAACTTATTTCTAACTTCAGCAACACCACCACAAAAAAACAACAATAACAACAAAGGAAACAACAATAATAAACACAACAACAAGCTATCTCAAAACCAACACATCACCTCACACTACTTACTAGTCGTTTTCTTATCATCAAAGAGCATAAAATAAAACTTGAGGTTTATAAAAGCGGATTAAAGATTTTTCTTTTTCTAAACCGAAAGAAAAGTAAAAATCCCTATGCACCAAACGAGTTTAGAAAGCAAACATTACAACAACATGAACAAACAAAACAAACAAAAAACTTCAACAAAAGCAAAGTAAAAACGTACAGAGAATCAGCACAAAAGGAAAGAAAGAAAACCATCAACTCATTTGTAACTGCTGATCCGTCTCCTTTTCCCCAATGACATCAAATAACCAAGAGAGGTAGCGAGAGAGAGAGAGAGAGAGGAGAGAGAGAGAGAGAGAGATGAGATAGAGAGTAGAGAGAGAGAGAAGAAAGAGAGAGAGAGAGGAGAGAGAGAGAGAGAGAGAGAGAGAGAGAGAGAAGAGAGAGAGGAGAGAGAGAGAGAGAGAGAGAGAAAGAGAGATAGGGGGAGAGAGAGAGGAGGGAGAGAGGAAGTAAGAGAGAGAGATGAAGGAGAGAGATATATAGAGAGGAGGGAGGAGAAAGAGAGAGAGAGAGAGAGAGAGAGAGAGAGAGAGAGAGAGAGAGAGAGAGAGAGAGACAGAGACAGAGACAGAGACAGAGAGAGACAGAGAAAGACAGAGAAAGACAGAGAGAGACAGAGAGAAAGACAGAGAGAGAGGGAGTGCGAAGAGAGAGACAGAGACAGACATACCAACAGGCAGGCAGAGAGACGGGCAGACAGGCAGGCAAAAAGGACAGACAGAGAGAGAGGAGAGAGAGAGAGAGAGAGAGAGAGAGAGAGAGAGAGAGAGAGAGAGAGAGAGAGAGAGAGAGAGAGAGAGACAAACACAGATGTAGAGAGACAGAAACACAGACAGACAGACAGACAGACAGACTGACAGACACAGACTTCTTTCCTTTCTTCACAGATAGCGGTAAACCAGTAATGCAATGTGTCAATTAATGTCCAATCGTTAAGCCCCGCTCTGTGTGTGTGTGTGTGTGTGTGTGTGTGTGTGTGTGTGTGTGTGTGTGTGTGTGTGTGTGTGTGTGTGTGTGTGTGCGTGTGGTTTGTGTGTGTGTGTGTGTGTGTGTGTGTGTGCGTGCGTGTGTGCGTGTGAGTGTGTGTGTATGTGTCTGTGTGTCTGTGTCTGTATGTCTGTGTGTGCATGCCTGTGTGCGTGTGTGTGTGTGCGTGCGTGTGTGCGTGCGTTTGTGTATATGTGTGTGTGAGCGGCGTGCGTGCGTGTGTGCGTGTGTGCGTGTGTTTGTGCGTACGTGCATACATGCGAGCGTGTATATGTGTCTATGTGTATGTTTTTTTTATTTACTTTATTTCATTTTATTCTTTTATTTTGAAGTTAATGGAATAAGCATACATGGGGGGGCTACATTCAGCCCCCGTGTGTATTTTTTTTTTAAGAAATAGTAATCCGTTCCCACTGGCACACGATGGCCGATTCTTTCGGATAAAAAAACCGGTTTTAAGATGTTTACAAGATGCTATGCGTGCATTCACAAACATGAGCACGAATAATAGGCTAAGCCTGTGAGTGCGGTAGAAACTGATGACAACCCTTATTTGTATTTTGTATTTTGTACCACTTTATGTCACAGCAGATTCCTCTGCGTGAAATTCTGGCTGCTCTCCCCGGGGAGAGCGCGTCGCCACAAGTGCAGCGCCTACCCATTTTTTTTTCTTTTTCCTGCATGCAACTGTATTTGTCTCCCTGTCAGAGTGGCTTTTTTCTACAGAATTTTGCCAGGGTCAACCCCCTTGTTGACGTGGGATCTTTTACGTGCGCTAAATAGTGATGTGTAACACACAGGACCTCGAGTTTATTGTCTCATCCGAAAGACTAGCGCCCAGACCACCACTCAGGGTTTAAATGGATGGGGGGGGAAGTTTTGGGCCCAAACGGGGTACGAACCCCCGCACACTCCAACCCGGGCTCTTTGCTTTCTAGGCAAGACGCGTAACCACTTATACCACCGGCCCACCTGCATCTGCAACTGTTACAAGAAGGAAACAGAGAGGACAGACAGAGAACTAGTCACACCTAGAATAAAATCATGTGTATGTGGTTGAGAATAAAAAGGGGTAAAACAGATAGACAGTCAAAGAGACACGGAGAAATACTGGGGGATTTTGTTGTTGGAATGTTGGCATTATGATTTTTTTATTTTCACACAGCTTCCAAAAAGCAACTTCAAAATATTTCGCCCCAAAATCACAGAAAAATCACATTTGTTATAAGTTATCTCCATCCTTGACAAAACTCCATGCTTAGACAAAACTCTCTCTGCTCTCTCTGTTTCTCTGTCTCTGTCTCTGTCTCTCTCTCTGTTCTCTCTCTCTGTCTCTCTGTCTCTTGTCTCTCTCTCTTCTCTTCTCTCTCTCTCTCTTTCCCCTCTCTCTGTCTCTGCTCTGTCTCTCTCTCCTCTCTCTCTCTCCTTCTCTCTCTTCTCTCTCTCTGTCTCTCTCTCTGTCTCTCTCTGTCTCTGTCTCTGTCTTGTCTGTCTGTCTGTCTGTCTGTCTGTCTGTCTGTCTGTCTCTGTCTCTCTCTCTCTCTCTCTCTCTCTCTCTCTCTCTCTCTCTCTCTCTCTCTCTCTCCTCTCTCTCTCTCTCTCTCTCTCTCTCTCTCATCGGCATGGTTTGGTGATGAGTGTAAAAACATGAAAAAGAAACTAGAGGAAAATTCAACAATTTTCGATTTACCAGGAAGGAAGAAGATAGAATTATGTATCTTGAAGCCAGAACGAGATATAAACAGTTGCTAAAAGCAAGAAAACTCGCTTACAACAGGCAACAAACTAAAAGGTAAGTAAACAAAGTTGACAGTCCCTCTAGTTTTTGGAAGGAATTACGAAGGTTGGGTCTTGGAAATAAGAAAAGAATTACAAACACCATTACCACACGTGACCGGTTTAACCACTTTAGAAAAGTTTTCCAGGGATATTAGGATGACTGTATTGATGATTGGGATATTGTAAAGGATTTATCCGAGGAAATAAACCACGTGTTAAATAAAAAGATAACAGAAGAAGAAGAAGTTAGTCATGCTATTGGAAGATTGAAAAACAACAAAGCAAGTGGTATTGATGACATTTCTGCAGAAATGCTTAAAAGAAATGGCGGTGCAAAAGTGAACGTATTTCTTGTAAAGGTATTTAATTTAATTTTTGACCAAGGCATATATGTATATACCCACAAGAATGGCCCAAAGCTATAATCATTGCTCTCTATAATACGGGGTATAGGATAGCTCAGAGGTCAGAGCGCTGGCTTTTCCCCAATCAAGTTAAGCAGCGTCGAGCGTGGTTACCAAGTGGATGGGTGACCGTTTGCGCACCTTGGCTACAGTACAGTTCCCCCAGTTCACCCAGCTGTAAATGGGTACCTGCCCTCTTTGGGTCAGGGAAGTTAAAGCAGGGAGTGAGAGGAGATGGGTGCCGCCCTCAACATGCTGGCCCCCCAAAACAAGGTAAAGGTGTCCCATGAACCTGTGTGGTCGTAGGGGAGCGAGGCTTCAGAGACTTCAGCTATTCTAGGGGCCAGCATGTTGAGGGCGGCGCCCATCTCCTCTCCCTCGCTGCTTTACCTTCCCTGACCCTAAAGAGGGCAGGTGTCCATTTACAGCTGAGTGAACTGGGTGAACTGTACTGTAGCCAAGGCGCGCTCGACGCTGCATGTATGACTTGTCGAGTCGTGTCATGTCGTGTTGTGTCGCGTTGTGATGTGTTATGTTGTGTTATGTTTTGTTGTGTTGTGTTGTGTTGTGGTCAGCCCATGCCTGGAGAAACTTTCAACAAAATAATCCACTCAGCAACAAAGTTCTATCAGCAACGGTAACAAAAAGCAAGGCCAAGACACCAAAACTGGTAACTAGCAAAACAAATCCCCCATGCCAAACAAAGAAAAACCACAAAACTCGGACACCCTCACTGCGTCACACCAAAACTGTCTGCAGCTGATTTCAAGGAAAGCAAGAAAAAACACCAGATAAAAATGCCTGTCTGGGAAATGAAATAAAATATGGTTCCATTTCGAAACCCTTGACGGATCCAGATTAATTGTTCAAGAAGAAAAGGAAAGTAAACAGAAAAATAAACAAACGAATGATCGAGTGAACGAGTGAATAGAAGACCAGCAAATGTCGCAGAGAGCTAAAGAAACACACATACACACAGGCGCGCACGCATGCACACACATAGGCAAGCATACACGCACGCAGACACACTCACACACAGACACACACACGCGCGCGCACACACACACACACACACACACACAATCACACACACACACATGCACACACACACACACACACACACACACACACACACACACACACACACACACACACACACACACACACACAACACACACACAAACAACGCCAGACAAGGACAATCCATCACCAGGAGGAAAACCCAAAAGACCCAAAAGTCTCTATTAAGTATGTACACCCGCCAACAC
>CM060318.1:32685788-32697195 GCA_030674155.1 Stramonita haemastoma
CACCCCACTCACCTCACTCACCTCTTCACGTCAACCTCACCACACCTCACCTCACCTCTTCACCTCACCTCTTCACGTCACCTCACCACACCTCACCTCTTCACGTCACCTCACCACACCACACCTCACCTCTTCACCTCACCTCTTCACGTCACCTGACTACACCTCACCTCACCTCTTCACCTCACCTCTCACCTCATCTCACCTCACCTCACATCACCTCACCTCACCTCAATTCGCCTCACCTCTTCACCTCCTCACCTCATCTAGATGGGTGGGTGGGTGGGTGGGTGGGTGCGTTGGTGGGTGGGCGGATTGATGGATGGATGGAGGGCTGGTTGGATGGATAATTTGATTAATGGATCGATGGATACAGCATGACAGGAAACAACATTAAATGGATGGATGGATGGATGGATGGATGGATGGATGGATGGATGGATGGATGGATGGATAGATGGATGGATAGATAGATAGATGGATAGATAGATAGATAGATAGATAGATAGATAGATAGATAGATAGATAGATAGATAGATAGATAGATAGATAGATAGATAGATAGATAGATAGATAGACAGACAGACAGACAGACAGACAGACAGACAGACAGACAGACAGACAGATAGATAGATAGATAGATAGATAGACAGACAGATAGATAGATAGATAGATAGATAGATAGATAGATAGATAGATAGATAGATAGATAGATAGATAGATAGATAGATAGATAGATAGATAGATAGATAGATAGATAGATAGGCACTATTGTTGTGGCTGCGCACTCTCTTCGGAGGAAAGCAGCCCTAATTTCACGCAGAGAAATATACAACGTATGTTAACATCAAGCAAGAAAACCCAGCAACATGAAACTTGAAAGCAGACACATCACATGTTGTTTACATCATACCAAAACAGCAACACAAAATTTTAACAAACTTACAGCAGGAAAAAAAAGAACAATTCTAAGACCTGTAAAGACACCACCTACGTGATCCTCACAATCTTTCCCTTTAAAAAAAATCAAGTGTAACTCAGAGGGGGAAACGTTACCACTCTGACACAAACAGAGATTTCAGGTTTAGATGGCACAGGAATAGCCAAAAGCTGTGGGGGCTATAACCAGAATAGCTGATCCTCTGCTGTTCTTTAGGCACCTACCCCCCCCCCCTGAATTCCTTATCTTTCTTCAATCCTCACCCTCACCTTCACCCTTACTCCCCCCCCCCCCCCCAACAAGTCACCAGCTCTGTCAGTGAGCGATGTCATGTTCAGTGCAAATGCCTGCATTGAAAATGTTGTTTTGCGGTCAAATGGTATGATGACCAGACTGATCTTAATACGTGGAAAAGGCTTTTAGTGTAACAGCATGTACTTTTTTTCTGTATGGATGACTCTGTCAGTCCTCTTAAGTTAGAGTATGGCTGTCTTCCATTGTGAGGTATTTGAAAAAAAAATCATATTCGCAAACTTTTCGACTAGTGTGGACTGAGGGTTGTCATAGTGATTTTAGGGGCGGAAGGGGGTGGGGCAGAGAAACCTTGTAAATAGTTAGCATGCAAAACAACAACAGCAATGACAGCAACAACAAGATTAGCAACACACACACACAAACAGCAATCACAGTAACAACAAAAGCAACAACAACAGCAGCAATCACAGCAAACAACAAAACTAACAACAACAACAACAACAACAACAGCAGCAGCAGCAGCAATGGCTGCAAGAGAACAAAAACAACAAAAGCATTAACAACATCACCAACAACATGAACAGTCAACACAACAGCAACATCAAGAAATATCACACTAACTCCAATCATAAATATTGTCAGTGTTTCATACAGCAGTTTCCAAAACGCAAGAGTCAAAATCACTCAGTGCCGATGTACACCTCGATTATGGTGAGGTAGAATAAACTAAAAGTAATCAGGTTGTGTTTTAGTTTGCTTTATTATTGTGCAGAGAAAAAAAAATTATCGCCTCATTATAATTTTTTTCACTTGCGTGAACAAAGTACAACCATAATAATAATTATGACATTTTTGTTCCAGATGACAGTTCATGCATGTGTGTGTGTGTGTGTGTGTGTGTGTGTGTGTGTGTGTGTGTGTGTGTGTGTGTGTGTGTGTATTTGTGTGTGTATTTGTGTGTGTCTGTGAATGTATGTGTGATAGAGATAGAAAAAGAAAGAGAATGAAGGAAAGTGTGTGTGTGAAGGGGGGGGGGGGGGTGTAAGTGTGTGTAAGTGTATGTAAGTGTGTGTAAGTGTGGGTGTGTAAGTGTGTGTATTTGTGTGTGTGTGTGCGTGTGTGTAGCGTAACTGTGTCTTTGCATGTGTGCATATGCACGGTATCTCTCTCTCTCTCTTCTTCTCTCTCTCTCTCCTCTCTCTCCTCTCTCTCTCTCTCTCTCTCTCTCTCTCTCTCCTCTCTCTCTCTCTCTCTCTCTCTCTCTCTCTCTACAAAAAAACACACAAATAAACACACATGCACACAAACAAACACACAATCACAAACAAACACACAATCACACAATCACACACACACACACACACACACACACACACACACACACACATACACATACACACACACACACACACACACACACACACACACACACACACCACACACACACACACACACACACACACACACATCTCTTATTGTTAAAATTTTGTCACCTCATTTATCATGAGTGCTGCGTAAATATTGGTTTCCTTTTAGTTATTTTCTTTTGGAATGCTCTCTCTCTCTCTCTCTCTCTCTCTCTCTTCTCTCTCTCTCTCTCTCTCTCTCTCTCTCTCTCTCTCTCTCTCTCTCTCTCTCTCTCTCTCTCTCTCTGTCTCTCTCTCTCTGTCCTCTCTGTCTCTGTCTGTCTGTCTGTCTGTCTGTCTCTGTCTGTCTCTGTCTGTCTGTCTGTCTGTCTGTCTGTCTGTCTGTCTGTCTCTGTCTGTCTCTGTCTGCCTGTCTGTCTGTCTGTCTGTCTGTCTGTCTGTCTGTCTCTCTCTCCCTCTCTCTCTCTCTCTCTCTCTCTCTCTCCCTCCCTCTCTCTCTCTCTCTCTCTCTCTCTCTCTCTCTCTCTCTCTCTCTCTCTCTCTCTCTCTCTCTCTCTCTCTCCTCTCTCTCTCTCTCTCTCTCTCTCTCTCCTCTCTCTCTCTCTCTCAATGTCCTTCTTCCTGTTTTCGCGAATCCGCACGCACTCACCAACATGTTTTCATCCACAGAGTTAAATGGGGTGGAAAAGAAGGTAGGCACATGTTTTGTGTCTATCTCTCTCTCTGTCTGTCTGTCTGTCTGTCTGTCCGTCCGTCCATCCCTCTCTCTCTCTCTCTCTCTCTCTTCTCTCTCTCTCTCTCCTCTCTCTCTCTCTCTCTGTCAGTCTGTCTGTCTGTCTGTCTGTCTGTCTGTCTGTCTGTCTGTTTGTCTCTCTACGTCTGTCTCTGTCTACGACTGTCTATGTCTGTCTATTTCTGTCTCTGTCTTTGTCTCTGTCTCTCTTTCTCCCTCTCATTTATTTTGTGTCATATTCTTTGTCTTTCTGTCTCTGTCTCTGTCCCTCACTTTTTTCCTCTTTTTTGTATTCACATATGTAAATTTTAATGACAGAATTTACAAAACTGCGTACACACAGGGACTGGATGTAAAAAAAAAAGCACTTGAGTGCTTATATCATTATGCTCGAACACAAAAAAATAAAATAAAATAAATAAATAAATGTATGCACACATATATACACACACATATACACAAACGCACACACACACACACACACACACACACACACACACACACACACACACACACACACACCACACACACACCACACACATACACACACAAACACACACACACACACACACATCATCACACACACACACACACACACACACAAACACACGCACGCACGCACGCACGCACGCACGCACGCACCACACGAGTGCTTATATCCAAATCCTCAACTAAATCGTAAGGCATATCCCCTAAGACGAAAATCAAAAGCAGGATAAAAAGCCCTTATAGACAATGCAGGCGGAGAAACTCACCTCCCGCCTTCTCTTGTAGATAATATTGACAGTCTTAGCCTCTAACCCCACAACCCCGAGGGGGGGGGGTGGATTCAACGATCCCCTACGTCACTTAAATCATCCCCACTCCAGGGAGTCAATCCCTTTTTCCTCTCCCCGGGGTATTTGACTGGATAGGAGGATGGCGATCATACTTGTCTTCTCTCTCCGATACAATCAATGCAGGACTTTTATGTAATGCACACATGATCTATGGGATCCAAAAAGTTGCTGCTGAAGTATATATGGAGAGAAAAAAAAAATAGGTGGAGAGAAAGATAGGGAGAAGACTGGTGGACGGAGGGAGATGGGGGAAGGAATGATTATGTGGGTAAGGGGGGGAGGGGGGGAGAGAGAGAGAGAGAGAGAGAGAGAGGAGAGAGAGAGAGAGAGAGAGAGAGAGAGAGAGAGAGAGAGAGAGAGAGAGACAGACAGACAGACAGACAGACAGACAGACAGACAGACAGACAGACAGACAGACAGACAGACAGACAGACAGAAGAAGAAGAAGAAGAAGAAGAAGAAGAAGAAGAAAAAGAAGAAGACAGGCGGACAGACAGAAAGATAGAGACAGAGAGACAGACCAATCCAGTCCAATCCAATCATGTTGTTTATAGCCCCGCAGACCACAGATTAAAGGAGGGTATAAAACCAACTCTACTGCCCTTCCTTGAATCGACGCCCCGGTCAACCGTAAGGGTCAAACCAGGGTGTGCACCGTATTGTGGCAAAAGCCACATCAACCACACATATGATGAGATAAAACCAAAACCAAGATTCATTAAAGCAACCTTGTTCTTAGCGACTGACTATACTGTTTTCACTCATATCAAACGGGAAAATTCAGATTCTCTCAAGAAGTTTAAAATTGTGTCATGTGGAACAACACGAATAGGGCTCTTTTGGAAGTCTGCAGTAAAATGCTTGTGCCTAATATCCTGAATATCTCGATACTCCAGAAGCAGATGCTTGATGGTTACCCGCACATCAAAAGTTATACACCATGGGGTTCTCTCACCTTTCAGCGAATGAACGTGAGTGATATGAGAATGACCTGTGTGCATCCTGGTGAGCACTGTTGCTTCCCTTCGGTTTTTGACACAGAGAGACAGACAGACATACAGAGAGACAGAGACAGAGAAAAAGAGAGAGGTAGAGAGAAAGAGACAGAGACAGAGACACACAGAGAGAGAAGGCAGACAGTTAATCAGAGAGAGAGACAGACAGACAGACAAATGAATTTTTTTTTAAATCACCATCTTTCTCTACTTCATCTTCAGCTTTATTCCCGTTACCTCCTGTTTCACATGCTCAGATTAGCTCACAAAGCCGCTGTCTCGGATGTGTCGCTACGTGTGGCGCTTCTGCCCATAATCCCACATGGACAGCTGCATTATCACGGCAAAGGAAAACAGAGAGAGAAAAAAAAAATCAGAGCACTAAACAGAACCACGAACAACAAAACAAGACATCAAGAGAAGGATGAGAAGTAAAACGTCTCTCTTTTTTTTTTTTTAAAGAAGAAAAAAAATCTCCAGACACATGGAAACTAATCCCTCTGTTTTGTGCACTGACTGAAATGTGTTGGCGTGTCTGTTTGTGTGTCTGTTTGTGTGTCTGTGTCTGAGTGTCTGTGGCTTTGTGTCTTTGTTCTTTTTTGTTTTGGTTTTGGATTTTTTATGTTCTTGTTTTTGTTCTTCATATTGATCTTCTCGTTCTTCATAGTCTTCTTCTTGCTATTTTTGTTGATGATGATGATGATGATGATGATGATGATGATGATGATGATGATGATGATGATGATGATGATGATGATGATGATGATGATCTTCTTCTTCTTCTTCTTCTTCTTCTTCTTCTTTTTCTTCTTCTTCTTCTTCTTCTTCTTCTTCTTCTTCTTCTTCTTCTTCTTCTTCTTCTTCTTCTTCTTCTTCTTCTTCTCCTTCTTCATCATCATCATCATCATCTTCTTCTTCTTCTTCTTCTTCTTCTTCTTCTTCTTCTTCTCTTCTTCTTTGCATTCTTCTTCTTCTTTGCATTCTTCTTCTTCTTTGCATTCTTCTTTGCATTCTTCTTCTTTGCATTCCTTGCATTCTTCTTCTTTGCATTCTTTGCATTCTTCTTCTTTGCATTCTTCTTCTTTGCATTCTTCTTCTTTGCATTCTTCTTCTTTTCTTCTTCTTCTTCTTCTTCTTCTTCTTCTTCTTCTTCTTCTTCTCTCTTCTTCTTCTTCTTCTTCCTCTTCTTTGCATTCTTTGCATTCTTCTTCTTCTTTGCATTCTTCTTCTTCTTCTTCTTCTTCTTCTTCTTCTTCTTCTTCTTCTTCTTCTTCTTCTTCTTCTTCTTCTTCCTCTTCTTTGCATTCTTTGCATTCTTTGCATTCTTTGCATTCTTCTTCTTCTTCTTCTTCTTCTTCTTCTTCTTCTTCTTCTTCTTCCTCTTCTTTGCATTCTTTGCATTCTTCTTCTTCTTTGCATTCTTCTTCTTCTTCTTCTTCTTCTTCTTCTTCTTCTTCTTCTTCTTCTTCTTCTTCTTCTTCTTCTTCTTCTTCTTCTTCCTCTTCTTTGCATTCTTTGCATTCTTCTTCTTCTTCTTCTTCTTCTTCTTCTTCTTCTTCTTCTTCTTCTTCTTCTTCTTCTTCTTCTTTGCATTCTTCTTCTTTGCATTCTTCTTCTTTGCATTCTTCTTTGCATTCTTCTTCTTTGCATTCTTCTTCTTTGCATTCTTCTTCTTTGCATTCTTCTTTGCATTCTTCTTCTTCTTTGCATTCTTCTTCTTCTTTGCATTCTTCTTCTTCTTCTTTGCATTCTTCTTCTTCTTCTTTGCATTCTTCTTCTTTGCATTCTTCTTCTTCTTTGCATTCTTCTTCTTTGCATTCTTCTTCTTTGCATTCTTCTTCTTTGCATTCTTCTTCTATGCATTCTTCTTCTTCTTTGCCTTCTTCTTCTTCTTTGCATTCTTCTTCTTCTTTGCATTCTTCTTCTTTGCATTCTTCTTCTTTGCATTCTTCTTCTTTGCATTCTTCTTCTTCTTTGCATTCTTCTTCTTTGCATTCTTCTTCTTTGCATTCTTCTTCTTTGCATTCTTCTTCTTTGCATTCTTCTTCTTCTTCTTCTCTTTTTCCTTCTCCTCCTCCCCCCCTCCTCCTTCTCACCCTCCTCGTTGTTGTTGTTGTTGTTCTTGTTCTTGTTGTTGTTCTTCTTCTCCTTCTTCCTCATCCTCTCCCAAACCCTCCCTATAACATTCGGCCTTTTCTCCTCCTGATACTTTTTTTCCAGAGTTATCTGTCTTTCTAAAAAAAATTCCCTTCTCTGCTCAGCTTCAGCCAACCGTTTTTAAAGTTAAAAAAAAAAGCATTGATGCTTCTTCATCTCCCTGCTTATCTTTATTCTGCTATCAGTGCCGCCTGCCAGCCTGCCTGTCTGAAAGCCATGCCCAAAACTTTGAAAACCATCCGGACAGGCTATTTCTCCAGGGAGTGAAAGCCAAAGCTGGGTGTAGCTGGCTATCCTGTGGCGAAGATGCTGTTGATAGGTGGCAGGCATCTGGTGGATTCCTCTTTTGTGTTTGGTGGTGGTGGTGGTGGTGGTGGTGATCGTGGGGGGGGGGGGAGATGGATTGGTGGAAGGATCTCTCTGGTGTGTTGATGGTGTGAGGTGGAGAACAGAGAGAATTGTATTTATGTTATTATATTATATTATATTATATTATATTATATTATATTATATTATATTATATTATATTATATTATATTATATTATATTATATTATATTATATTATATTATATTATATTATATTATATTATATTACATTATATTATATTATATTATATTATATTATATTATATTATATTATATTATATTATATTATATTATATTATATTATATTATATTATATTATATTATATTATATCGTATCGTATCGTATCGTTTTGTCTTGTCTTGTCTTGTCTTGTCTTGTCTCGTCTCGTCTCGTGTCGTGTCGTGTCGTGTCGTGTCGTGTCGTGTCGTGTCGTGTCGTATCGTGTGGCGTCGCGTCGCGTCGCGACCTGACGAATACTAAATTTCATTTTCTGCCACTTTATGCCACTGCAGATTTCTCTGCGTGAAATTCGGGCTGCTATCCCTAAGGAGAGCGTGTCGCCACAAGTGCAGTGTCTACCCATTATTTTTGTTTTCTTTTTCCTGTCTGCAACTGTATTTGTTTCCCTGTCAAACTCTTTCGACAGAATTTTGCCAGGGACAACCCTCTAGTTGCCGTGGATTCTTTTACGTGCGCTAAATAATGATGTGTAACACATGGAACCTGAGTTTATCGTCTCATTCGAAAGACTTGCACCCAAACCACCACTCATGGTCTAATGGATGGGGCAAAAGTTTCAGACCCAAACGGGATCCACATCACTGCACACTCCGACCCGGACTTTTCGGTTTCAAGGCAGATGCGTTACCTCTAGACCAACGATCCATAGTCGGGGAACATTCTGGCATGGTGATGCTAGAGGTCATGAACAGGTCCCAGAAGATGGAGCAAACCTGTGATTATAGTCATGGTGTCGTTGGCAGTGAAAAAGAGGATCTACCATTTGGTTTCAGGATGATGTTGATTGAGGGAGCATCTATGAAAGGCTTGTCTATGTGGTGGCATACATAATCAGTGAGGGGTAGGACTTTCTCCCTTTGTCGTCTTCTTTATAATCAGACAGGGTAGAAGTTTCTACTTTTGTCGTATGATTTATAATCAGAGGGGGTAGACCTTTCTCCTTTAGTCGTTTCATTTATAATCAGAGAGGGTAGACCTTTCTCCTTTAGTCGTATTATTTATAATCAGAGAGGGTAGAACTTCCTCCTTTAGTCGTTTTATTTATAATCAGAGAGGGTAGAACTTCCTCCTTTTGTCGTATTATTTATAATCAGAGAGGGTAGAGCTTTCTCCTTTAGTCGTATTGTTTATAATCAGAGAGGGTAGACCTTTCTACTTTTGTCGTATTATTTATAATCAGATAGGATAGAATTTTCTCCCTTTGTCGCTTCATTTATAATCAGAGAGGGTAGAACTTTCTCCCTTTGTCGTTTACTGATGAATTGCATCAGCTACATGCCATTCGTTCCCCGTGTTTAACAAAGGAACAATGGTGGGATAGTAAACCCCAGGCAATAAAAAGACAAGAAGACATTTCGCCCTGCCTTATCTCATGACTCACTCTGCCACGATCCCGCTAGAATTGGTCGACATTTGTTATAGTCCTTTCTTTCCCCCGTTCCCCTATCTCCCTCAGCTACCCCCCCCCCCCCCCCACACACACACACACACACACACTCACCACACACACCACCACCACCACCACCACTTTAAAGATCCGTGTACAAATCCAGCCAGTGGTACTCTTCCCTCTCCTCCCTCCTACTGAGATGCCTACTACCAATCTAACTGACCAGTCTCCTCTCACCCTGGGAAGACAGAAATAAGCCACAAAGTGACCACACAATACCCATTTTCTGTTGCAGGCACCCAGCCAATCTTTCTCTCGAGACTCTACTGGCTAGATACAAGTTGTGTCTCAGAGGATATCTTGTATTCATGATTTTTTGTTTTGGTCGAGAATACTTTACTACATTGGACGACTTGGCCGAATCTGATACTAGTTAGTTAAAGGGTGTTTCTTGACGGTGGCCAGTAAATAAGGTCTGGTGGTATAGATAAAAAATTTAATGACTTTTTGGTCTCTGTATCGTCGTGGTTTAATATCCACCTTTCTTCCTTTGATAAACATTGAGGGCCGAGACTGTCCTTCAGGAAACAGTACAAGGCGGGAGGACGAAGAGGCAAACAGAGAAAATGATCAGAGACAGACAGACAGACAGACAGAGACAGACAGACAGACAGACAGACAGACAGGCAGACAGACAGACAGTCAGACAGACAGACAGGCAGACAGACAGACAGACAGACAAAGACAGACAGAGAGACAGAGCAACAGAGAGAGGAGAGACACCGAGAGAGAGACAGACAGAGAGACAGAATCATCTGTAAAAAAAAAAAAATTAAAAAAGACGATAATTAAATTATCACTGTAAATTTAGCATCAACAAAATCAAACCAATCACGATTCAGTAACAAAAAGCGGTACGCTGAACACAGAGAGAGAGAGAGAGAGAGAGAGAAGAGAGAGAGAGAGAGAGAGAGAGAGAGAGAGAGAGAGAGAGAGAGAGAGAGAGAGAGAGGAGAGGGGGGGGGGTGGGGGAGAGGAGAGAGGCTAGAGGGGGGGAGGGAGGGGGGGAGGAGAAGGGAAGGGGATACAATGACAATTACAATGACAACTTCCCGCTGATTCCAATGGTAGTTTTGTTTCTGAATAATCATTGCAAAAAGAGAAACAAAATTAAGGTGTACTAGAGAAGACAGATAGACATGCACGCACACAAGGTAGTAATCAGATATCAGAAATCATGATTTCTGAGGGAAAGAAGGGGAACACACTTGAGTGCTCGAACCTGTTCTTGTCTACTCCAGCAATAAGAAATTGTGAAATTTAGTATCTTATACTGTACGTTTGCGTGCAGAGTCTTGCAGCTTTTCCACCTTATCTATCATCACTGTAGTTAAAAGATCTACAAAACAAAAACAGGAAAAAGTATGCTGCATTGACTAAGAACAGCAACAAACACGATTACAGACGGAGCATCCAGTTCCTATCCTCCAGTGTCTGTACCCCAAAGCTTCCTACAGAGTCATTGGGATATACACGTCAGAAGACATCGAAGACTGTAGGAAAGAAAACTGATGTTCAGATTAGCCGGAGAGAAAGTGGTAGATCAACAAAACAAACAAAACAAGAGCAAGGTAAAAAATGATAAGAAGAAAAGAAGACACAAGTTTGGAACAATGAGAGGGACAGAAAACAAAACAAGTGCAGAAAATCTGAACGATATGAATAGACATATCAGAATGAATAATCCCCAAATTCTAATGCATTTGTGCAACAGATTATCTCATTTCTGTCTTGCTCTTGGTGACTTATGAATGAACGACATCATTAATATTCAGCCATCTTCTCTCCAGTCAAGAACGAAGTACTCCAATTTTTTTAACCTCGTGTTTCTGTGATTTTCTGATCTTCTGATCTCTCTGACCTTTCTGACCTCAATTTTCTGTGACCTGTCACTGACGACCCAGCCGACCTCAAGCTCTATACCAGCATTGACCTGGGTGACTTCCCTGACCTTCCTGATCTGATTGATCTGACTGACCTGACTGACCCTAGCAATTTTCGTCCAGTTACCGTGACTTCATTGATGCTACTGTACTGATCATGCCCTGTTGCCTCCCCAGAAA
>CM060318.1:32697295-32709795 GCA_030674155.1 Stramonita haemastoma
AATCGAAATGATAAATGTACGATGATGAAAAACGTGACAATGACAATAATGATCGATAACGTGATAATAATTGTGTTTTGAGAAAATTTGGGATGAGACAATCATTTTTTGAAATGCCCAACAAGAAAAAACAACAAAAACCAAAAAACCAAAAAAACCCCCAAAAAACACCAAAAGCAGCCATGAAATAACCCACCCCACCACACCCAATCAACACCACCCCCCCTTCAAAAATTTTTGTTTATTTTTTAAAAATCATACAAGGAAGATGAAAGGTAAAAAAAGCCAAACAGAAAATTTAAAAAAGCATGGATTCATTCTCCCCCCTTTTCAGCCCTGGGAACAGTAAAAAGGGGAGCAATGCAATGGGAACAAAGAGGGAAAGGATGGATTCCAAAGGGCCAAATCTCGGGAAAGAAAGAACTCTTTTTTCTTTCTCTCTGCAAGGGGGTAGCAGCAAAAGGGGAATCCTTTCGATCTTTTAGCAAAAAAAAGGTTATGGAAGAAAAATAAAAAGAGGAGAGAGAGAGAAAAGGGGAAAGAGAAGGAGAGGGAGAGAGGAGAGGAGAAGGGGGAGAGAAGAAGAGAGGGGGGGAGAGAGAGGCAAAAAACCAATCATAATCAAATTAAAAAATTAAACCAATCAATTTCACTTATTTGGAAAAAAAAAAACGACAGACAAGAAAAAAGAAAGAGAGAGAAGAGAGAGAGAGAGGAGAGAGACAGGACAGAGACAGAGACGAGACAGGACAGGGCAGGAAAACAGACAGAGAGACAGAGACAACATACATACAGACACTTACCACAAACTAAAAAACAAAACACACTAACACACACACAACTACACAACATAAAACCCCACAAAAACAAACCACCCCCAAAAAAACACACAAAAACACACCACACAACCACCAAAACCCCACACAACAAAACACAAACACACACACACCACCCCACACACACACACACACACCAGAAGCACATAAAAACAAAAAAAAATAGAAACAATAAATTATGAACATTTTCATGGAAGGTAAATAGAAAACACAACGCATCTTTTCTTCTCATCTACGCCCTCCCACCTCCCCCCCCCCCCCACCCCCCCCCTCCTCCCCCCTTCCCCCTCCCTCCCTCTTTCCCCTTTCCCCCCACAGACCTCCAGAGATTCGGACAGGGTCGACAGCAGAGTCAATAATCCACTCCAAAATGACGTAAAAATCATAACAAAAATAAAAATAGAAAAAAACAGAAGGAAGAAGCATTCCCACAAAATGGCCCTGCATTTCCTTTTTCCCTCCATTCCTCCTTCAAATGTCACACCCCCTCGTTCATTTCCATATAAAATTATTCTAGAGGGCGGGAAGAGAACGAAATCTTGCAGGTTATTAAGCATAAACAATTACCCAGAGAGAGAGAGAGGGGAGAGAGAGAGGAGGAGAGGGGGAGGAGAGAGAGAGGGAGAGAGAGAGAGAGAGGGGAGAGAGGAGAGAGGGAGGAGAGAGAGGAGAGAGGAGAGAGGAGAGAGAGAGGAGAGAGAGAGAGAGAGTGTGTGTGTGGTGGTGGGGGAGGAGAGAGAGGAGGGAGAGAGGAGAGGGAGAGGAGAGAGAGAGAGAGAGAGGGGAGAGAGAGGAGAGAGAGGGGAGGGGGAGAGAGAGAGAGGGAGGAGAGAGGAGAGAGAGAGAGAGAGAAGGTTGTTTTTTAATTTTTTATAGCAAAACATGTTGATTTGAAAGATTTATGCATCATTTCCTTTTTCTTTTCGCGAACGCGTTCTGCGGTGCAAACACACACACACACTCACACACGCACAATAACACACACCACTCCCACACAACTACACACACACATGCGCGCGCGCACACACACACACATACCCACGCAAGCACTCACGCACGCAAGCACACATGCAAAGTACACACCATTTACACGCAAACACACACACACGGTCTGGTATCACTATTTTGTTTGGGAAAGGCCTCCAAACCGAAGAAAAATAAAACCCCAAAACACACAATTTCGCACGCCGCACCACACACAACACACACACAAACCCCCACACACACACACACACACACACACACACACACACACACACACACACACACACACACACAAAACCACACTCCCCACACACAGAACACAGACATAGAAACCTACACACGCAGCAGGCAGGCACCCCCCCCCCCCCCCCCCACAACACACAAACACAGAGGCACCCACGCATGCACACCGCAGGGGAGGCAGGCAAGAAAGCATAGCGGTTTATTTCCCTTTTCTGTTTTTTAAGGGAATTTTATGCGCTACGTTCAGAAATTAAAACCATAAAGTATGCAACCTCTGGCAGTTTTGTCAAATGTGAACGAAGAAAGAATTGAAATTAGAAAGAAAATAATCAAAAGAGGAGAAAAAAACCAAAACAGCCAAGAACTGGAAAAAACCCCCCAAAGCAAAAGAAAAAAGTAATTCTTGCTAGGAATTCTGAACTGTGAATTTGGTCACCTAGTTTATGGCCAAGAAACAAGAAGAAAAGCAGTTGGCTAAAAAACAATTGAGTGTCAAATTTTCCTGTAATACAAAAAAACAACAAACAAACCTCTCTGTACCTATGTCTGTATGGGGTTGTTGTCTATCTGACTGTCCGTTTGTCTGTTTTTTTTGTCTGTTGTCTGTGTCTGTCTGTTGTCTGTCTGTCTGTCTGTCTGTCTGTCTATCATCATCTATCTATCTATCTATTATCTATCTTTTATTATCTATCTATCTATCTATCTATCTTCTATCTTATTATATTACTATCTATCTATCTACTATCTATCTATCTATCTTATATTGTCTCCCTGTGTGTCTGTCTGAATGAGTCTGGCTGCTTGTCCGTTCCCCCCCTGTGTCTGTCTCTTTCTCTCTGTTTGTCCCTTTTTGTTTCTCTGTGTTGCCACTTTAACTGTCTCTGTTTTGTCTGTCTGTCTGTTGTCTGTTTGTTGTCTGTTTTGTCTGTGTTCCCCCCCTCCTCTCTCCCGCCCCCCCCTATCTCTCTTTCTCTCTCTTTCCCCTCCCCCGCCCCTCTCTCCCCTCTCTCTTTTCACACAAACACCCCCACCACCGCAGCACGCACCCAGCCACGGGACCCCGACACACACACCCCACCACCCCTCTCTCTCTCTTCTCGTTCTCTCTTCTTGTCCCCGTCTCTCCCCCCACCCCCCCCCTCCCCTCTCTCTCTCTCTCTCCCCCACTCACCTCCTCTCTCTCCCTCGCACTCTTGTCCTTCTCATTCTGCTCTTGGGCACTGATAAGAATATGATTCGAATGTCAGTCAAAATGTAATGAACTGTAGCACACTTTGCGTGGACGATCTTCCCTTCTGTTTGTGAAGAGGGTACTTGAGCACTGACGCCGAGTGGTGTGTGTGTGTGTGGTGTGTGTGTTGTGTGTGTGTGTGTGTGTGTGGTGTGTTGTGTTGTGTGTGTGTGTGTGTGTTGTGTGTATGTATGCTTGTATGTAGCATGTATGTATTGTATGTATGTAGGTATGTATGTATGTATGTATGTATGTATGTATGTTTTGTATGTATGTATGTATGTATGTATGTATGGTATGTATGTATTTGTGTATGTTGCTTGTATGTATGCATGTTGTATGTATGTATTGTATGTATGTATGTATGTATGTATGTTGTTTGTATGTATGTATGTATGTATTATGTGTGTGTTGTTGTATGTGTGTGTGTGTGTTTGGGTGCGTGGTTTGTGTGTAAATGTGTGTATGTGGTTGTGGTGTGTGTACGTGCGTGTGTGGTGTTGGTTGGGGTTTCTAGAGGTAAACGCACCTGCCTAAAAAGCGAAAAAGTCAGGTTGCATGTGTGCGGTGTTTTTCCCCAATGGTGTTTAATCTTTGGGATGAGACGAAACTGAGATCCCGTGTGTTATACATACTTATTGGGAGCAGGTAAAAAAAAAAAAACAACCGGTGACAAGAACCTTGTCCTTGGCCAAATTCTGTAGGAAAAAAGCCATGCTGATAGGTAAAACAAGTACAGTTGCAGACGGGAAAAGAAAAATTTGCATACAGAAAGTGGATGAAACCCGAGTTTTGTGGTTCCAGTCCTTTTGAATAAGACCACAACATACTTACTTTGGGTAGGAGCCGGCCGGAGTCCAAAAAAATTATACTCTGTGACTCTTATGGGATTCAAACCCGCAACCTTCCAGTCTTGTGCCAAAGACGTGAATCACTCCACCATATGCGGCTTGTCGGAAAGCAAAGATAGAGCGTACATATAGACATAGATACATAGATACATACTACTTACATACATACATACTATACATACATACATACATACATACATAACATACATTAATACATACATACATACATACATACTATACATGCATACATGCATACATGCATACATAATACATACATACATACATGCATACATACAGACATACATGCATACATACATACATACACATACATAACATACATACATACATACATACTTACATACATACATACATACATACATACCATACATACATACATAACATACATACATACATACATACATACACAGACAGACAGACAGACAGACAGATAGACAGACAGAGATACACATGCAAACATTCTTACAAACAGACAGAAAGACAGAGAGACACAAACAAGCAAACACACACACACACACACACGAATACACAGAAGACAGACAGACAGACATACACACATACACACCATCACACACACACACACTCACAACACACACACACACACACACACACACTCACAAACACACACACACACACACACAAACACCACACACACAACACACACACCACCACACACACAACACACACACACACACACACACACACACACACACACAAAGTCAGTCAACAATACATGTTTAAAACACATTCATTAAGATTCTGAAGCCAGGGGTTAAACTGATTGCCAATTCAGATCCAAAAGTGTAAAGGCAGTTTGTTTGACAGATGTACAGCTATTGTCAGGCACTCCGCTTTCTGAAAGAACAAACACTGTCGACCGATAAACATTGTTTTTTGCTTTCGAAGAAAAAATAATAAAACCAATGTACATCTCTCCCCTTTTCGTCTAAACAGCCACAATTAATTCCCCCCCCCCCCTCTCTCTCTCAATCTCTCTCTCTCTCTCTCTCTCTCTTCTCCTCTCTTCTCTCTCTCTCTCTTCTCTCTTCTTCTCTCTCTCTCTCTCTCTCTCTTCCCTTCCTCTCCACTCCCCCACTCTCTCCTCTCTCTCCTCCCTCCCCCTCTTCTCTCTCTTTGTCTCTCTTGTCTGTCTGTCTGTTGTTGTCGTCTGTCTGTCTGTTGTCTGTCTGTCTGTCTGTCTGTCTGTCTGTCTGTCTGTCTGTCTGTCTGTCTGTCTGTCTCTCTCTCTCTCTCTCTCTTCTCTCTCTCTCTCTCTCTCTCTCTCTCTCTCCTCTCTCTCTCTCTTTTCCCCACCGTGCCACCCCCCTCCCCTTTCCAACATTTTGTAGGTTAGACTTTCTTTTTCTTTTTTTTGATTTAATTATCCTTAGATCATTGGATAATCAAACTTTAATAATTTTTATATCACACATAGGCAGACATACACAGACACACACAGACACCCGACACACAGACACACCCCAGACACAGACACACAGACACACGGACACAGACACAGAACACCCGTCACAGACACACACACAGACACACACACACACAACACACACACACACACAACACACACACACACACACACACAACACACACACACACACACACACACACACACACACACACACACCACACACACACACACACGCACGCACACACACACAGAGGTTTATTTGAGAACATTTTACTGAACTCTCTCTCTCTCTCTCCCCCTCTCTTCCCCTCTCTCTCTCTCTCTCTCTCTCTCTCTCTCTCTCTCTCTCTCTCTCTCCTCTCTGGTTTATTTTGCTTTATGATTGTTGTTGTTAGTTAGAGGTGTTTTTCATATTGATGTAAACCCTAATAAGTGCGGGGGCTGGATGTAAATAGCTCATGAGTGCTTATTTATCATCCTCGAAATAAAATAATTTGACTTCACTTAACTTGACTCCGTGTGTGTGTGAGCAGCAAATTTGCGTATGTTTCAAAATCATGTCTAGAAGTGAAGCATTTATTTGATAGAATGATGTCCATAATTGGTCTGTGGTTCTCCGTTTCCCGTGTCTATTTATTTCTAATGGGCTCTGTCCCTTGGCAGGAAATCATCTGTATGTGCCTTTGATTCTTCGTTGGTCATTTTTTATTTATTTTATTTATTCTTTTATATCGACGATAAATGGAATAAGCACTCGTGTGCTTTTTTTTCACATCCAGTTCTCGTGTGTGTGCAGTTTTGTAAATCTTGTCATCTGTTCCCACCAGCACACACAATGGCGTACTCTTACAAAAAGCGGAACAGGATTTAACGTGTGCGGAAGATATTCTGCATGCGTTCGCACACGGGGGCTCGGTTTATAGTCTCATCCAAAGGACTTTTAGGGAGAGTGGAGTCAGCACTGATGTTAACTCCAGGAGAAAAAAAATCTCCTGGAACGGGAATTGGAACCCTGGGTCGTGTCAAATTGCAAGCGCAATGTTCTGACCACTAGGCTATTCTGTCCCCTATGTTGGCAGACTAAACATCCTACAGAAGGGAGGGTTTCTGTATCTGACAAAGCCGTTCTATCCACTGCTGGGTTTGGCTTTCATCAACGTCTCTAGGGGATCTTTGGATTCAAACGGCCACTCTATTATCCCGATATTATGGTCAGGCCCATTATTGTTTCCTTGAATATTCATTAGATACTTGCTTTAAAACCTCTCTGGCTCTCGTTTTATTGCAAGTGTTTCGATTGAGAGAAAGAGGAGAGAGAGAGAGAGAGAGAGAGAGAGAGAGAGAGAGAGAGAGAGAGAGAGAGAGAAGAGAGAGAGAGAGAGAGAGAGAGAGAGAGAGAGAGAGGAGAGAGAGAGAGAGAGAGAGAGAGAGGAGAGAAGAGAGAGAGAGAGAGGAGAGAGGAGAGAGAGAGAGAGAGAGAGAGAGAGAGAGAGCGATGAAGAGGAAGAGGAGAAAGCAGGAGGACGACAGAAGGACAGTACGAGTAGAAGATAGAGAGGAAAGAAGAGACAGAGAACAGAGGACAGAGACGAGAGAGACAGAGAAGGAAGAGAGAGGAAGAGAGAGAGAGAGAGAGAGAGAGAGAGAGAGAGAGAGAGAGAGAGAGAGAGAGAGAGAAGACAGACAGACAGACAGACAGACAGACAGAGACAGCAGACAGAGACAGAGACAAAGAGACAGAGACAGACAGAGAGAAGAGGGGACAGAGACAGAGAGAGACAAAGGCAGATACAGCAACAGCGACAGAGACAGACAGACAGACAGACAGACAGACAGACAGACAGACAGACAAAGACAAATAGATGGCGAGACAGACAGGAAAATAATTATACATAAAACACACGCGGACACACCAGACAGTCAGACAGACAGATTGAAATATAAACAGCCAGACAAACAGTCAGGCAGACAAACAGATAAATGGACAGACAGACAGACTAATAATCAGACAGATTAACAGACAAACAAACATACAGGCAACAGTCAGGCAGACAAACAGACAAACTGACATAGGACAGATAGACAAACAGTCAGACAAACAGACAGATGGACAAACAGTCAGACAATCAGACAATCGGACAGACAGACAGACAGTTGGACAGACAGACAGACAGACGACAGACAGACACTCAGACACAAAGAGGCGTTAAAAACACGTTCATTTAAGATGCTCGACGCAGGCTGTAGATCCACTGAATAATTCACAAGCAAAGTAGATAGCAGACAGTAAATTCTTCCTGATGTCCACAGATACTGACCAACACTCCCAATTCTTGGACAAGAACGCCCATAAACTTCTTGATTTTTCTGCTTTCAATAAGGAGAAAAACAATATTTAGACACACACACTCCCTTGCGCTTCTTCACAGCCCTGCCCGCTCCTCGTTTTATTACAGTGTTCCCATTGAGAGATATATTCATTTATTTGTTTATCTCTTTATTTATTTATCTATTTATTTATTTATTTATTCTATTCTATTCTTTTATATCGAGGATAATGGGATAAGCACTCGTGTGCTTTTTTTCATCCAGTCCCCGTGCGTATGCAGTTGTGTAAATATTGTCATCTGTTTCCACCGGCACACAATGGCCTACTCTTACGAAAAGCGGAACAGGATTTAACGTGTTGCGCAAGATGTTCTGCGTGCGTTCGCACACGGGGCCTCGGTTTACAGTCTCATCCGAAAAACGTTTGGGGAGAGTAGTGTCAGCACTGATGTTAACTCCAGGGGAAAAATATCCTCCAACGGGAATCGAACTCGGGTTGTCAAATTGCCAGCGCAATGTTCTGACCACTAGGCTATCCCGTCCCCAAGAGAGAGAGAGAGAGGAGAGAGAGAGAGAGAGAGAGAGAGAGAGAGAGAGAGAGAGAGGAGAGAGAGAGAGAAGAGAGAGAGAGAGAGAGAGAGAGACGAGGAGAGAGAGAGAGAGGCAAAATTAAGGCAAAATTCTTTTATTCGAGGATAATAGATAAGCACTCGTGTGCTTTTTTACATCCAGTCCCGCCCTTTTCAGGGATAACATTAATGATAGAAAAAAAAAAAATAGCCACAACTACACAACAACAATTATAATGATCCAAATACCAAAAAGTAAGGAACCATACCAAGTATCAAACAGGCAAGAAATAACACAGAGATACAATATTAAGGTAATGTTATAAAAAGTCACTCATTCAGAAACGAAAAAGAAGTAAGAATCAATGATAATTTTGATTTGAATTAAAGGAAAATAAACAAAAACAAAACAAACAAAAAAAAAACAAAACAAACAACAAAAAAAAGCGCAATAATTAAAGAGCAAACATCAGAATATGATGAGGTTAAATGACTGAAGACATCAATCCACCACCATCTATCATCAAGAGATGAGAGAGAGAGAGAGAGAGAGAGAGAGAGGAGGAGAGTGAGAGAGAGAGAGAGAGGAGAGAGGAGAGAGAGAGAGGAGAGAGAGGAGAGAGAGAGAGAGATGAGAGAGAGAGTGAGAGAGAGAGAGAGAGAGAGAGAGAGAGGAGATTTTCCCTATAAGTTGACCCTCTTGCTTTTTATACATTTCATATTTTTCAATTCTCTCCCTTTTGACATAATTATTTCTTGAAGATTTTATTTTTTTTAAAGATAAAATTCTCTCCCTTTTTACATGTCTTCTGAGACATGTCCCAAAGTAGATTGTCGATGGCGTGATATTTTATTTCTCCTTGAATGATTGTATTATTCTTAATGCTTTAACTATGGTTTTTGTTCCTTTTTCATATAGCCTGATTCACGATGTTGATGTCTTATTCAATTATTTGCTCATTTTCCTAGTATCATTTAAGCAACATTTTGTTCTCTCTCTCTCTCTCTCTCTCTCTCTCTCTCTCTCTCTCTCTCTCTCTCTCTCTCTCTTCTCTCTCTCTCTCTTATCATTTTAGATACCTGTACACTTCCTGAAAGTAGGTGAGTAATTTGCCAGCTATATATGGTGCATCAGCGCTAAACAGTGTATAGCCTTATCTATTTCATTTTCATTATTATTGTCTTTTGTGTACTTCTGTTTTTCTCTTCCTGTTTATACCCGTCATACATTTATTCTTTCCCATGGTTCTGTTTCTCTATAGTTCAAAAGAGTTAATGGGAATAAAAGTATTCTAAACTTGAACTTGTGAACTTGAATTTGTAGATTTTCCAATTCTCTCCCTTTTTACATATTTCTTGAAGATTTTTTTTATTATGAATCTTTCCTTTTTACATATCTTCTGAAGTAGTTTTCCAATTCTCTCCCTTTTACATATTTCTTGAAAATTTTTTATGAATGGTCTTTAAAATAAAATCTTCTAAAGTAGACTTTCCAGTTCTCTCCCTTTTTTTTTTTACCTATCTATTGAAGAGATTTTCACTATTATCTCCCTTTTTACATATTGAATGAAAAAGATTTCATTGTTCTCCCTTTTACACAGCTATTGAAGATTTTCCTATTCACTCCCTTTTTACTTATGTAGTGAAAAATATTTTCCAAATCTTTCCCTTTTTACATATATATTGAAGAAGGTTTTCCAGTTTTCTGCCTTTTTCGAAATATTTACTGAAAGTGATTTTCCCATTCTCTCCCTTTCTTAATATTTTCTGAAGAAGATTGTCCAATTTTTTTTTAAGATTACTTTTTTTCTTACAGAACTATTAAAAAAGAGTTTAAATTCTGTTCTTCTGATACATCTCTGAGCACATTTCCAACTCATTCCCTTTTTAAGAGTTTCTAATTCTCTCCCTTTATATTATGTGATGTAAAATCTCCAATTTTCTCTCTTTTTACATTTTTTCACAAAGATTTTCCAATTTGCTCCCTTCCTAAACATCTCTCAAGTAGATTTTTCAAATCTGCCCCTTTTCACACATATCCCGATGTAGATATTGGCATGGGATATAAAACCTTAAACCTGATTTGTTTTTACAAGATATAGTACTACACAGATTCCATCGGTTATAATAATAATAATAATATAATAATAATAATAATAATAATAATAATAATAATAGCAACAACAACAACAACACAACAACAACAAACAATTCTTCTTCTTAAGCATACAGAAAAAAATAGTCTTAAGTACTGACACCGGCACAAATCAGAAAGAGAGTCAGTTTAACACAGAATGAAGGCAAGAAACATCACAAGAAGAAAGTGACTGGAGAGAAAAGTGAAGCAGACAGAAAGAAAGACAGGAATAGAACAGAGGAAATTCCTGGCACAGAATTTCCAGAAGGTGTGGATGCTACTTTGAGGGGGGTACATCTTAGGTGTTGGTGATGTCTGCGGTTGGGTCAAACAGGATGCTTATCATTTCAGGTTTAGGTGCTCTGCCAGCATGCAGGCTTCCGCCATGGGGTGTGGTCAGAGGCTGGTGATGGGGTAGTTACTTATGTCACTAAGCGACTGTGACATAACCGAAATACCAGATGAAAAAAAAACATTTTGTAAAGATACCAGGTAATCTGCAGGTTGCACATACACACACACACACACACACACACACACACACACACACAATCAATATATATATATATATATATTATTATATATATATATAGTAGAGAGAGAGAGAGAGATGAGAGGAGAGAGAGAGGAGAGAGGAGAGAGAGAGAGAGAGAGATTTATTTATTTATTTATTCTTTTATATCGAGGATAACAGAATAAGCAATCATGTGCTTTTATTCTTTTATATCGAGGATAACAGAATAAGCATCATGTGCTTTTTTTCATCGGTCCCGTGTGTATGCAGTTTTGTAAATATTGTCATCTGTTCCACCGGCACACGATGGCCTACTCTTACGAAAGCGGAACAGGATTTAACGTGTGCGCAAGATGTTCTGCGTGCGTTCGCACACGGGGCCTCGGTTTAAAGTTCATCCGAAGAGAGGAGAGAGAGAGGAGAGAGGATGGATGAGAGAGAGAGAGGAGAGAGAGGAGAGAGGAGAGAGAGAGAGGGGGATTCGGAAATTTTATTCATAAAGGCCATTGCCCCTTAGAAGGGGTTAACATACAAAATATAAACACACACACTTTGTAGGTTTTCAGAGATTGACATACCATGTTTACAACATACTTCGTACTTTAAACGCTTTGTACAAATAAACAACAAGGTTTTTTGCAATTGTTTCATTTGGGGTAGTCATCAAAATGATTAATTTGAATGAAACTGGTTGTCGAAAATACTTTAACGGAATCAGTTGCTCTCGCAGCTCTTTTAGCTCCGGACAAGACAAAACAAAGTGCAGTTCATTTTCAAGTGCATCATGACATAATGGACACGTCAAATAATGATCATTAACAGATTTTATAGCGATAAGAATGTAAATATATATCAGAAATACCAAATCTGAATTTAGTCATGATGCGTTTCAGATGCCTATCTAAGTGCATTGACAAATATACTGGAACACAATGCAAAGGGTTCAACATTCTATACATATCAAATCGATCACTCTCCTGAACATGTGAAGACCAATTCTGCCATCTGCAATCTACCAGTCTTTGGCGAAACATATGAATGAACCAGTTACGTCCCCTACACCTTGATTTTCCCATACAAAACTAAAACCGCATTCATATAACTTTAATCTTATTCTCGTGGCCCAATTTTTCTTACCTCTTGCATCTAAATTCATCAACATTTTGTAAGCTTTGTGGGGCAGTCTATGTGATTCCATTTGTATTATTTTTAGCCAGTAAGAGAGAGAGAGAGAGAGAGAGAGAGAGAGAGAGAGAGAGGAGAGAGAGAGAGAGGAGAGAGAGGAGAGAGACGAGACAGACAGACAGACAGACAGACAGACGCAGACAGACAGACAGACAGACAGACAGACAGACAGACAGAC
>CM060318.1:32714795-32719795 GCA_030674155.1 Stramonita haemastoma
CCAATTACCTCGCCACATAGGCAGCCATACTCCAACTTAAAAGGATGGAGCCTGTATGAAAACATTCTCTACAGAATGGCCTGTTAAGCTTTCGATATGCACAATTACGAATGGAGAACACTTTTGTTTTAAAAATAGGCTTGTTAGATGGTTTTCTTTTCTTCTTCATCGTCGAAACGCTCAGATAGCAACTATTATTGTCTGTTATTTGAACGAAAATGTGTCATGCTGCCGTTAAGCGCCTGAGGAAATCAGGCCCAGCAAATCCGTTGTCGGCAAAAGAAAGACTTGTTACCTTTTTTGTCGTTCTGGAAAGAAAGGCAGGTTTGTTTTCTATAAGAAATGTTTCAAAAGCAATGACATTCAAAATGTATTCAGTATTTCTATTTGGTATCTATTATAATGTGATAACTTCATTGTGTGCATGCGCACGTACGCATGCATACTACAACGCACGCCGCGCGCGCGCACGTATGTATGCACATACATACACACAGACACACGGACACACACACACACACGCGCGCGCGCGCGTGCACCTACTAACCTGACTCATACGCACACAGGCATACACAAACACAGACAGACACAGACACACAGACACAGACACACATACACACACACACACATGCACACACGCATACACGCATACACACACAGACACACTCAGACACACACAGACACAGACACAGACACAACACACACACACACAACACCACACACACACACAACACACACACACACACACACACACACACACACTCACGCGTGCACATAAACACGTTATACTCACTTGAATAAACTTCCACATAGAAAAAAATAACCCAGTAGTCAAAGATGACAAAAACAAAACCCACCAAACCAAACCAAAAAACAAAAAAAAGATGAAACATTTTCCCTCACAATTAAACTAACCTATTTCTATTTTCATTTTTATTCAGGACGAAATTCGCCAGGTTCAAATCTCGCCGAACCCTTCACCATCAAGCTCAGGCCATGTTGTCCCTGCTGGACCAGTTCGAGTGGGGGCAGTTTTCTGTCGTCTACACCGCTCACCCTGGTCACATGGACTTCCTCAACGCTATACGCATGCTCATACACGAGCGGGAAAAATATCTGGAGGAAAATAATTTGCCCAAGAAGATTAAAAAGTCAGTATTTTGTGTTTTGTTTTTGTCTGTTTTGTTTGTTTGTTTGTTTTATTTTTATTTTTCTTCGCTGCGTCTTGGATTAAAAAAATATATATACATTTTCTCAAATATATATATATATATAAATAAATATATATATATATATATATATATTTTATATATATATATATATATATATATATATTGTTGTTATTGTCCTTACTTTATTGTAAAGGTTGTTGCTTACTTTTTTCTCTGTTTCCTTTTTTTTTCCCAAGCTAGTTGTGCGTTTTTGTTGTTTATTGTTGTGGTTGTTGTTGTGTGATGGAATGGTTGTAGTGGTTATGATGATGGTGGTTGTCACAGTGGCAGTGATTCTGTCGCTAGAACTGAACGGCTGTGTGTTATGGGACTGAAACGCCATGGTTGTTTATAGTCGTAGTGATAGTGATATGTGTGTTGTGTGTTTGTGTGTGTGTGTTGTGTGTGTGTGTGTGTATTAGTTGTGTGTTGGTGTGTGTGTGTGTGTGTGTATGCGTTCGCAGAACACAAAAAAAATGTACAAATGAAGAAAGTGAAGGGACTGGTACATACTTGCTTGCCTGTTGTGTGTGTGCTTGCATACGTGCTTGCGTACTATCCACATGTAAAGCATGAATAAGCAGAGGACAAACCGCTCTTGTAATGTGTATGCTCACATCTTGCCCACCACAAGAGGCAGAAGATTGGCCCCGAAGTTATCGTTCTTGGCCCCTGATTTATCGTTCCTGGTTCCTGATTCACCTCTGTGTGGTCTGTATGGGGTGCAATCATGCTTCCTTTCTCTCCGTCTGTCTGTCAGTCAGTCTGTCTGTCTGTCTGTCTGTCTGTCTGTCTGTCTGTCTGTCTATTCATCATGTCCGGAGATCTCAGTGTCCAGTGTATTGTGTGTCTAAAGTCCAATCAACCGTACTGACCACGCGTTTCTTTCTGGGCAGGCAACAGGACATGATCAGTACAGTAGCATCAATGAAGTGACGATAACTGGAGCAAATTGCTAGGGTCAGTCAGGTCAGTCAGATCAATCAGATCAGGAAGGTCAGGGAAATCACCCAGGTCAATGCTGGTATAGACCTCGAGGTCGGCTGGGTCGTCAGTGACAGGTCACAGAAATTGAGGTCAGAAAGTTCAGGGAGATCAGAAGATCAGAAAATCACAGAAACACGAGGTCCAAAAGACTGGAGTGCTTCGTTCCTGACTGGAGAGAAGATGGCTGAATATTAATGTCGTTTATTTATTAGTAGCTAAAAGCAAGACAGGAATGAGATAATCTGTTGCACAAGTGTATTAGAATTTTGGATTATTCATTATGATATGTATATTTATATATATATATTTTTTTTTTCTAAAATAGAAATTCTGCTCTTGACTTGACTTGTTTTTTGTCCCTCTCATTGTTCCAAACTTGTGTCTTCTTTTCTTCTTATCATTTTTTTTACCTTGCTCTTGTTTTGTTTGTTTTGTTTGATCTACCACTTTGTCTTTGGCTAATCTGAACATCAGTTTTATTTCCTACAGTCTTCGATGTCTTCTGACGTGTATCATCCCAATGACTCTGTAGGAAGCTTTAGTGTACAGACACTGTAGGATAGGAACTGGATGCTCCTTCTGTAATCGTGTTTGTTGCTGTTCTTAGTCAATGCAGCATACTTTTTTCCTGTTTTTGTTTTGTAGATCTTTTAACTACAGTGATGATAGATAAGGTGGAAAAGCTGTAAGACTTTGCACGCAAACGTACAGTATAAGATACCATTTTCACAATTTCTTATTGCTGGAGTAGACAAGAAAAGGTTCGAGCACTCAAGTGTGTTCCCCTTCTTTCCCTCAGAAATCATGATTTCTGATATCTGATTACTACCTTGTGTGCGTGCATGTCTATCTGTTCTTCTCTAGTACACCTTAATTTTGTTTCTCTTTTTGCAATGATTATTCAGAAACAAAACTACCATTGGAATCAGCGGGAAGTTGTCATTGTAATTGTCATTGTATCCCCTTCCCTCTCTCTCCCTCCCTCCCCCCTCTAGCTCTCTCCCCCCCCCCCGCCCCCCCCCCCCCCCCCCCCTCCTCTCTCTCCTCTCTCTCTCTCTCTCTCTCTCTCTCTCTCTCCTCTCTCTCTCTCTCTCTCTCTCTTCTCTCTCTCTGTGTGTGTTCAGCGTACCGCTTTTTGTTACTGAATCGTGATTGGTTTGATTTTGTTGATGCTAAATTTACAGTGATAATTTAATTATCGTCTTTTTTAATTTTTTACAGATGATTCTGTCTCTCTGTCTGTCTCTCTCTCGGTGTCTCTCTCTCTCTGTTGCTCTGTCTCTCTGTCTGTCATTGTCTGTCTGTCTGTCTGTCTGTCTGTCTGTCTGTCTGTCTGTCTGTCTGCTCTCTCTCTCTCTCTCTCTCTCTCTCTCTCTCTCTCTCTCTCTCTCTCTCTCTCTCTCTCTCTCTCTCTCTCTCTCTCTCTCTCTCTCTCTCTCTCTCTCCTCTCTCCGACGACGACGACGACCGGGTTCGAGTCCCGTCGAGGAGATTTTTCTCCTGGAGTTAACATCAGTGCTGACTCTACTCTCCCCAAAAGTCCTTCGGATGAGACTTTAAACCGAGGCCCCGTGTGTGCGAACGCACGCAGAACATCTTGCGCACACGTTAAATCCTGTTCCGCTTTTCGTAAGAGTAGGCCATCGTGTGCCGTGGGAACAGATGACAATATTTACAAAACTGCATACACACGAGGACCGGATGAAAAAAAGCACATGATTGCTTATTCTGTTATCCTCGATATAAAAGATTAAAATAAAATAAAATAAAATCATTTTCTCTGTTTGCCTCTTCGTCTTCCCACTCTGTATGTACTGTTCCCTGAAGGACAGTCTCGGCCTTCAATGTTTATCAAAAGGAAGAAAGGTGGGATATTAAACTACGGCGAAACAGAGACCAAAAAGTCATTAATTTTTATCTATACCACCAGACCCTTATTTACTGACCACCGTCAAGAAACACCCTTTAACTAACTAGTATCAGATTCGGCCAAGTCGTCCAATGTAGTAAAGTATTCTCGACCAAAAAAAAATCATGAATACAAGATATCCTCTGAGACACAACTTGTATCTAGCCAGTAGAGTCTCGAGAGAAAGATTGGCTGGGTGCCTGCAACAGAAAATGGGTAGTGTGTGGGGTCACTTTGTGGCTTATTTCTGTCTTCCCAGGGTGAGAGGAGACTGGTCAGCTACATTGGTAGTAGGCATCAGAAGGAGGGAGGAGAGGGAAGAGTACCACTGGCTGGATAGTACACGGATCTTTAAAGTGGTGGTGGTGGTGGTGTGTGTGTGTGTGAGTGTGTGTGTGTGTGTGTGTGTGTGGGGGGGGGGGGTAGCTGAGGGAGATAGGGGAACGGGGGAAAAGAAAGACTATAACAAATGTCGACCAATTCTAGTGGGAT
Source organism: Stramonita haemastoma (assembly GCA_030674155.1). Lineage (NCBI taxonomy): Eukaryota > Metazoa > Mollusca > Gastropoda > Neogastropoda > Muricidae > Stramonita > Stramonita haemastoma. The sequence goes on from CM060318.1 coordinate 32,719,395, forward strand.
CCTGACAGAGTGAGTCATGAGATAAGGCAGGGCGAAATGTGTTCTTGTCTTTTTATTGCCTGGGGTTTACTATCCCACCATTGTTCCTTTGTTAAACTCGGGGAACGAATGGCATGTAGCTGATGCAATTCATCAGTAAACGACAAAGGGAGAAAGCTCTACCCTCTCTGATTGTAAATAATACGACTAAAGGAGAAAGTTCTACCTTCTCTGAGTATGTAAGCCACCACATAGAAAAGCCTTCAGAGGTGCTACCTCATCAACAGCATCATCCTGAAACCAAAGGGTACATCCTCTTTGTCACTGCCAACGACACCACGACTATAATCACAGGTTTGCTCCATCTTCTGGGACCTGTTCATGACCTCTAGCATCACCATGCCAGAATGTTTCCCCGGTGG
>CM060318.1:32729795-32732295 GCA_030674155.1 Stramonita haemastoma
GCTGTTTTCGAGTGATGTTAACATACGTTGTATATTTCTCTGCGTGAAATTAGGGCTGCTTTCCTCCGGAGAGAGTGCACCGCTATAAGAGCAGCGCCACCCATTTTTTTTCTTTCCCTGTTTGCAGCTGTATTTATTGTTCTATTAGAGTGGCTTTTTTCTACAGAATTTTTTCCATAGACAACTCTGTTTTTGCCGTGGTTTCATTTACATGTGCTAAATAACTATGTGTAAGACACGGGATCTCACTCGATTTTTCGTCTCATACGAAAGACTAGCACCCAGACCACCGCTTATGGTTTAATGGATAGGGAAAAAGTTCTGGGCCCAAACAAGAACCGGACTTTTCGCTTTTCAGGCAGATGCGTTATAAATCCTCTAGACCACCGATCCACCCTGTTGTGTCTGTTTTCATGCTGCTGTATTGGTATGATGCAGCTGTGACAGGGCGGTAATTAGATTACTTCCCATGCGATCAGAACTCGCCAATCGCCGCGTCGTGTGTCTATATTTAGAACACACCTGCGAATCGTGCAACCTTTTCACTTTGCGGTAAAATGTAGTATATAATATATATGTATATAGTGTATAGAGGCTACGTATTATGTAGCCTCTTTAAAGAGGCCACATTCCCACTGTCTGACCGTGAGATCATGACCGAGTTGTTCAGAGTCGCGGCGAATGAAACATATGCGCTTCATCCATCCATCCATCCATCCATCTATCTATCTATCTATCTATCTATCTATCTATCTATCTATCTATCTATCTATCTATCTATCTATCTATCTATCTATCTATCTATCTATCTATCTATCCATCCATCCATCCATCCATCCATCCATTTAACTTATCCTGTCATGCTGTATCTATCCATCCATCCATTCATCCATATATCAACAACTCAACAGCCATCTCCATTTCAACAGTCTCCTCCCCCCGTTCCAGTCTGCCTACCGCATCAACCACAGCACCGAAACCACCCTAGTGCACACCTTAAACTCGCTTCTACAAGCTTCTGACTCAGGGAAAATCTCCCTCCTCACTCTTCTCGACTTATCTGCAGCATTTGACACTATAGACCATTCAATTCTTCTCTCCCGTCTTCAAAACACTTTCGGTATTAAAGGCACTGCCCTCACCTGGTTTAGTTCGTACCTGACAAACCGATTCCAAACTGTGGCAGTAAACAAGATTCATTCCACACCAACCAAACTAGAATGCGGAGTCCCTCAAGGATCTGTTCTAGGCCCTGTTCTCTTTACTCTCTATACTGCTCCCCTGTCACATGTTATTAACCGTCATCAGATCAACCATCACTTTTATGCAGATGACTCTCAGATTCTAAGCAGTGATACACCTGAAAACCTGCCTTCTCTCTTGACAAATATGTCATACTGCCTTCAAAATATCCAAAACTGGATGATACAGAGCAAATTACAATTAAACGCAGATAAAACCGAATCCATGCTTGTAGGGACTAAACACAAACTGTCTTTTATCACAACAACTTCAATAGAATTCGGCAATACGTCAGTCCCTCTATCCAGTGCTGTAAAGCATCTAGGAGTCGTCATTGACAACACACTCTCCATGCAAAAATTCATCACCAGACCTGTCAGTCATGCTACTATCAACTACGGCGTATTAGTGCAATTCGAAAGTACCTGTCCACTGATGCAACATCCAAACTAGTCACTTCTCTTCTTCTTTCACGTCTGGACTATTGCAATTCTCTTTTGGCTGGTCTGCCAGCATCATCTATCCACTCTCTCCAACGTATACAAAACTCTGCAGCTCGACTGGTCCTCAGAAAGAAAAAAATCTGAGCACATTACTCCTCTCTTGCAATCTCTCCACTGGCTGCCTGTGCCACAGAGAGTTAACTACAAGATCAGTACTCTCTGTTATAAATGTCTCCACAAAACAGCACCCTCCTACCTCTGTGAATGTCTTCACGTGTACACACACCTTCTCGTTCCCTCCGCTCGGCTGCAGATACCTTATCCTTAAAAATTCCGAGATTCAACCTATCTACCGTTGGCCGCCGCTCTTTCTCTATTTCTGGTCCATCAATCTGGAATGACATCCCTCTCTCCCTTCGGCAGAAGCCTACATATGACACTTTTAAATCCAACCTCAAGACACACTTGTTTCAAACCTAAGATTTTTGTCTTCTGTTTTCATCTCCCATTTGTCCCTGACTTCAACATTTGAAATTCCATTCACCCTGTCAAAATGTATAACCTCTATAAGTGTGTGTGTGTGTGTGGTGTGTGTGTGTGGTGTGTGTGTGTGTGTGTGTGTGTGTGTGTGCGTGCGTGCGTGCGTGCGCGCGCGCGCGCGCACGCGTGTGTGTGCTTTCGAATTTGCTAGAATTATTTATTGTCATTGGTTGTTTGTTGTGAGGGTCGAGTGCAAGCGCTTTGATTTGTTTTTACAAGATATAGCGCTATATAAATTCCATGTATTATTATTATTATTATTATATCCACCCACC
>CM060318.1:32746812-32754312 GCA_030674155.1 Stramonita haemastoma
TATGATTTAACGTTCGAAAATGAATAAAAGTTAGTAATGAGGTACGAGGAAGAATGGATAAGTAATGTTCAAAGCAGAAACACTTTTTAAATAGTCTATAATTGAGGAAGATGTCGTCATTGTCCACATGAGAATACCATTGCTGTAAATACTGATCTTGCAAACTACGTGTAACTTTGGCTTTAAACCATTCTGATGATACTCGGAGATCAAACTGATTCTGCCATATACCACTTAATCCAATTTCGTTTAATGTACGTTCTACAGTAACTAAATAAGGTGATTTGTGGGAATTAGCCATATACATATCATGTAAAAGTCTGTATACAATATTTGAAAACTTGGACTCGCTTCCTGCATCCACTAGCTTAAACCAGTAACATAGCATCCTTACTTTTGCTGTTATTTCCACAGGAAACTGACCCAATTCTCCATAAATCATTTTACTTGGAGTAGATTTTCCAAGTTTAAGTATTATTTTAAAGAACTTAAGCTGTAATTTAGAAGCTAATTCACACATTGATGGTGTCCAAATTTCACACCCATAGAGCAAAACTGGGACGACCACTCTGTTAAATAGCTCTATCTGAATATCAATAGGAAGAAAGAGTCTTCTACATTTTTTTAACAAAGAGAACATACTACGACGTGCCTGGTCATATAAATGTTTTTGTGCCAGGTTAAATCTGTTATTATAATTAAGGTTTAGCCCCAGATACTTGAAAGAAAAAACCACTTTAATTTCTTTACCACAACATGTAAAACAAGGCATTTTCTTGATCTTTCCTCGAGAGAAGACCAACACTTTTGTTTTTTCTACATTCATGTTAAGTTTCCATTTATGGCAGTAATTACACATAGCATTTATAGCTTCCTGTAAATCTTCTTTCGATTCAGCACAAATTGCCGTATCATCTGCATACAATAACAAAAACATTTTCAACAAAAGATTTTCTTTTTCACTTTCCCACCCAAGTTCTCTGGCTTCCTTTGACATTGTTGGTAAACCAGTCATTTTTTCAATAATATAAGATTGCATATCATTCAAATACAAAGCAAAGAGTAAAGGTGACAAGTTTTCGCCCTGACGGACCCCAGATGTGGATTGAAAAAAATCAGAACGCTCATCCCCACCACCAACACATGACTTGGCTTTAGTATAAATATCTTTGATAACCTTTAAAATATTTCCATTCACACCATGACCGACCAGCTTCCGCCAAAGAAAAGCTCTGTTAACACGGTCAAATGCCTTTTCGAAATCAACAAAAAGACAATACAGTCGTTTTCTCTTGGCAAGAAACACATCAATCATGCAATGAAGTGTAAATAAATGATCAGTGGTGGAAAAACCTGCTCTAAAACCTGCTTGTTCTTGGCCAATAGTCTTGTGTTCATTGAAATATTTTGTCAACCTGTTGTTAATCACTGAAGTAAATAACTTTCCGAAGCAACTTAAAATTGTTATTCCTCTGTAATTATTAGGATCTTCTGGACTTCCTTTACATTTGAAAACTGGCTTTATAATTCCTAAGGACCAGGCATTTGGAGTTTTTCCAGAGCGAAGAATTACATTAAACAATTTAGCAAAAGTTCCAAGTAACCTGGTTGATGACGCCTTTAGAAATTCGTTAGTGATGTGGTCGTAACCACAAGCTTTATTTAATTTAAGTCTGGTAATTGCATTCTGTATTTCCTCCTCAGTAAAGGGTAAGTTTAATTCTTGGTTTACAATGGGGTGATCTGCAATAACATTATAGTCTTCTACTGTCTCTTCTGCATCAGAATATATCTTTACAAAATGATCCTTAAATGCCTGACATGAAATGGGTGTAGCTGGTTTGTCTTTTTCTAAGCTGGTCCCATTGATTACTTTCCAGTATGCCTTGGGATCAGAAATCTTTAATTTTCTAATTTTCTTTACAAGGTTATTTTGATATATCTTGAATTGCTTTTTTATTTCTTTTTTGTAGTCACGGCTTGCTTGTTGCCGGACAAGATACAAACTCTGGTTTCCTCTAGAATGAGCATGGCGGTTTACTGCTTTAAAGAATGCCTTTCGTTTGATTTCACAACTTGTGTTAAACCATGCGCACTTCACATTTTTTCTTTTTTGTGTTTTTTTAAACTTACGCTTTTTATTAAACAATCCATTAATTACCGCACTGTTTTTCATTATGTTTGTAACATCACTAACTAAACCATCTACATCAGATTGTGAAATTGGCTCTGTGGAGCCTAACAGACTATCTAATACCTTCTCAACTCTAAAAATTTCGTCATTATCCAGTGAAGCTATGTAATCGATTTCCTTGTCTTTGAGCCATCTTGGCTTGCCCCAAGGAAACTCTGAAACCCCTACCACCTTGTCTAACGTACAATCATCAGAGGCACAATCTGACCTTCTAACTTGAGTTTCTAGCTCATTAGAGACCGTTATACATAAAGTAAGCACGATAGGGCAATGAACATCAGAATACAATTCACAAAAATCGCAAACAACAAAATCTGAAATAGCAGTTATCAAATTCAATGAGACAATGGCGTAATCCACTACACTGACATTTTTACATGTACATTTACCAAAGTTGGCGTCTTCTCCAATACATCCATTTACAATTATGACATCTACAGTCTTACATAATTCTATTAGCTTCTTTCCCCAGTTGTTTAAAGCTGCATCTTGTGAAACCCGGAAAGGAACTCGTGAACTATTGTGGCTTCCTACATCTTCCTCTGTGGCACCATCTGGCTGCCAAGTCAAACAGTCATTATCTACATCAATGTTATTATTATTCAATGTACTAGTCCTGGCATTAAAGTCCCCCAGTAAACATATACCTTCGTGGTCAATATGAAGCATTGCCTCCTCTATCTCATCAAAGAAGTCTCTGTTTTCAAAAGGGGAACCTTCTGGTGGAAGGTAGATAGCCCCAAAGAGTACATCTTGCTTCATCAGTTTCTTGTTAAATTTGAAAAACAAAGCATTCTCACACAAATCACTATCCTTAACGAAACAATAGTGTTTTTTAACATAGTCACTAACTTTAGATTTTCTAATTTCCCTCTCAAATACTGTTATATAATGTACAAATTTATCTCTGACTAATAGAAGTATACCCCCAGATTTTCGCTTATATTTTTCCCGATTTTTATAAAAAGCTACATACCCTGGAATTTGAATTTCATCAATATCATCTAGCTTGCTTTCCGAGATACATACAATGTCATATTTAGAAATAAATGACGTGAAATCAGGGTTTCTCAGTTTAGTAAGAATACCACATACATTTAATGCCATGCAAGTTATCCGTTCCGGTAACGTGCATGTGGAGCTATAGATCCTTATGTCATTTTCAGAAATAGACGGTAATAATTCTTTACTATTTTCACTTGCCATGCTGTCTCGAGATGTGACCAAATTCCCACAACAGTTATCATCCCCAGTATTACTGTCAGTAAGAAAACTACTATCCTGCTTCGGTACACCACGTACACCGAGTGCAGCACATTCTTTGCAGCATTCTTCCTTACTTGAGTGCGCATGGGTACAAAGTGGTTTCCCGTAACTGGCATTATTATTGTTTTGGAACACTTTTGTGGCGTTTTTACCCACTACTAAATGTTCGACCATTCTCACTTCACTTTCACACTCCCCCTGACAGCCTTTTACATCCACCCCAAAGCAATTTTCAATACAGTCGTCCCTACCTACATCATCATTGTCAACATCATTGTCTCTGTCCTCTCTATCTTCATCATCATCGTCAACATCATTGTCTCTGTCGTCTCTATCTTCATCATCATCGTCAACATCATTGTCTCTGTCGTCTCTACCCTCAACATCACCGTCAACGTCATTGTCACTGTCGTCTCTACCTTCATCATCATCGTCAACGTCATGGTCACTGTCGTCTCTACCTTCATCATCACCGTCAACGTCATAAGCAGCCATGCTCCAGGTGCCTCCAGAACATTTCCTATTATCATATCCTACTGTAATGCCATTATCATCATCATTATCCTCATTTCCATCATCCTTGTCCTTATCATCATTATTCTCATTTTCACTTTTATCCCTGTCATAGATCCTACCATGCCATTTCCCAGTAACCTTTCCACTTTTATCTTCCTCTTCTTCTTCCTCCCTCTCCTCCTCTTTTTCTTTTTCTACTTCTCTGTCCGCCTCCTCCTCCCCCTCTTCCTCCTCCTCCTCCTCCTCGACATCACCAACATCATCGTCGTCGTCGTCGTCGTCATCATCGTCATCATCGACATCATCGTCATCATCTCATCATCATCATCATCTTCATCTTCTTCTTCTTCTTCTTCTTCTTCTTCTTCTTCTTCTTCTCTTCATCATCATCCATCATCATACATCTCATCATCATCATCATCATCATCATCATCATCATCATCACTCTTGTTGTCACTATTTTCCTTGTCACAAAGGCCACCGTGACATTTTGTATTCTCCTTTCCACAATTGACCCCTTCATTAATAAAATTCTCAAAATTGCTATTAACATAATCATCATATTCATCATCAATGAAAGAGTCACATCTATCACAAACGCCACTCCAGCATTTCTCATTATGACCTCCGCCATCATCATCATCATCAACATCAATCATCATCATCATCATCTCATCGTCGTCGTCGTCGTCGTCGTACATCGTCATCATCATCGTCATCATCATCATCGTCGTCATCATCATCGTCGTCGTCGTCATCGTCGTCGTCATCGTCGTCGTCGTCATCATCGCTCGTCATCATCATCATCACATCATCATCATCATCATCATCATCATCATCATCATCATCATCATCACTATAATTTTTTTCTTCATCTTCATAATTATTACTGTCGTTCTCAACATATCTATCATCCCTGTTACCAATGCCTCCATAGCATGTCTCATCTTTACCATTTCCACTTTCATCATTGTCATCAACAAAATGATAGCACCTGCCAGATAAGTCACCAAAGCATTTATCCCTATCATTTTCTCCTCTACCGTCATCATTACCATCATCGACACCATGATAACCACCAGGAATTTCATGACATTTTTCTTGATCAAAGTCACCACTATTTTCGTCATCATTCTCATTCTTATCGTCATCATCCTTCTCGTCAAGGTATCTACCAAAAAGGCCACCATGATGTCCCCTACAATAATCACCATCCTCACCACCACCATCCCCATCCCTGTCAACAACGCTACCGTGCCTATTTTCATTTTTGTTTTCATCTGTATGATCCTCTCCATCGTCTTTTTCGTCATTGCTAACATTATCATCAACCCTGACATAAACCCCGTCTCGATCAGTTCGATCATCATTTCCGCCTTTATCCTCGCCACTTCCGTCATCATACTCATCATTGACTTCATCGCCATAATCACAACTGTTACCATCCTTACCATCAGTAACCCGACTACACAGAGCATCATCATCATTGCCTTTTCTATAACCATTTCCTCTTCTATCATCGTCATGATCATAATCACTATCCCCCGCCTCCTCCATCTCCTCCTCCTTATCATCATCCTTATCAAAGGCACTATTATTGCGAATTCTACCATCGTCACCATCATCATCATCAACATCATCGTCGTCGTCCCTCGTCATCGTCGTCGTCGTCGTCGTCGTCATCACCATCGTCGTCGTCATTGTATTCGTCATCATTATCATCTTCTTCGTCATCGTCATCATCTTCATCAACATCATCACCATCACTGTCACCATCATCGTCATTACCATCACCTTCACCATCATCGTCATAAGCGGTGGCATAAGCAGCTTCCCTATCAGAAGCAACACCATTCCTTTTCACATTTTCATTTCCACCTTCTCCTTCCATGTCGTAAACTTCAGCTCTTTCAACAATGTTGGCATATTTTCCTCTTAAATTTCCAATGCCACCCCCATCATAGCCATCATCAACAACTTCGTCAACATCAACGTCCCTTTCAAACACCCCACCACGACAGCGTCCTTTATCACGTCTATTATTGCCATTATCGTTATCATCTTCGTCATCCTCCATGCCAATCATACCATTGTAGCGCTCCCCATCGTCATTTCTACTTCCACCATTAACTTCGTCGTCATAGTCTTTACCATTAATCTCACTGTGGCATTTCCTGTCACTAATTCCACTTGCAACCCTTGACCTGGCAGTCACCATGCCATACTCCATGTTCATGTCTGTCTGCAGCTCTGTCCTTGCTATCAGTATCGTCTTCATCAGCACTGTCAGAAACCCCTCCACTGCACTCTCCGACCTCACTTCCACCTACACCCTGGTCCTCTTTACCTTGTTCCTCCTCTCCCTCCTCTTCCTCAACATCATCATCTTCAACCTCATTATCATCATCAACATCATCATCATCATCGTCGTCGTCATTGTCGTCGTCGTCGTCATCATCGTCATCGCCATCATCACCGCCATCATCCTCACCATCATCCTTCCTGACAGAAACAGTGTACTGATATCTACTATTGTCTATTTTGTTAACATTACCATTGACTTCCTCCATTCCAAGAACCAAACATCCACATTTCGCATTAGTGTCTCTGTCACTGCCTTCATAATTATTATCATCATTATACCTGCAAGAAACACCAACGCCACATTTTCCACTTTCGTTTCTGCTTTCGCTTCTTTCTTCTTCATCTCCTCTGTCGTCGTCATTTCCCATCCCGTATTACCACGATTATTACCGTCGTCATCATCCTTATCTTCAACATCGTCGTCTTCATGATCATCATCATAAAATGACTGGTTAACAACAGCTTCATTATCATTGATGTTATTTTTCTTTTCCCTATCAGGGATAAATCTAACCGACCAGACACTGGTAGGAGAGTGTTTAGAAACCAAACACTTACTGTCGACACTGGGGCGACAACGGCTAGCAAGCGCCACGCTGTCATTCCCCCCCGGGCCCCCTCAGTCTTCCTCTAAGCCCATCTCCAAATGGGAAAGCCCCAAAGCTTTAAGGTCGATTGAGTCGATCCCCATCTTGTCAAACAAATCATCGGGGGTCTCCACAATGATCGGTCTCGGACGCTGATCGGTAGGTAGACCAGGTGGACATTTTTTGACACAGAAAATGCGTCCGTCGACTGTCCAGGCTCTTTCCACCTGATCCAGCCGCTTCACGAAACCCAGCAGTCGGGCACGCAAAGGGGTCAGGTCGTCATTAACGAAGACACGCTCGTATCCGGGCTTCCCTTTTAAGTTTTCTTCCTCTCCATCACTGACCTCCTTTTACGGCGGGACACGAAGCGGACCAGGATTGGGCGTGTCCCTCCTGCCTCCTTTCCGGCGCGGTGCACAGCAGCGATGTCTTCAGCAGCGATGTCCACCCCAGCATCCGCAAACACCTTCAGCGCCTTCTCCTCCACCCGCTCCGCAGTCTCCCCCACTTCAGTTTTGATGCCGTGAATACGCAGCGACTCCCTCCGGGTGTACTGCTGCAGACGGTCGT
>CM060318.1:32761812-32766315 GCA_030674155.1 Stramonita haemastoma
AACAACAAAAACAATAACAACAACAACAACAACAACAACAACAACAGCCTGACCACAAAATGGTTGATTCTGTGAGGCTTCAAGCAGAAATACGCACTCTCATGATATATGTAATTGAGAAAAAAAAACAAAACATTATGTAGTTGCCCTTCATGGGATAACTAAAGTCTTGCATCAGTACGTTCGATTATCAATGCCTCAAAATCTATTAGGGTTATGAACTATGTCTTAATGATTGTACTGTTTTTAATACATATTTGGAGATTAATATATTTCAGAACCTATCTAAAGGCTTTAAAACTGATACGTGTTTTTGGGAGAAAAAATACATTAATCTCTTATTGTTATGGAAAAGCAAATAGAAGGAACAGTATTCCTTAACTTTTTTTTCACAAAAGTGACATTAAGCCAAATCCATCTCTCCGCTTCTCCACTCCTCTATTCCCATGTTGTCCTCTCTAATACACATATTCACATCAGCAGGGGGTGAATAACCTAACAATTTGTGACTTATGATAACATTCATAATCTCAACAAGATTGACATCTTTGCAGTAGTGGACTGCTGCAGAACATCTTGAGCACGTGTACGTTAAAACCCGTTCCGCTTTTCGGAAGAGTAGGCCATTGTGTGCCGATGGGAAACGGATGACAAAAAGTACAAAACTGCAAGCACACAGAAACGGGATGTTTAAGCACATAATGTGCTTATTCCGTTATCCTCGTAATAAAAGAAAAAAGGATACGTCTGTGACACTAGATATGTTACTGAAGTGCATGTTGTTGCTCCCATATTCAACAAATAATACTGGATACTAAAAACATGATATATAGGAATTCATTTGGAAAATTGTAAGAGGTTAGCGAGTAATAAAAATAAACACTTCATAAAGTTATTGACTACAAACTAATCCTTATCTAGAATTATTGTCCAAAATACTATGGTCTATTAGGAAATACATTTTAGACAATACATTTTAATCCTGACCTAGATTTATTGTCCGAAATACTACGGTATATCAGACAATACATGAATTTTTAGACAAGTATTAAACAGTTTCATTTCACATGAAGCAACATAGGACTAACATACCTACTAACACGCTTACGAATCCGAGCTTGTGGAAAAAATGAGACTATTTTTCTTGAAGATTTAGTAGCAGTGACAAAGAGATTGAACGATAGTGAAGAGCACAATCAGTCAAAGGCTGTTTTTGTCCTAATGAGTCTATTTGTCTCCGTGCAGTTTTTCGTTTTTTTTTGCCCTGTCGAGCAAACGTCAGTTCAGAGCTTCAGCAGAAACTTGGCTGACATCCACTGGCAGCTGTGTTGTGAAAGCTGTGAAAGCTTGAATTGTGCCCCTCTGAGACTTCTGGGGCAAGTTCCCACAGAGAGAGAGAGAGAGAGAGAGAGAGAGAGAGAGAGAGAGAGAGAGAGAGAGAGAGACAGACAGACAGACAGACAGACAGACAGACAGACAGACAGACAGAGAGAGAGAGAGAGAGAGAGAGAGAGAGAGAGAGAGAGAGAGAGAGAGAGAGAGAGAGAGAGAGAGAGAGAGAGAGAGAGAGAGAGAACAAACTATTTATTGTCATTGCTAAAGAGGTCATTTAACAAAAGGGACTGATCTTGTTTTGAGTTTTGTTTGGGGTTTTTATGTTGTTGTTGTCGCTGTTGGTTTTTTGGGGGGATGCAATGCACAAGAGGATTTTTTTTATAATAATCTTCGAATTTTGGATAACTATAATATCGCTTTCAACTTAGTCTATTTAAAATGCATTCCTTTTTTTCTAAACGTAGTATTTTACACGCTTTAAGATGAAAGTGAAAAATTAATTGTGATGGGGTGGTAATTAGATTACCTCCCATGTGATCAGAGCCCTGTCACAGCGTTGTTACTAAATCTGGACACACCTGCGAATTGTGCGATGCTCTGTTTCCTTGGGTGGTGGTCGAAAACCCTCCATAGCATACTCTTTACCTTCATGGTGAACGGTAGAATTTAGGCAACCTCTTTTGTAGAGATCACATCCTAAATGGATAACTGTACACACCCGAGAAGCTGTGCAGAGATGGGACATCACATGGGCCCCTATGTCCTCTCTGTTACATAATGTTTTTGATCATGTGTATTGTTGTTAATTGGAGACCTGATAGCTCAGTGGTCAGTGCATTTGCTTTCCCCCAGCCAATGTTAAGCAGCACTGAGCGAGGTTATCAAGTGGATGGGGTGATGGTTTGCGTCCCAATTCACTCAACTATAAAAAGGTACCTGCCTCCTTTGAGTCAGGGAAGGTAAAGCAGCAAGGGAGAAGAGATGGGCAACCCCCCTCAATATTCTGGACCCTGGAGAAGCCGAGGTCTCTGATGCCTTGCTCCCCACACAACCACATAGGTTATGTAACACCTTTGCCATTACTTTCTTTTCTTTCTTTAATTTTTTTTATACCTTTATTGTAATTGAACAAGAGACACGGTATATGTTTTGTTATTACTTTGTGTATGTATATATGTATTATACATTTTTTGCAACATTTTTCAAACATATTTTCTTTATATTTTCATCTTTTACTGGCACCAGTGGTAAGCCACAGGAATATTCACCTATTCTTAAAGCTGCAATGGACACTTCTGAATTCTAAAAAGTGTCTTGGTCTCCTATTCATCGAAAAACATTGTGTTTAAAATCAGAACCTTACGTCATTTGATGAATACCATTTATCTAGAATAGAACTTTGGTATTCAGATTTTTTAAATCTGAAGTGTATATTCAAAGAATAAGAACTAAGTATATTTTTTCCTTGCTTTTCATTGCGAAATGCCAGTTTTGTTTTAAACGAGCATGGAAGAATGTGTTTCAATTTTGAAATAAACCGATGTTCATCTTCTACCCCCAGGGACGGGTGTCTAGCGTGTAAAATGCTAATCCCGGTTTTGATAGAAATTTTACTTTTTGTATGCCCGCGTATGTATGTATGCATGTATGTATGTATGTATGTATGTATGTATGTATGTATGTATGTATGTATGTATGTATGTATGTAGGTAGGTAGGTAGGTAGGTAGGTAGGTAGGTAGGTAGGGATGGATGGATGGATGGATATATATATATATATATATATATATATATATATATATATGTGGGATTAGCTGGGATTAGCCTATCAGCTGGGTGCAGACTTTATGATCTCCCTAGCATCTTTTCTTGTAAAGGATCCCCGAACATAAGGCACAAAGATTCATTAGGTGCATATTTTCTTGTATATTTTTTTGTTTTACATTTTTTTCCAAACATATTTTCTTTCTCTTTTTATTTTCATCTTTTACTGGCAGCAGTGGTAAGCCACAGGAATATTTACCTATTCCTAGGGCTGTAATGGACACTTCTGAATTCAAAAAGTGTCTTGCTCTTACCACAAAGGGTGAATGAGGTTGCAATCACTGCCGGGATCTCTGAAGAGTGCTCAACCAGGAGCCGAAACTCGAGTCAGGTCAGGCCCAAAACATGGTCCTTCCTCAATAATTCCCGAGAAGTCGCCTTCAAAGACTTATTATATAGGTTTTTTTTTTTTAATCTTTGAATAACATCACTTCTATGATGAGAGTGAAGTTGTAACTGGTTATCTGCACTTGTTATTGACCACTATATTTTCTCAATTAAATATATATATATATTATATATATATATATATATATATATATATATATATATTATAAAAAGCATATTCTATTCGTTGTGCGATCGCCATACTTTCAGCCTGTCTACTTAAACATGTTATTTGAGAAAGTTTTCAACAATCTAAACCAACATGTGACACAGTTTTTAATTAACAACAGGTTTTGAGTTTGTCTTCCCAAATAGAACGGTAAAGGGTTGTAGTGTATTGATGCTGTGGTATGAAGTAAAGATGCTGTAGTATAAAACAATAACAAAAACAACAACGAAAATAAAAATACGGCCAATAGCCACTGATGGATGACTCCGTTGGAGCATATTCTTCTCCAGTTGTGAATTAAGCTTAAGTCCTTTAACTTCAGCAATGAAAGAAGAGAGAGAGAGAGAGGGGAGAGAGAGAGGAGGAAGAGGGGATGAGAGAGAGAGAGAGAGAGAGAGAGAGAAGAGAGAGAGAGGAAGAGAAGGAGGAGGAGAGAGAGAGAGAGAGAGAGAGAGAGAGACTCTACAGTTCGGCATTATTGATCGAAGCGAGAAAGTCAAAACTCAACTGAAAAAAATTCAAAAAGGTAATTCCTCCCAAAATAGAGGCATCTTCAACAAAGACATGCAGCGAAAAGAGAAACACCAACAGAGACAGACAGAAGCAGCCTGCACAGACTTGAAAGAGAGAGAGAGAGAGACAGCCTGGGGACGGGGAGAAAGACATCCCCCCCCCCGAAACTCCCCCCTCACCTACCCAACCCCCACCCTACTAAAGAGACTGAACAAAAAAATACGGAAGCAAAGGTCTGGCATTAGGGCTCTAAAGAAGAGAAAGTAAAAGGGCAAA
>CM060318.1:32766415-32771415 GCA_030674155.1 Stramonita haemastoma
GACAATAATTATGAGGTAAATTGTTATTTTTGTACAGAGATGTTTTCATTAAGTGTCCCCATCAAAGAGGAAAGTGGTTGTAAGTAGACACGTTTCGTCGTAATTTAAACGTGAAATAGTGTCTTCTTCTTAATTACCAATGAAATACTTTACCTGTGATATATCATAGCCCGATTTTAGCTTCTGTGGTTGTGGGGTTTTTAAAAACATGTTTGGATCGGAATATGTTTTTAAGAGTATGTGACATAATTTTTTAAAAAAAATAAGCACATTACTGACCAAGTGTTTGACATTTGACTTAAAATCTTAAATGCTTACTTGAAACATATGTTTTCAGTATCATTCTTGCGTAAATTGTACAATTACGTGTATCAATGATATTGTTGATATCTCACTGTTTCCATAAAAAGCTGCATTGTGTGCATATACTCAAATTACATTTTGATTATTCATCTATGGTTCCCTGTAACACTGAGTTCAAAAGATTATGATTTGGTCTTTACTTTATCTAAGTACTCATCCAAATAATGCGATACGTTTAGGGCAAATATCGTTTTGGATGTTTCTTGATTTGTCATTTCTGATATTTACTTATAAAGCCAGGTTGGAATTACAATAAACTTGTGTAAATTCTATATACTTCGTTGTCCACCTTACTAATTGTTTCAATTGCTTGCCACCATTTATATACTTATAGATATATACGATCCTGAAATTAATACCAGACACGATGATTGGAGGCCTACATTGTGACTCCTTGTATATTCGAGGAGGAAAAACAAATTAGCAACAAGACTACACAAGGGCTAAATTTCTTGAGGAAATAAAAAACAAACAAACAAAAATCAAGATATACACGATGACTGTAAATATCAGAGTAAGATTTTCACCGAGAATAAGCAGTCACAATCTTTCTCCGCGCACATTTAAATGAGACTGTTGTGAACAAGTGGCCTGATCAAATTCATATCGTCACAATAATGACTAGGTCAATATACCTATGATTACTACAGCTATGGTAGATACATGTCCAAACTTAGTGCTCAGACGACAGTAAATAGCCAAAGGATGATGCCAGCAGTCTGTATCTGGCACCAAAGTTTCGACGATGAACGGCTGACTTTGATGTTTTTTTGTCCGATGTTTGTTGTTAAGGAAACTTGGTAATGTGTGAGATGAAGAAATGTTTTACATACAGTATCTTCCTAAAATGAAGTAAGTATATCATTACATGCTGCTAAACTTCACTTTTTGTCGGATTGTTCTATGTTGAAAGTAAAACATGAAACTGATTACAAAGAAAAGAATTAAAAAAAAATCAATATCGATACTATGACAAGTTTTATAGCCTTTCGTCTGTCTGCTTCAAACAGCAACGTCGTCTCAAGAACGACTGGGCTAATGCAAATAGTCATTACAGACAGGGTACGTATGAGTCCAAACTCATCATTAGGACAATGATCAAAGGAAGTTGGGCGATTCCAGTGGTCTATATCTGGTTCCAGAACTTGAACAATGTACGTCTGGTTTTTATTTGGTGTATTCCGTTTCCTTTCTGGGAGATTTGTCTCTGTCTGAGACGAAAAATCTTTTCAGTGCATCTTCCTAGAAATGAACGGATTCATTCATTATGCCATATATTGGTGACGTTTGCTCTCAGTCACATGTATCATGGGTAAGGTAAAACATGAAGCTGATCACACGGAAAAATGCCAAATAGATTATAATGATATAGTGACACGTTTCGTATTCCTTCAGGGGAGAAGGGCAGATGGGTACATCTGAAATCATACAGTTGTGAACAAGTGGCCTAATCAGACCCATGCCGTCATACCAGCTAGAGGGCCAATACACTCAAAATAACCAACACAGGGGGTAGGAATAAGTCCCAGCTCAGAACTCAAACGATGGTCAGTGGCTACTGGGGCAAGTCAGCTGTCTGTATCTGGATCCAAACTTGGGTAATGTTGTCTCACTGTGATGCGCTGTTCTAGTAACAATGCCATTAGCTTTAGTAAGTATCGTGAAGATCACTGCTATCACGTCCACCAGTCTTTGTACAAGGAATATGTTTAAGCATGATTTAGGTTAGGCTTATTGTCGCTGTATCGATGGTTTTTGTGCATTGTTAGGTTTGTCATACTTTTTAAGAAACACAGTCTGTTCAAACCATTTGTTGTTTTAAGGTTGTTGTCAGGAAAACTTGGCTATGACTTCGGAGAATAATCTTCACAATGTACGTTCCAAGAAATGAATTGGTTGACTGATCATACCATTTACTGTTCACGTTTACTCTCAGTCAAGTTAACAATGCATATTTATATTAAAAATGAAGACAATCACAAAGAAAGAAACAGTAAAGCACACGGTTAATTTCTTGACCAGATGTGCAATCTTTTGCTTGGGAGACGGAGGAGAGTCTACAGTTAAATTAAACTGCTCTGTGTAAGCAGCCTAATCAAACCCATATCTTCACAGTAGTGTCGAGGCCATTATACCGAGTAATCAACAGAAAGTGCTAGGATTAGGTCCAAACTCAACACTCAGACTATGGTCAATGGCTATTGGGAAATGTCAATGATTTATATCTGGCTCCAGAGTGTGGACACAACACGTCTGACTGTGATTTGTTGCCCTAGGTTTTCTGTCTACAAGACTTGACTGTGAGTGAGGAATTGGGAAGTTGTTCCTAAGGTATCTATCTTCCTAGACAGGAAAGGGTTTATTTTAAAAAAATGTTACCAAAAAGTTTACGTTAGTCAGCTTTCCAGTATAAACTATATCATATGAGACTGACTACAAAGAAAGACAATAAAACACTTTATTTGCATAGTAAATATATATGTAAATATTTACACACACACACATATATATATATATACATATATATACACATACACACACACATATATATATTATATATATATATATATATATATATAGAGAGAGAGAGAGAGAGAGAGAGAGAGAGAGAGAGGAGGAGAGAGAGAGGAGAGAGAGAGAGAGAGAGAGAGAGAGAGAGAGAGGAGAGAGAGAGAGAGAGAGAGAGAGAGAGAGATTTAGATAGATAGATAGATAGATAGATAGATAAGATAGATAGATAGATAGAGAGATAGAGAGATAGAGAGATAGATAGAGAGATAGAGAGAGAGAGAGAGAGAGATAGATAGAATAGATAGATAGATAGATAGATAGATAGATAGATAGATAGATAGATAGATAGATAGATAGATAGATAGATAGATAGATAGATAGATAGATAGATAGTTAGATAGATGTTTCAATTCAACATTTCACAGGAGATTTTGTGAGTGTGAAAATAGCCACAAAGACATGCTCTGTAAACTGATTACTGAGAGAGATGTGTAACTAAGGTTTTTCCTCAACAGCAATCTCCCGCAAACCAATCTCACATATCAAGTCCTAACAGATTAACGAAATAAAACCTAATTCAGACATTATTAAAAAAAAAAAAAACCCACCCAAAGCCAAGGATATCCACTAATCCAGAAAAAAACCCTAAAAAATCCAGCAATCCAATCTCAAGGTTTCACAAGTTAAGCCAATACCTCTGGTGGAATAAATCGTAAAGAATCATTGAAAACCACACATGGCAGACAAAGCAAGGACACGTAGAGGAGGGTAAATGGCCATTGGGCAAAGCATAATGGTGCCCTTCTGTCGCCTTCATTTGAAGAGAGGGAGTCTGTAGGGAGAGGGTGTGATGGATTGCGGGGAGAAGTACATGACCCCTAGGTTTTTGCTCTGCCGCCGACACTTGCCATTCACTGGCCTGGCGTGATGACCGCCTAGGGAACCCTAGATGGGGAGTCCATAGCTCTGTGTGTGTGTGTGTGTGTGTATTACAATGTGCAGATTTTCTCGTTAGGAGAGCGAGGCAGCTAACTCCTGGGTGCAGGTCAACCCACACTATGCTGGCACACAGGCATGTATGTGGACTCACACGCGCGCGCGCGCGCACAGACAGACAGACCTACACACACACACACACACACACACACACACACACAAGTGCACGCACGCACGCACGCACACACACACACACACACACACACACACACCACACACACGCACACACACACCACCACACACACACACACACACACACACACACACACAAACACACACACAGATGAACCTTCGAGCATGCGCGAGCATATCTACTTATCCACCCACTCATCATGATTGTAGGCACGTTCGAAAAACGAGTTCTGGTTAAGTTCAGCTTTAATTCAGTTAAGGTTTGCACTGATATTCAAAGATAATTATAGAAAATTAAATCATCCACGGCCACAGACACGCTCATATTAGATGCTTACATTCAAGTATGTGATTATTAGGTTGTATTGCACTTCTGATTAAAAGTAATAACAACAAAACCTTATTTACTTCTGACGATACTGCAAGCATTTTCAGATCGTGATTAATTATATTAATGAAGAGGAACCGAGGTATTATGGCGGCAAATCATGATTACATGGGAGGAAAAAATGAAAAGACGAAACTACCAACACAATTAGGTATTAAGACCAAAGAAATGATAACATTGCGTCCAGACCTATAACATGCATTACGATATATTAGCTGTAGTTATATTGCACACACACAAAAAACCCAAACCGAATCAACCAAAAAGATGGCGGGGAAAAGCCGGTATAGGTATCGAATATCATAACAGAAGCAGAAAATTGACATGCTGTTTTGTAGGTAGCCATAGAAAAGGTAACGGTGTAGGTTTTCCATAACTTGTGTGGTCGCAGGGGAGCTGGTATCAGAGACCTCAGCTTCTCCAGGGGCCAACATTTTGAGGGCGGCGCCCATTTCCTCTCCCTCACTGCTTTACCTTCCCTGACCCCAAAGAGGCAGATATACATTTACAGCTGGGTGAACTGGGGGACTGTACTGAAGCCACGGCATGCAAACTGGTCTCTGCGTGAAATTCGGGCAGCTCTCTGGAGGAAGCGCGTCGCCATAAGAGC
>CM060318.1:32799512-32804512 GCA_030674155.1 Stramonita haemastoma
GGTGGTGCCCATCTTCTCTCCCTCACTGCTTTACCTTCACTGACCCTAAAGAGGGCAGGTACCCATTTACAGCTGGGTGAACTGAGGGAACTGTACTGAAGCCAAGGTGTGCAAACGGTCACCCATCCAACTGGTAGCCACGCTCTACGTTGCTTAACTTGACTTGGGGAAAGTAAGTGCTCTGACCACTTAGCTATCCCGTCCCCCATAACTGACATGGCTTTTGAAATTTAAAGACAGCTTTATACTGAACTATTAATAACTGACATGGCTTTTGAAATCGAAAGACAGCTTTAATATCAAACTATCAATAACTGACATGGCTTTTGAAATCTAAAGACAGCTTTAATACTGAACTTTCAATAACTGACATGACTTTTAAAATCTCAAGACAGCTTTATGCTGAAGTATCAATAACTGACATGTCTCTTGAAATCAAAGACAGCTTTATAGTGAAATATCAATATCTGACATGGCTTTTAAAATCTAAAAGACAGCTTTATGATGAAGTATCAATAACTGACATGTCTCTTGAAATCAAAGACAGCTTTAATACTGAACTTTCAATAACTGACATGACTTTTAAAATCTCAAGACAGCTTTATGATGAAGTATCAATAACTGACATGTCTCTTGAAATCAAAGACAGCTTTATAGAGAACTGTCAATAACTAACACGGCTTTGGGCTTTTGAAATTATTATCTATACTGAACTCATAGCTTGAGACCCTAAACTGTATCCTTTACAAACCTCATCAGAATCTGTCCCGCACTATGCTACAAAAAAAAAAAATCATGTGAAGATAAAACTAAGTGTATGTACGTGGAACAACTAACTCCATCATTCAGGCTATCCTGCTGAGTGCTCATGTTTGAAACGGTCTTTCAAGAGAAATGTTTTTTCTTACTGTTTTTGAATGTAACAGATGAAAAACTGTGGTATGATACCGCTGTCCCCTGCGTTAAAACAACTGTGATTAACTATGGTTCACATCAGATATCCATGTTAGAAGAATCTTATAAAAGTATGTCAGAGACTTTACTTAATTTCCTTTTTTCTTTTTATGAAAATACCTAGATTTGGTGTGCTTGAAAAGAGGTGCAAGATATAAACAGAAAGTTCACACAGATACACTATCTCTCTCTCTCTCTCTCTCTCTCTCCTCTCTCTCTCTCTCTCTCTCTCTTCTCTCTCTCTCTCTCTCTCTCTCTCTCTCTCTCTCTCTCTCTCTCGAGGAGATTTTTCTCCTGGAGTTAACATCAGTGCTGACTCCACTCTCCCCAAAAGTCCTTCGGATGAGACTTTAAACCGAGGCACCGTGTGCGAACGCACGCAGGACATCTTGCGCACACGTTAAATCCTGTTCCGCTTTTCGTAAGAGTAGGCCATCGTGTGCCGGTGGGAACAGATGACATTTACAAAACTGCATACACACGGGGACTGGATGTAAAAAAGCACAAGAGTGCTTATCCCATTATCCTCGATGTAAAAGAATAAATCAAATCAAATCAAATCTTTCTTACACACACACTTTCCCTCTCTCTCTCACAAACACAGATACGCGCGCGCGCGCGCACGCACACACACACACACACACACACACACACACACACACACACACACACACACACACACACACACACACACACACCCCTAACACACAGAGAGAAATCTTGGTTTAAAACATGTTGTTCCTAAAGTTAGAATACATCTACCAAAACAGGAAAGCAATAAAGCTTCAAAATTAGATACAAAAATATCATCTTAAAGGTCAGAGAAAAAATGGCAGAAGAAATCTGAACAATTTTTTTGTAAAGAAAGAAAGAAAAAAAGAAAAAAAAAGCAGAAAAAGAGAGGGTTTGCACGGAAATCACCCACAGGGAACAGACAGAGAGAGAACAAAGATGGAAAAAAGGGGCCACATTCCCTTTCCAATTTTCAGCTTCAATCTAAAACTGTCCACGTGTCATGACGTTGAGCATTTTCACCCACAACTCATCATTTTCCCTGATATATATGTTTTTTTCAAACTAATGGTATAGAGTTTCTCAAACAATTTCGTGTTATGAAACATGGTGTTTTTTTCTCTAAATTTGTAACGTTTTGAGGTCACAGTTTTGTAAACGATACTATTAGGATGAAGAAGAAAGAAAGAAGAAAGAAAGAAAGAAAGAAAGAAAGAAAGAAAGAAAGAAAAAAAAAACAAACAAACAAACAAACAAACAAACAAACAAACAAACAAACAAACAAAGTCTTATAATGACAAAAAAAAAGAAGATGGATAAAAGAGAAATAATGACGAAGAAAAGAAAAAAATAACTATGGAAAAGAGACAATGAAAGTAATGAATAAAGGAAAGAAGAGCAAAATCTCTCTCTCTCTCTCCTCTCTCTCTCTCTCTCTCTCTCTCTCTCTCTCCTCTCTCTTTTCTCTCTCTCTCTCTCTCTCTCTCTCTCTCTCTCTCTCTCACACACACACAATTAATAAACACACTCAACACACACGCTTGCAGCGAGGCTGTGTTCGCGTGCAAACACAATCACACAAACACACAAAATATCCATTAGAGAGAGACCAGATCACCAGACCAGACTGCCGAATGAGAGTCAGCACAAAGAATAGACGACAAACAAAAACAGACAGAACAGAGGTAGACAGATAAAGACAAATAGAGACATACAAACAAAGACAGACAAACAAAGACAGACAGACATAGAGACAAACAAAGACAGACAGACAAAGACAGACAAAACAAAAGACAAAACAGACAAGACAGACACAGACAAAGACAAATAAAGACAGGCAGACAGACAAAGACAGACAAACAAATAAAGATACAAGACAAACAGACAAAAGAAACAAAAAACTCCCTTCTGGTTCTACCATGCAGTTTCCGTAAAGAAAAAAATGTCCTTTTAAAACAAAAAATAGGTAGTAGATGAGAGCAATAGCAGTATGAAATTTCCAGTGAGGAAAAAAATATATAAAAAAACAAAACAAACATCTTCTCTGAGGTCACAGCAACATCGTGCAGAAAATGTCCAGAATTAAAAATAAAACGAGGGGCAGGATGGGGTAGGGTTTGCAGGACGAACATCTACAAGGACACAAGACACAGAGAGAACAAAGATTGGGGAAAAAGAGAAGCGATAACACTCTCTTTCCAATGCCCAGCTTCTATCTAAAACTGTCTACAAGTCCTGAGTTATGAGACAGTTTTGCCTACAGCTTGCCAATTGTAGCTTGCGTATTTTAAAGATTCGACGGATATTGTTCGGTGGCTATTGATGGGGGTGGGTAGGGGGGAGAGAAAACGTAAAAAAAAACCACCCATATTTCAGGATAGAAACTTTAAGATTACATCTTTTATGGGCTGTTCGGTAATTTTGTTTTAACATTTAAACAAAGCATGGCGGTTAAAGACAGAAAGTAAGACAACACGATAAAAAAGAAAGAAGAATGGAGAGTTAGAGAGAGACACACACAAAGGCAGAGACAGACTGACAGGCAGGCAGATAGACAGAGACAGAGTCTGAGAGACAAAGGCAGAGACAGACTGACAGGTAGGCAGATAGAAACATACAACAGACAGACAGACACAGAGACAGACAGAGAAAGACAAAGAGAGACAGAGATGCAAACAGGCAAAGAGACAGAGCTAGAAAAAAAATGAGGTAGCAAGAGAGGCAGAGACACACATTGAGACAGAGACAGAGAGAGAAGAAGAAGAAAAAAATATGCAGAAAATCGAGAGAAAGAGAAAAAGAAGCAAACATTTCTTGGTGGATTTATGGAACATTTCAATGTTTATTCTACTTCAGCTTTTTCTCTCTTTTCTTTGTCTTCCACTGGGGGTTGCCTTCTGCTATTCCAGAGCACGCTCACCCTGTGTGTGGTGTGTGTGTGTGTGTGTGTGTGTGTGTGTGTGTGTGGTGTGTGTGTGTGTGGTGTGAATGAGTGTCTGCGAATGTGCGCGCGCGCGTGTGTGTGTGTGTGTGTGTGTGGTGATGTGCGAGCGCGGCGCGCGTGTATGTGTGTGCGTGTGGTTTGGCATCCTGCTGCTTGCAACTTATCTTACACTAGACAGATTAAAATTACGTTGTATAAAACAGTTTATATATATATATATATATATATATATATATATATATATATGTATGTAACAGAGTGGACATTGGCCCATGTGATGTCCCAACTCTGCACAGCTTCTCGGATGGGTACAGCTAGCCAATTAGGCGTGACCTTTAATAAGAGGTTGCATAAATTTACTGTTCACCATGAAGGCAAAGTGTATGCATGGGAGGGCTTTCGACCACCACTAAGGAAACAGAGCATCACACAATTCGCAGGTGTGTCCGATTTAGTAACACAATACTGCGACAGGGCTCTGATCGCATGGAAGGTAATCTACTTACCACTCCATCACATCCACCCCGGCCAACTTGTACCGCGTCCCGAGGTACACTACCTGGCTCAGCATATTTGATGCTTGGAACCGGTAGCCTCTAACATCATCACCCCGCCAGTTGCGTTCCAATGCAACCTTACCGGCGCCTGGGTGGCAAACACTTCTAACACCATTGTAACAGAGTGGACATATTTGATGTCCCATCTCTGCACCAACCTTGGGAACACGACATAGCCAGTGACCTCTAAAGAGAGGTTGCGTAAATTCTACCTTTCACCATGAAGGCAAAGAGTATGCAATGGAGGGCTTTCGACCACCACCCAAGGAAACAGAGCATCGCACAATTCGCACGTGTTTCCAGATTTAGTAACACAACGCTGCGACAGGGCTCTGATCGCATGGGAGGCAATCTACTTACCACCCCATCACATATATTTATTTATTTATATTTATATTTGTCCGTTGTGCTCGGCGATGACTTTCAAAACTAAAGAGAAGAAGCTGCTTTTTCGAAAATTGGACACAGATTTGATTATAGTGGAGGTGCCTTGCCCACAGCACACCCCCACTTTTTCAGCCAAGAGGGCATAG
>CM060318.1:32809512-32812012 GCA_030674155.1 Stramonita haemastoma
AAAAAAAAAATTCTGACCCGCACTCTATAATAGAAAATACTACATGACCCCCAAAATAATGCTGGAGTGTAACCCAAACCACCAGGCCAGCTGTGCAGTGCTGTGCTGTGCTGAGGAAGACACTGACCCAGAACATTGCTTTGTGGTGTCATCATGCTCCTGTGGCTGCATCAGCCATTGCCAGTTTACTGTCCGAAACAAAATGGAGAAGGGAGGGGAGGGGGCATGGAGGGGGGCTGGGGGGGGGGGGGGGAGACTGTGCTTAAATTATAGCTACAGTTCATTTGCTACAGTGTGTGACGTATGGCCTCTCCAATCACAGTTACACCTCACTGGAAATGACGTATGTAAGACGTAACATGGCTTCTTGTTTTATAGCCGTTTCTCAACGTTATTTGTTTTTATTTATTTATATCCATTTATACTTTTATTTCAAGGATACTGAAATAAGCATTCCTGTGCTTTCTTTACATCCAATCCCTGTGTGTATGCAGTTTTGTCTATTTTGTCATCTGTTGGTATTGAGCTAATAATTTATGTGATGTGTGTTATAGTTTTTGGCAGACTCATTATCTTTCTACTTCTGTGTAGAATGTTGTTATAATTATCTTAGGTATCTTGTTTAATTTTTTTTTTGGGGGGGATCGTTCCTTACATGAACTCCATGTTTCACCAATGGTGAGAATTGTATTTGTATTTTGTACCACTTTATGTCACAGTAGATTTCTCTGCGTGAAATTCGGGCTGCTCTCCCCAGGGAGAGCACGTCGCCACATGTGCAGCGCCTACCCTTTTTTTTTTCTTTTTCCTGCATGCAAGTGTATTTGTTTCCCTATCAGAGTGGCTTCTTTCTACAGAATTTTGCCAGGGACAACCCCCTTGTTGCCGTGGGTTCTTTTACGTGCGCTAAATAGTGATCTGTAACACACGGGACCTCGGTTTCTCGTCTCATCCGAAAGACTAGCGCCCAGACCACCACTCAGGGTCTAATGGATGGGGAAAAAGTTTTGGGTCCAAACGGGGTACGAACCCCGCACACTCCGACCCGGACTTTTTACTTTCTAGGCAAGGCGCGTGACCACCTAGACCACCGATCCACCGTGTGTGTATGTGACCGGTTTTTTTCTCACCCTTTAAGGTAGCTGCATTGAAAGGATGTTAAAATTGAGAAAAGAAACGCATAGTACATAAATCTATCTGGAACAGCAACAGGCTAATAGCTTACAATGTACTTGTCTACTATAACTACCGCATCCGGATTTCGGGGAGAGTATCTTTTGATTTTCCGTTCACAATTCATGTCAGCTTTGAGAAATCTTTTTTTTTTTTTTTTTTTTTTTTTTTTTTCATTCTTTTTTTCGTTTTCTTTTTTTTTTTTTTGCTGCCTCGTCTTCTGTGACGCTCTCGTACTGCTGTTCCCACGCCGCTCATTTCAATCTCCCCGCCACAGCCATACCCAGATTCGTTGTGTCTCATCCCCGGGGTCGGGAGTCCACAGGGAGCTCATCAATATTAGGCCGCCGCGGGGCCACCAGCCAGAGGGGCCCTGCACTTCTGCTGGGTCACTTTGGTGGTGTTCAGTGGTGCCTGTTCTGAGCTAACATACGCAGGACACCACCTACTAAGCCCCCTACTAACGACAGTATTAGCTCAGTCGCGGAGCCAGACTGAGTGAGTCACCTACCCAAGGTGGCGACCACCACAACGTCCCTCCAACGACCGCCTCCCCACGAACCCCCAACCCCAAAGGCTTTGACACAAATTCACCACAGGCACAGAAGCGTATGGGGAAACCGAATCTGAGGTCACCATGAGACCAGAGCAACGGAGGCCACCGAATCAGAGGCAATTTTTATTATTGCATGATGATCAATGATGATGAGGATGATGTAATGATGCTGCTGTGGAGGTGCATCCGCTTTGAGACTACTTGACAGGGTTGTTCTCTACGCTTACTGTCATAATATATCCCGGCGTCAACCAGGCCCGAGAGATACAGACACCTGCAGTGTTGGTCAGGTAATTTGAGCAACACTCTCAAATTCGCATCCGTAAAGTGGATGAAGCTCGACTGTGTGGTCCCAGTCTCCCCACTGAGCCCACAGCACACTCACTCTGGGTAGGAGCCGGCCGGAGCCCGAAAAAATCCCTATGACTTATGGGATTCGAACCCGCGACCTTCCAGTCCGGAATCCACGGCGCTAACCACTGCGCCATGGCGTCTGGTTAGCTTTGAGAAATCTAAAGTATTTCTTAATGTATCGGTGCTCGTCTCAAAAATGCCTCATATGCATTGTACAGTGCCCTGGTTTTGATTCTTCAGATGGTTAAGTTTGGTTTTGAGAACGGAGCAGTAGAGTCTACTGATATCAGTCGATGTAAATCTGAAGTATTTTGCACTTCCACACCTTGTTTCTGGATCTGCTGCAAACAAGTTTTGGTGGGATGTTTTCTTGCAGTTTATTTTGTCCAATATCCCTGGGCGAGATAGCTAAGTGAG
>CM060318.1:32822012-32834512 GCA_030674155.1 Stramonita haemastoma
ACGTACTACCTTCACCTGCGGATTGAAGTGCTGAAAGACCCAGGAATACTCCATGTTGCGGGAATACTGTGCACGGGAAAGAGTGCTTTCCAACGTCCGCTGGTATCCTCGCTGGAACCGTAGATGAGCGATGACGTGCAACGATACCGTCTGCCTGACGTCAGATGGTCCAAAGGCGGTGGATGACGTCAGAGGCACGTGGAGTGACGTCATTGAGATGAGGAGAAGAGCACAGCGTGACAAGGCTATGACGTGGCTCTGTAGGTCGTGAAGTCCCATCATGAATTGTCCTGCCTGCCTTCTTGTCTATTTTCTGATTCTTAGGAGAATATTTGATGAGAAGGATGAGCTTGAAGAATAAAGTGCTTGTAGAGGAATGATGAGCTTGAAGCCAAATTTTATGTTCGTATGCAGAAATCGTGGCTTAAAATGAAACAGATTGTCAAAAAGGAGGTATTGTTGTAAATGCTGGGGTTTTTTTAAATTTATATTCGTTTGAGTAGTTTCTTCTTTGTGTCTTGCTAAATGCAAAACAGGTTTTGTGCATTTAAGGACGGAATGGTTTTGTTTATTTATGAACCGATCAAGACAGGTTAAGATCGAGTTGTAAAAAAAGTCTAACACTTCACACGTGAGTTAATGCTTTCTTTTTTTTATTGCTATTATTGCTGGGGCTACTGAGATATTCAGACTTATCATAGAGTTTGGTCATTTCACATCTGCACTGTCCACTTCATCAGACTCGATCAGACTTGATCGATTTCTCTGCACAGATGGCAAGTTAACAAAACTGCAAACTCTGGATATTGAAAGTTATCCGCTAGTTTTATTCAGGCTATGGCCATGGATATAAGCATCAGATCGTGAGCCTAGTTACAAAGAGTTTGCATTCAGTCATGCAAAGGACAGCTTAGATAGCTGACCCGACACTCAGAAATGCAAATACGTTAATTAATCAACAATCCTTAATCCACACACGCTGGGATTCGGATGTAAGAAAGTCTGTCGATCTCCCCATGTCATACATCCGACTACTAAGGGGCAGTTGCTCATGAACAGATGACAGTGACAGCGTTTAAGGTTTTCTTGTAAACACGATATAGCATGGACGCCAGCTGATAATTCCCTGCTGTGAGAAGTTAACGCAAGTGACAACCAACCATTTCGCAGGCAAACATTTTTTAGTCAATAAAATTCCTGGAAACCCAGACTAAAATACAAAAAGGAAAAAAAATCCCAGAACATTTCAAAACATTAACACTGTGCAACACTGACACAGAAGTCTTGTATGACACAGCCTTTTTTTTCCATTCAGACCAGTAATCCACATCACAGCCACACAGAATCCAGCCAGCCAGCAGAGGTGTTCTTTCTTTCTTTTTTTTTTATATTATTCTTGTGTTCTAACCAAACACGGGCCTGTGTGGAAAACTCCACTCTGGTGATTGTGACCCTAAATCCCCTAACAGCCCCTCACGTCTCCTCAGCGCGGCAGGGAAGTGGCCAAACAAGGGGCAGAACAAAGGATAACAAAGGCCAGACCCGGAGCCACGTTGTCCAGCGACGCCCGTCAGATTAAGAGCTCTACTCTGCCACTGCCTCTGCCACCACCACCACCGCTACCACCCTCCCTCTGCCCTCTCCATCACTTTCCGTCCGTGCTTGGGGTCCTGCTGCATGCCTCCCTGTCTCTCTCTCTCTCCACTGGGGTTTCTGCATTCCCTCCTTCTTTCCTTCCTTCCAGTTTTCCTTCCTTCCAGCCTTCCTTCTTCCTTCTTTCCAGACTGAGTGACTGACCGGCCCTGCCACAACGATTCAAACAATAGTGATGATGATGATGATGATGATGATGATGATGATGATGATGATGATATGATGATGATGATGAATGATGATGATGTGTGTGATGGTGGTGGTGTGGTGATGATGGTGTGTTGTGGTGGTGTGATGATGATGTGATGATGATGATGATGATGATGATGATGATGATGATGATGATGATGATGATGATGAGATGATGTTGATGTGTGTGGTGGTGGTGGTGGTGGTGGTGGTGGTGGTGGTGGTGGTGGTGGTGGTGGTGGTGGTGGTGAGGAGGAGGAGGAGGAGGAGGAGGATCATCATCATCACCATCATCATCATCATCATCATCATCATCATCATCATCATGATTCAAGACTCAAGACTCAAGATTCAAGAATACTTTAATGTCTCAAATTGAGAAATTATGAATGGCGTTATAAAACTACAATTATTACACCGCATGCATTGTTAAACAAAACATTTAAAAGCAACACAATATCTTAAAATCGACGATACCCTACGTCACATGCACGCACGTACGCGCGCACGCACACATACGCACACACAAGCACACACACAAACACAGGAACGTGCTCGCGCGGAAGTGAGCACGCACACGCACACACACACACACACACACACACACACACACACACACACACACACAACACACACACACACACACACACACACACACACACACACACATACACACACACATACACACACACCAGTAATGATAAAGAGTAACAAAGCAAAATTATAACACAATAATTATATTAATACATCTAATGAAATATCACACCAGCATAATCAATGCAGATATCACCGATAAATGTAATACTACATCAGCAGCAGCAGCAGCATCACCGCCATCACCTCCACCACCACCACCACCCCAACCACCACCACTACCATCATCATCCTCATCATCCTCATCATCCTCACCATCACTATCATCATTACACTGCATGCATTGTTAAACAATGTGTGTGTGCGCGTGCTCGCGCGCGCGCGCGCGCTCCTGTGTATGTGTGTGTGTGCGTGTGTGTGCGCGAGCGCGTACGTGCGTGGTGGTGGTGGTGGTGAAAGTGATGATGATGATGATGATGATGATGATGATGATGATGATGATGATGATGATGATGATGATGATGATGATGATGATGATGATGATGATGATGGAGGAGGAGGAGGAGGAGGAGGGGGGAAGAAAGAAGAAGAAGAAGAAGAAGAAGAAGAAGAAGAAGAAGAAGAAGAAGAAGAAGAAGAAGAAGAAGAAGAAGAAGAAGAAGAAGATGATGATGATGATGATGATGATGATGATGATGATGATGATGATGATGATGATGATGGCGGTGGCAGTGGCGGTGGCAGAGACGACGACTAAGAAGAAGAAGACAAAAATGGTGAAGATGATGATTATAATAGGTATGATGACGATAGTAATGGCTACTACTACTACTACTACTACTACTACTACTACTACTACTACTACTACTACTAACCACCACCACCACCACCACCACCACCACCACCACCACCACCACCACCACCGCCGCCACCATCAACACCATCAAAAAGATTAATACAACCACTATCATTTCTGCTGCTGCTGCCGCTGCTGCTGCTGATACAGCTGGTGCAGCTAATATTGATATCACTACTACAACTTCTAATATTTCTGTTGCGACTGCTGATAATAACGATAATAATAATAATAATGATAATAATAATAATAATAATAATAATAATAATAATAATAATAATAATAATAATAACAACAACAACAACAACAACAACAATAGTGATAAAGAAGATCCTGGCTGATCCTGCTAAAACCCCTTACAGACCTGATAAGCCATAAGAGTATTACATCATCGTTATTCTTACTCCTATCAATACATCTGAAACTGAGTAGGTATAATTTTTTAAAGAATTCTTGTCTTTATGTTTATTATACATCTTTAACTGGTAAAATGTCATTTTCACTTCTGAAAGAGCATAATTATGGTGTTTTTATTTTCTTGTATTGTGTTGGATTGTATTAAATTATATTGCACAGTATTGTATTGCTTTGAATTCTCTTGTCTTCTCTTACACTATATTGTTTTGTATTACATCATATTGTATGTATTGTACTATTTTACATTGTATTGTATTGTATCGTATTGTATTGCATTGTATTGTTTTGTATTGTATTGTATTGTATTGTATTGTATTGTATTGTATTGTATTGTATATCACTTTAAACCATAGCAGCTTGAAATTCGGATTGCTCTTCTTAGCGAGAGCGTGTCGCCACAAGAGCAGAGCCATCATTTTTTATGTTTCGGTTTCCCTATGGGGTGGCTCTTTCCCACAAAAAAATTGCCAGACGCTTATACGTGTTGCACACGGGTGCTAACTGATTCTCTAATAAGAAAGACTAGCACTCAGAGCGTAGCTCACAAGCTAGTAGAATTTTATGGCGGTGTGGTTTCAAAGGGGTTCGAACCCGAAATTCCTTGCTGACTACAGTGGTGTTACCCGTAGACCACTGATCCACCAATAAGATGTGTGACTGTCTTTTCTCAGGTTGTGTTCGTTCCTTTATTTTTCGTTTTCCGTCCATTTTTAATCCCCGATATCATCAGAAACTGGAATGCCTGTTGTAAAAGCTGTGAAAGTGTTAGCAGTACAAGCAAGAGCAAAAGGATATAGGGAATTTAGTCAATTTTATCATCAAACGACTGCGACAAATGTAGCCATCTTTTCCAAGCAAACGTCAGCTACAATAGACCCTTTTTATGTCACTATGATAGACCCTTTTATGTCACTA
The DNA here is from genome assembly GCA_030674155.1 of Stramonita haemastoma. Lineage (NCBI taxonomy): Eukaryota > Metazoa > Mollusca > Gastropoda > Neogastropoda > Muricidae > Stramonita > Stramonita haemastoma. The sequence continues at coordinate 32,826,637 of CM060318.1, forward strand.
CATAGACCCTTTTCATGTAGGTATAATACATCATTTTGATGTTGCTACAATAGACAAAGTTCATGTTATTACAATAAACCCTTTTCATGTCACTGAAATATACTCTTTTTCACGTAACCACAATATAACCTTTTCATGTAGCTACAATTGACCCTTTTCATGTAACCACAATATAACCTTTTCATCTATCTACAATAGACCCTTCTCATGTAACTATAACCGACACCTTTTCATGTTACTACAATATAACCTTTTCTTGCAGCTACAATAGTGACCTTTCATATAATCTACAATAGACTCTTTTCATGTCACTCCAACCAACACCTTTCATGTAACTACAACAGTCATCTATCATATAATCTACAATAAACCCCTTTCATGAAACTCGAACCAAAACCTTTCAAGTAACTACTATAGCCATCTTTCATATAATCTACTATAGACCCTTTTCATGTAACTGCAACCGACACCTTTCGTGTAGTTACAACAGTCATCTTTCATATAATCTACAATAGATCCTTTTCATGTAACTCCTACCGACACCTTTCATATAGTTACAATAGTCATCTTTCATAATTATAATCTACAATAGACCCTTTTCATGTAATTCCAACCAACACCTTTCATGTAGCTATACTTTGCCACGGTAACTCCAATCGTGCTCCATAGCTTGGAACACGTTGCAGGCAGGGGAAGAATGGAAGGAAGGGAGCAAATCTTTGCCCACTCTGTCAACACAGAACTGACAGCAGCAGCAGCCCTAGCAACCCAACAGGCTCAGTCTACAAAAGGGAAATGGCTAGATGCACCATCCGTTAGCATATGACAAGCATTAGGGTCTGCTGCATAGAGCTATTAACAGTTATGTGATTCATCAGCCTGCTGCGATACTTTTTAAGAACGAAGTACAATTTGAGTGATGGGGGGTGTGATGGACTGGTACTAATCTCCATAGCCCTGAACCCTGTCCCCTCCCCAAACTGCGAAAGGAGCTTAAGTGTAGAAGTGTCGTGTTTTACTAGCTCAGAAAGGTTCCTGGCTTTCCTTACAGTATACTTCACCCCGTGTCTTTGTTGGGGGTTGTCTGCAGTTTGTACGGCCTCTGTAAAGCTTGTCTACATGCCCATAGTTCTGATTATGCTACCTAGCTTGCAATCCATTTTCAGTCTGTTTCACACACAAACACACGCACACGCACTGCACACACACACACACACATGGCTTGATGGAAAAAAGCAGATCGCTGCTTACTCAATGTACCATCGGAAATAAAATTTGATTGATTGATTGATTCAACACACACACACACACACACACACCACCACACACCACACACACACACAACACACACAACACACAACACAAAGCACACATGAAAGTTCGACTTTGATTTTGACTTTGCCTTACACACGCACGTACGCACGCACGCATGCACGCACGCATACATACATACATACATACATACATACATACATACATACATACATACATACATACATACATACATACATACATACATACATACATACATACATACATACATACATACATCCACTGAGTTCCAATGGCTCATTGAAGTTTCTGTTTTTTATCTTGAAGTGTAAGACACTGTACATTGAAGTAATTCCACCACACAATGATACAATATCATGAACACTCTCAGACAATGCTATTTATGAACTGAATCAAACAGAGAAGGGTGATAATGTTAACAAACACATTTTATATCAGAAATCAGTTGTGAGGGGGGGGGGATTAAAAAAAGACATTAGGGCAAAACAGGCACGAAAAAGTCTGTTCTTTCATACAAAATTCAATAATTTTACTGGTATGTTTTTTCTCTTTTCTTTTCCGAGGGGGTTAATTTCTTGGTAATTTTTATTTCTCTTTCCTATGTATTACACATGATACTGCATACTGCCTGAAAATTCTTTCCTGCACTGCCAGTTCTCTCTCTCTCTCTCTCTCTCTCTCTCCTCTCTCCTCTCCTCTCTCTCTCTCTCTCTCTCTCTCACACGGGATGTCAGAAGACTGTTGCCACAAGAAATTACAGTTCCGTGCTCAGTCATCTGTCAGCACGCAGTGCTGGAGAGAACCTTTCCAATAGACTGCAAGGCTGATCACACACACTCACACACAAGACACACCCCACTACACACACACACACACCACAACACACACCACCACCCCCCTCACCCCCTCCACCACTACACCCCTCTTCCACTCTCACCTCCATTCTCCACCCTTCAGTCTGTGCACACTCTCTCCTCACACTCTCCACTCTTCCCTCTGGACCTCTATTCCAGTTCAAGAGTTTCTGTGAAGACTAGCCCCGCAGTTCTGTCCCCTCAGGGAGCATGTGAAAATGTCAGTTACTTGACTTCTTTATTTTTTTTTATTCTGTTATACAGAGAATAATGGAATAAGTACTCATGTGCTTTTTTACATCCAGTCCCTGTGTGTGTGCAGTTTTTGTAAATGTTACCTGTTCCCATTGGCACATGATGGCCTTCTCTTACAAAAAGCAGAACGGATTTACCTGTGTGAGTGTATCAAAGACAAGGAGTGCAATGTAAGATAGTGCAAGTGGGTATTATAGAGCACTGTACATTGAAGTATATTTTTGCCTTTTGTTTTCATTTCCTATTTGTCCCTGCCTTCAACATTTGAAATTCCCTTCACCCTGCCTAAATTATAGCCTCTATAAGTGTGTGTGTGTGTGTGTGTGTGTGTGTGTGTGTGTGTGTGTGTGTGTGTGTGTGTGTGTGTGTGTGTGTGTGTGTGTGTGTGTGTGGTGTGCGTGTGTGAGTGTGCTTTCGAATTTGCTAGAATTATTCATTGTCATTGGTTGCTTGTTTGTTGTGAGGGTCGAGTGCAAGCGTTTTGATTTGTTTTTACAAGATATAGCGCTATATAAATTCCATGTATTATTATTATTATTATTATTATTATTATATTATTATATTATCATTATCATTCATTATTATTATATATCCCACGACACAATGATACAATATCATAAACAGACTAAATGGAGTCGACAATGATGGAACAAGAAACAAAGCTATGATGATGAACACTGATGAAAATGGTCACTGGAATAAAAGTCACAAAGAACAAGTGCAGAATAATGTTACACACACACACACATGTGCGCGCGCCACACACACACACACACACACACACACACACACACACACACACACACACACACACACACACACACACACACACACACACACACGCATACATATACACTCAGGTGCATGACATATCACATAGGAAAAAAGCTCACAAGTGTTTGTGCGTGCATGTATGCACATGTGTGTGTGTTCTATTTTTTTATCTGTTTTTATTCTTTTATATGGAATAAGCACTCATGTGCTTTTTTACATCTAGTCCTCGTGTGTATGCAGTTTTTGTAAATCGTGTCATCTGTTCCCACTGGCACACGATGGCCTACCCTCACGAAAAGCGGAACAGGATGTGTGGTGCATGTGCTGAGTGTGTGTGTGTGTGTGTGTATGTGTGTGTGTGGTGTGTGTGTATGTGTGTGTGTGTGTGTTGTGTGTGTGTGTGTGTGTTGTGGTGTGTGTGTGTGTGTGTGTGTGTGTGTGTGTGACTGTGTGTGTGTGTGTGAGCATGCCCATTCATGTTTCTGCACTTATGCAAACACTCTCAGAGGAAACTTTATTTGAGATTATTTATCTTGCCCTGCATGAGGATGTTTTCACTTCTAAATCCAGGAACCTTTCCACACTTATATGCTTAGTGAAAGAAGTGTGCAAGGATATCAATACCCATTATCAATAAGTAGACATTCGGAAAAACCATAATTATAAAGTGAGGACTTTTTTCAAACAAATGTGCAAACCACTACAAACACAAAAGCTGGTGACCAGGAATGAAACCCCTGTCATCAAATTGTGAGCGCAGTGTTCTGACCACAAGGCTATATTCCATCCCTATATCCCTGTGTGTGTGTGCTTGTGTGTGGGGGGGGGGGTGTTTGTGTGTGTGCATGTGTATGTGAGTGTTTGTGCAATGCATGTGTGCACGCATGCAGGCGTGCACACACACGCACGCACGTACGAGCGTGCGTGCGTGTGTGTGTGTGTGTTGTGTGTGTGTGTGTGTGTGTGTTGTGTGTGTGTGTGTGTGTGTGTGTGCGTGTTCAGCTGTTTGTTGATCTATGTGGCTGTGTGTCTATTTATCTGTTTTTGTATGTATGTCTGTTTGTCTGCTTATCTGTTTCTGTGTTTGAGCCTCTCTCTCTCTCTCTCTCCTCTCCTCTCTCTCTCTCTCTCTCTCTCTCTCTCTCTCTCTCTCTCTCTCTCTCTCTCTCTCTCTCTCTCTCTCTCTCCCTCTCTCTCTCCTCTCTCTGTCTCTGTCTCTGTCTCTCTCTGTCTCTCTGTCTCTGTCTCTCTCTCTCTCTCTCTCTCTCTTCTCTCTCTCTCTCTCTCTCTCTCTCCTCTCTCTCTCTCTCCTCTCTCTCTCTCTCTCCTCTCTCTCTCTCTCTCTCTCTCTCTCTCCTCTCTCATCTCTTCCCTCTACTCTCCTCTCTCCTCTCTCTCTCTACACAGGAATGTCAGAAGACTGTTGCCACAAGAAATTACGGTTCCGTGCTCAGTCATCTTCAGCACGCAGCGCTGGAGAGAACCTTTCCAATGAACCCAGGAGCTGAGCACATGTACCTCCTCCCTCCTCCTCCTCCCACCACCTCCCTCTCCCCCCACCTTCCTGTCCCAGAATTCCAGTCTGTAGACTGTCCCCCTCCTCCCCTCTCCCTCTCTCACTATCCTCCACATGTAGGACCCCATTCACCCTTCAGCTGAAATCCCTCTGTACAGAAACCTTGACACCATTCTGTCACAAAAACGCCATAGCAACTGCTGGGCTGGTTGGTTCCAGTGAGACACTCCTTGTGCTGACTACAGGAGGTATGTATGTCCACACAGAGATGAGTTTAACCCCAGGATTATTTTCTATCCAAGGGTAAAGGTAGCTTTGATTTGTTGCACTTTTTGGTCTCTATCTGATTTCATCAGGGACAAACTTGTTGAAGATTACCTATTACTGATTACCCATTACTCAGACTGAATGTACTTTTGATTCTAACTACAGTGACCATAGAACAAGGTGGCACGTGGAAAAGGCTCTGTCTCTGTACCCTGTATCCGACACAATTTTGCGATGTTTTCAATGGTCTGCAGGCTGAAGACTGATTCCAACTGTCTTTGTCCTCATTCATATTCACCACACCAGCCTTTAAGTCTTTATATTTGTACAATCTTTTTCTCTTTTTTGGGGGGGAGGGATGGGCATTGTAGATCCCTCTACAGGCTTTCTGCTCCCGTTTTTCTAGTCTAGCCCCCAACGCCATCCTTTCACAGAACTCAAAGAAAAGTGTCAAGTAGCTCTGATGTATGTCTTGTCCCGACATTGGGGATGGCAGAAATCAAGGAAGTAGTCAGACCAAAAGAGGATGATAACCTTGACACATCATGTTGTGTGATGTATTTTCCCCATTGATTCATCTTCACCTTCACCTATCCCATAGTCCCATAGACCGTGGGGGCACCACTGATGATTTTGCTACCAGCCTCCCCACAGACCTCTGCTTTCCATGACAAAATCATTCCTCTCAAGGCACTGATTACCAAGGAAAACCTTCTTTGGGACTTTCTGTTGTTGATAAGCACCTTAAGCAGTGATACACGACCTTACGATTGAGATGGAATGTTCCAACCTGTTTTCTTAAACCTTTACACAGCAAGGCACATACACCGTAGGCCATTGTGTCCTGTGGGAATGGATGACAAATTTACAAAATAGCATACACACTGGAACTAGATGTAAAAAAATGACATCACATGAGGCAGTCACCACTCAACCACCACCCTTTTCTTTTCTAGAATCCTTTCCTGAGCTCTCAGCTGAAGTCTTCCCATCTCCACCCTACCACCGCCACCATCCTTCCACACACCTCACACAGAAAGTTCCTTCTTACTTTGACGCCTTGCATGTACTAACTAAGGCAGGGATTTGGTCAGGCAAATACTTACATACAAACATGACTGCTTTACGCTACTTTGATGTATCTTTTGTATCAACTACGTGAAAGGCAGGAGAATATTTAGAACCCAACGTAAAGACGGACGACATGGCACTTTGATTAGCCTACTAGGGTAGCGAAAGGGTTCAGGGCAATATTCATATCCTAACGATATAAAAGAGATTACTCATCGTGGTGTGTGATGAAATTTTTGCACTGACCACAGAAGAAAGATTACTTGTGGCTGTATAGGAATGAGGAAAAGGAGGTGGGGGAGGGGGATTGTTGCCTTTGCTTCCGTGTCCAGTAAACCTGCTACAGTACCAGGCTCAGTGGAAGATTTGTGAGATAATGATTATAGAGACCAACACACTTTCAGTCCAGCAGAAATAGAGAAAAACGAAAGATAAGTCTTCTTGCTGTTGTTGCTGTTGTTGTTGTTGTTGTTGTTTTGCGTTCTTCTTTTCTTCTTTTTCTTCTTCTTCTTCTTCTTCTTCTTCTTCTTCTTCTTCGTCTTCGTCTTCGTCTTCGTTCTTCGTCTTCTTCTTCTTCATCATCATCATCATCATTTTCATCATCATTTTCATCATCATCATACATCATCATCATCAACATCCTCACACCTAGGAGTTACTGTAAGAGTATACATCGAATGGAGAGGTTTTGTTTAAATGGTTATGGTTCAAAATACTTCACCATATAGATAGCCATACATCAACTTCAGAATATTTCCTCCCTTAACGGAGGATACAAACAGCTATGCTATAAGCTTGTACATGTATGAAAACAAACTAGCCATTTTGCCACTTTAAAACGCTGCAACAAGTTAATGAAGGCTTCGTGATTTGCTGCAAAGTTTTGCCAGGTCAGAGGTGTCAAAGACATTATGTGCTTGAATGAAAATAGAACAAGCAGATGGAGGAATCTGAATGACACAGAGACATACAAGAAACATGCAATAACAAAAACTTACAGCAAAAGTACCGGCCCGCAAACAGGCAGATGACATGTTGGATCTCTATGTACAGGCCGAGAGATGATTGAACACTTTGCTCTCTCTCTCTCTCTCTCTCTCTCTCTCTCCTCTCTCTCTCTCTCTCTCTCTCTCTCTCTCTCTCTCTCTCTCTCTCTCTCTCTCTCTCTCTCTCTCTCCTCTCTCTCTCTCCTCTCTCTCTCTCTCTCTCTTTTTTCTACATAGATGCTTGATGAAAAAAAGCAAATTTATTGCTTACTCAATTACCATCTGGAAATAAAACTTTGATTTGATTGATTTGATTTGATTTGATTTGATTTGATCTTTCTCTCTGTCTCTGTCTCTGTCTCTCTCTCTCTCTCCCCTCTCTCCTCTCTCTCTCTCTCTCTCTCTCTCTCTCTCTCTCTCTCTCCTCTCTCTCTCTCTCTCTCTCTCTCAGCACGTCAGAGCATGCGGCCACAAGAAATGACAGTCATCTGTCTTCAGGCATTTGCTACGACATTGCCAAATGGCTGCAGGGCTAAACACACACCGCCACCCCCCTCCAACTCGCACGCACGCACACACATACACACACACGCATGCACCGCACGACCACACGACGACGCACACACGCACGCACACACACACACACACTGTCTCCTGTCTCCCCTAATACATGAGTTTATGACTCCCCATTTCCAAAGGATTTTTCTTTTGCTGCTTCATCTTTTGTGACGTTCTTGTCATGCTGTTCCCACGCCGCTCATTTCAATCTCTCCACCCAAGCATTACCCGGATTCTTTATGTCTCATCCTCAGGGTCGGATTATACAGGGAATCTATCAATATCAGGCTGCCATGGGGCCA
>CM060318.1:32839512-32842012 GCA_030674155.1 Stramonita haemastoma
CTCTCCCACACCTCCTACTAAAGGTCAAACAACACTTTTCCACACTCTCTTCCCCTCTCTCTCCTCTCTCTCTCTCTCTCTCTCTCTCTCTCTCTCTCTCTCTCTCTCTCTCTCTCTCTCTCTCTCTCTCTCTCTCTCTCTCTCTCTCTCTCTCTCTCTCTCTCTCCACCTGTTTTCTTCCTTTTGTGTCTTAGAACATGTTCCTACTTTCTTTTCTTTCTTTTTTTCTTTTGGGTGTTCTTTGCTCCGTCTTTGTCAACTTTCTGAAGAAGGTTTTTTCAATGAAAAACTGCATTAAAGCATTCAGTGTGAATGATCAGAGACTATCAGAAGTAAGCAAGAGCTGGCAGACTGCACACCTACTAGACAATCTTTATTTCTTATATCAGTGCTACTGAATTATGGATCAACCCCTTTTAAGGTGAAAAGGTAAAGGTGGCCCAACCTATGTTGTCGTAGGGGAGCGAGGCGTCAAAAGATCTTAACTTCTCTAGGGGCCAGCATATTTAGGGTGGCACCCATCTCCTCTCCCTCGCTGCTTTACCTTCCTTGACCCTAAAGAGGGCGGGTACCCATTTTCAGCTGGGTGAACTGGGGGGGACTGTACTGAAACCAAAGCGTGCAAACGGTCACCCATCCAATTGGTAATCACACTCGCTGCTGCTTAATCTTAGCTTGGGGAAAGCGAGTGCTCTGACCACTGAGCTAAACCAGCCTCTTTTACCCGCACGTAAACTGCACATTACTTCATAAATGCTTATCCTTGTTGATCATAATTATGCCAGCACAGAAAGGAAACAAAAGTCACACTGATCGTGTGGTAAAGTAGTGTATGCAAGCTCATACATAATCTTATTTCAAATAATACACAAACATGTTTCTTCGAAGAAGGTTGACAAAAAAAATCAGTAGTAGTATTTTATTGTGTGTCTATCAGTTTAATGTGTTCTAAGGAAGCAGAAATTGTCTACTTTAATCATTTTGTTTGACTAAAGGTATCAAAGACACTGTTTGTCACAAATTGTGACTCTGCTGTTACCTTAATTTGTTCCATGTTGTTTGTTGTTGATGTTTTTCTGCATTGATTGTATAACACCGATATCTGTGGATCCAAAGCACACTCTGTTTTCAGGTCTTGTGCTTTGTAAGGAAGCACTACTTCAGTCTTTGATAATCTGCATGTACTTTCTATCACGAATGGATCTTGTACCTGGATAGAATTTCAGTAGACTCTATCATTTAAACAGAAAAAAATAAAAATCTCACAAGCATTGCAGATGTTTGACCTTTGTGAAAGTTTTCAGTAAACTTATGAACAGATTTTATGTTATTTTGAAAAACAGTATACCTTGCAAATTCTTCAGCAGAAGAGAGCAAAACTAGAAACAACCTTTGTTATTGGTGAACACAATGGCCATTCTCTTCAACCAGCAATACCTAAATCACAGCTGCTTTACCACTTCTGAATACTCTATCACCAATACTTTGAGTCAGAATCTCAGCATTTTCTTTCACAGGTTGTTAGATGTCAATAATAAGTGTGTCTCATTTTTATTTTCACACCATACTTGTTTCAATGGCTGTAGTTTAACCATTAATTTTCTATTTTCAGAACCCTTTAAGAGTATTCAAAATAAATCCCCATTATACCACTCTTTGTCACTTTTCTTCAGCAATGTACTTTTTGTACAGTATATGCTGCATTTTCCTTGCCGGAAATACTATTTTTAGCAAGGCAAGACAGTAACGATGTTGTCATGGTATCTATTGAAAACGGCAGACCAGAAGAGAAAGGACGAGAAATATAGCTTCTCTAAGGTTATTCTCAGACTTGGGTACATTTCTTACTGCAGGCAGATGCATAAATGGTTTGTATTTGTTTCAACTGTCTACACAAGTAAATCAATGGTATAAAAATTGGACTAAACCTGATGATTATCTGCTGTAAGTGAGGACAAGTGTAAGACAGTGTGACAGATAATTATTTTGTAGAATAGAAACAATATTACCATACAATTACCGGATAATTGGATCTTCAGACACTTATCACAGAGCAGCGCTGAAGCTTGTAGCACTTAACCACAAAAACACCAGATCTTTTTTATATATATAATAATCAAACTAGTCCTATGCTAACAGTACTCAGAAGGCAAGACTGTTTTCCACGAAAGCTTTGTAATTAAATCGACTAAAGGCCTTTGCTTTAAAGAAAAGGAAAAAAAACATGTGGATGGTTCCAAAAACTCTTGTACTTAATGTTCTGTCTGGGCCACACAGGTCGAGTACCATTGAAGTACACTGGGCTGAGAACACGCTCCAGTAGGTCCTCTGTCTTCACAGCCATGTTAAACACAGATAAAACTCCTTTATCACTTCGTCTGAGAATCCACGACAGATATTCGGGCGAGGTTCGGAGTAGCACCAAAGTCTGTCTAGAGCTGCGGTTGTTGCAGACAGTTGTTTCCATGATGCTGTCTTTGTGACTTTGTTTTGTCGGCCT
>CM060318.1:32847012-32849512 GCA_030674155.1 Stramonita haemastoma
TGCAGTTGTGTAAATATTGTCAACTGTTCCCACCGGCACACAATGGCCTTCTCTTACGAAAAGTGGAACAGGATTTAACGTGTGCGCAAGATGTTCTGCGTGCGTTCGCACACGGGGCCTCGGTTTACAATCTCATCCGAAGGACTTTTGGGGAGAGTGGATGGAGTCAGCACTGATGCTAACTCCAGGAGAAAAATCTCCTCGACAGGGATTCGAACCCGGGTCGTCAAATTGCCAGCGCAATGTTCTGACCACTAGGCTATCCCGTCCCCAGGGTTGGGGACTGAAGTGTGTTGAGAGAGGACATGGAGGGTTAAGGATGAACTGTGTGTCAGCTCAGAGTCTGTGGTCACTGGGGAAGACAGCTTGCAGGTGGCCATTTCAGCAGAAATAAATGGAGGGTATTCTTCAAGAGGACTCTCCACATACAAACTCATCATCAGACTGAGTGCTTGACCCAGTTCAGCTTCTCCTGCTGCTTTTTCCCTAGCTGCATCTTTGTCTCTGCTACTATTTTTGTTGTTTTCTTCTTAGTTTTGAGTACAGTGTGTTGATAGGTGTGGGCGTGGGTATGGGTGTGTGTGTGTGTGTGTGTGTGTGTGTGTGTGTGTGTGTGTGTGTGTGTGTGTGTGTGTGTGTGTGTGTGTGTGTGTAAGTGGTGAGTGTGTGTGTGTGTGCGTGCGTGCGTACGTGTGTGTATGCGTGCTTGACATGTGGGCACAATCGTGTGTGTGTTTGTCTCTGTGTGTGTTCGTGTGATCATGTGTGAATTGTGTGTGTTGTGCGTGTGTGTGTGTGTGTGTATGTGTGTGTGTGTTCATTTGTATGTACGTGTGTTGTGTTTGTTCATATGTGTGTGTGTGTGCATATGTGTGTGTTTTATGCGTTGTGCGTGCATGTGTGCTTGTGCATGCTTGTATGTGTGTGTGTCTGTGTATTGTATTCATTTTTTAAAGTCTCGTCTTTCTCTTTGTCATGATTCTTCTCTCCTTCCATTAGCAATATCACCTTCGGCTTGCTTTTATAGACAGATTCCTGTTTCGAGAGTCCAATGTCTTCTCCAAATGGTGCAGTGAATAAGCAATATTTTCATCAAGCCACCATTGGACAAAAACAAACTACAACAACAAAAAAACCCAAAGACATATGACACTAAACCCCCAGAGGGGAAAAAGGAAATTCAAGCCATAGAAAATAAAGGCGTATATCACTTTACAACATCTTACTCCAGTATCAACCACTCCCTGGCTACCCCCCTCCCCCCTCCCCTCCCACCTTATTCTCTCTTCTGGAAACATACATTATCTCAATAGAAGAGGTGATGTTGAAAAACAAATGAGTGTGTTTGTGTGTGTGTATGTGTGTGTATGTGTGTGTGTGTGTGTGTGTGTGTGTGTGTGTGTGGTGTGTGTGTGTGTATGTGTGTGTGTGTATGTGTGTGTCTGTCTGTCTTTCTGTGTGTGTGTGATGCTATCAGTCGTACGCAGTTATTCACACATACACTCGCAGTATGCAGACTCCAGCACAGTTAGACTATCTCTCCAATCAACCAGAGGCCACAACAAGCTAAATTCCTTCTCCCTCTACACAGGTAATATATTTATTATAATTATACTACTATTTATTATAACTATATTACTGTTAAGTTTGTACCTCTTATTACACAGTATATTACATCACATGATAAGATGTAACAGAGTGGACATTTTTTAATGTCCCATCTCTGCACAGCATTTCAGGTGGGCACAGCTCGACAGTTAGTGTGTGACCTCTGAACAATGTTGGTAAATGACTCACAATTATTTTTTACATTGAGATGGGATAGTAAGACCAAAATAACTTTGAACAAAGGTCTTTTAAGAACTTCTCTTCCCTTTGTGTAGCACGACCAAACACCCTAGATTTTCCAGTTATCATGTCCAAAATTCACCACAAGGATCCTTTACCCTTCCGATGACAGTTTCCTCTGCTCCTGCAGACGGATTCAAATGTGTGTCGTTATTTCTGGGTTGAAGGTATTCTCGTATGTATTCGTTAAACAACGTGCAACGGCCTGCATCTTTGTGACAAGACAACAGCGACCATGTTTTTAAGTTAGAGAATTAAATTTATTTTATGCTCACCCTGTATTCCCATGAGGCTTCATTCCTTGAAGGTTACCATATTGTTTTATTTGTTACACTTTCCTTCACAACAATCTCTTATTTCCATCCATATATCCGCTCTGTGTGTGTGTGTGATTTAGATAGCAGGGCAATGACCTCTCTGTGTGTGTGATTTACATAGAAGGACAATGTCTTTCTCTGTGTGTGTGATTTAGATAGCAGGACAATGTCCTCCATGTGTGTGTGTGTGTGTGTGTGTGTGTGTGTGTGTGTGTGTGTGTGTGTGTGTGTGTGTGTGTGTGTGTGTGTGTGTGTGTATGTGTGTGTGTGTATATAGAAAGAAGGATTATGTCCTCTGTATGTGTGATATAGAAAGAAGGATTATGTCCTCTGTA
>CM060318.1:32854512-32862012 GCA_030674155.1 Stramonita haemastoma
GTGCAGGGAAAACTTCCCACAGGCAGGCCACATCTGCGATAAAAAAGACGTGTGCAAGAGAGATTTAAAAGCCCTGAACATCGACCAAAATAACTGGGAAGAAACAGCCCTCAAACGGTCAGCCTGGAGACAGACTGTGCATAAAGGTCTCTCCAAGTTCGAAGAGACACTTGTTCAACAGCACGAGCCCAAGAGAACGAGAAAAGGCGGCATCCCAGGCAGACAGACCAGCGTCAGACTTCATCTGTGCCCTCTGCCATAGGGACTGCCATTCCTATGTTAGACTGGCCAGCCACAACCGACACTGTGCCAGAATTAACACCTAGAGCGAAACTCCATAGTCTTCCGAGACAGACCGCTGCCAATAACCTAGCTTCTTGTTTGCATTCTTATTCTTTACATTGTTCTTTTTTCTTGCACTCTTTTTCTTCTATGCATTCTTCTCCTTCTCCTTCTTTGCACTCTCCCTCTTTTCAGTCTTCTTCTTCTTTTCTACTTCTTCTTCAGATTCTTCTGCCTCTTCTTCTTTGCTTTCTCCTTTGCCTTTTCTTTTTACTGTGCCTTCTTTTTCTCATTCTTTTTCTTCGTCTTTAATCTTCTATTTCTCCTTCGTTTTCTTTACAGTCCTATTTTTCTTCTTCTTTCATAGCTTGGTCCTCTCTCATTTCTTCACGTTACTTGATATATCACTCTTCACACTGAAATTCTTTTTTTACCTGTTCCTTCTTTTGTAACTATCCTCCATTTCTAATACCTCCTCCTCCTCCTCCTCTTCCTCCTCCTCCTCCTCTTCCTCCTTTTTCTTCTTCTCAGTCTTCGTCACATTTCTTCTTCTTCTTCTTCTTCTTCTTCTTCTTCTTCTTTGTAAGTCTTCGTCATTCTTCTTCTTCTTTACATTCGTCTTCTTTGTATTTTCTTCCGTCCATCCTTTTTTTGCATTCTTTTTCTTTGCATTCTCTCCTGTTTGCTTTCTTCTTCTTTTTTAGCACTGCAAACTTATTTCTGAATCATAAGATCATTATTTTTTATTTTCTATTCAAGACACTTAGTGATTCTGATATGGTTCCAGCAATCAGCTTGAACAATCTTTATGTACTATCTACTCCTGAACAGCTTTAATGTGTGTGTGTGTGTGTGTGTGTGTGTGTGTGTGTGTGTGTGTGTGTGTGTGTGTGTGTGTGTGTGTGTGTGTGTGTGCGTGTGGTGTGTGTGTGTGTGTTATTTTTTTTCATTTATTCTTTTATATTTTTTCTTTATTCATTCTTTTGGATTGAGGATAATGGAATAAGCACTCATGTGCTTTTTTACATCCAGTCCCCGTGTGTATGCAGTTTTCGTATACCTTGTCATCTGTCCCCACCAGCAAAGGATGGCCTACTCTTACGAAAAACGGAACAGGGTTTAACGTGTGCGCAAGATGTTCTGCGTGCGTTCGCACACGGGCCTCGATTTAAAGTCTCATTCGAAGTGTTGTGTTGTGTGTGTGTGTGTGTGTGTGTGTGTGTGTGTGTGTGTGTGTGTGTGTGTGTGTGTGTGTGTGTGTGTGTGTGTGTGTGTGTGTGTGTGTGTATGTGTGTGTGTGTGTGTGTGGTGCGAGTGCGCGTGCGTGTACGTGTACGTGTGCGTGTGCGTGTACGTGTACGTGTACAATGCTAGCTTGCCATAAAACTCACCAGCTAGCAATAATATCTTCTCATGCCAAAAATCAGCAAGAAGCCATCTTCAGACGCTGGGATATTTCGCTACCAGGCCGAAAGCATCTCCCCATTATCTGTTTGAAGGAACACGTTTCATGCCCGGTTGGATCACCTGAATTCCATCGCCGCAATGAAGTGATAGGTTTGAGAGTCATCTTCTCCCTGTGGGAGGGATACAGCGATAGTTGCTGATGTCTATGGGTCTCTGATGTGGTATCATGGGTATTCAAAGTGTATTGAAACTGTATTGAAACGGTTCTCTTTAAGTTCTCTTTAACGGTGAAGAAAGTATGCTTCTGTTTGGCTGTTATTTTCTCTCTCTTTTTTTTTTACTGTTTCTTTTTTCTTACCGTTTTTCAATATGTCTATATATCTGTGTATGTGTGTGTGTGTATGTGTGTGTGTGTGTGTGTGTGTTGTGGTGTGTGTGTGTGTGTGTGTGTGTGTGTGTGTTGTGTGTGTAATGTGTGTGTAAGTGTGTGTAAGTGTGTGTGTGTTGTGTGTGTGTAATGTGTGTGTGTGTGTGTGTGCGCGCGCGCGCGCGGTCTGTGTGTGTGTGTTTCTTTCCTTTCTCTTTTCTTTCTGTCTTTCTTTCTGTCTGCCTGTGTGTCTTTTTTTTCTTTCGTTGTTTCTGCCTCTCTGTCTTTCTCTATATCTGCTTGTGTTTCTTTCTTCCCTCTTTCTTTACTTTCCATTTTTCCTGTGGTAGGTTTTTTTTCTTTCTGCCTGTTATCTTTTTTCTGTCTATTTTTCCCCCCATTTTTCTTCTTAGTGTTCTTTCTTTTTTTCTGTCGTTTCCTTTTTCTTGTTAGTTCATTTGCTAGTTTTACACTTTTTCTTTAAAATGATGGTCTGGTTTCCTCTTCTAGATAGACAGACAGACGGACGGCTAGACTGACGGATGGACGGACGGACAGACAGACAGACAGATAGACGAATTGATTGATTTATTGATCAATTAACTGATTAATTCATTCAATCATTTTCTTTCATTCATTCATTCATTGGTTAATTGATTGATTCAGTTATTCATCGTTAGATTGATCACTCGATTGATTGATTGATTGATTGATTGATGGATGGAGGGATGGATGGATGGATGGATGGATGGATGCATGCATGCATGCATGGATGCATGGATGCATGGATGGATGGATGATGGATGGATGGATGGATGGATGATGGATGGATGGATGGATGGATGGATAAGTAGGTAGATAGATAACTAGATAGACAGATAGACAGAGAGACAAAATGATACACAGACAGACAGGTAAGTAGGTAGGCAGGTATTTATGCAGGTAAGTAGGTAGGAAGTTAGATATGCACGTACGTACTTACGTACGTTTTTACGTACGTACGTAGGCACTTATGTACGTAGGAACGTGTACACACAGACAGACAGACAGACAGACAGACAGACATACAGACATGCACTCTCTATCTATCTATCTCTCTGTCTCTCTCTCTCTATCTATCTATCTATCTATCTATCTATCTGTCTATCTATCTATCTATCTATCTATTTATCTATCTATCTATCTCTCTATCTCTTTCTCTTTCTCTCTTTCTCTCTGTCTCTCTGTCTCTCTGTCTCTCTTTCTCTCTGTCTCTGTCTCTGTCTCTGTCTCTCTCTGTCTCTCTGTCTCTCTGTCTCTCTGTCTCTGCTCTCTTCTCTCTCTCTCTCTCTCTCTCTCTCTCTCTCTCTCTCTCTCTCTTTCTCACTCTCTCACACACACTCTCTCTCTCCCTCCCTCCCTCCCTCTCTCTCTCTCTCTCTCTCTCTCTCTCTCTCTCTCTCTCTCTTTCTTTCTTTCTTTCTTTCTTCCTTTTTCTTTTATTGTTAAGAATTAGCCGACAGCAATTGCATTGTTATGCCAGCAAGCGGAGTGTAGGCTCTTTAGACGTGATCTACCCTGAATTGTTCCTGAAGAAAGGACATGTTCACACTTCTGTTGGCGAATCACATTCTATTCCATGCTACGTGCTTTCTGTTCCGTTTCAAGCAAATGCAGAGCAGTGCTTTTGAAAAGCGGTAGTGTGCGTTGTAGAATCAGGATTGTCTGTTATACGGATGCGATATTATGTGCTGTATATGGTTGTTTATAATATGAATGCGGTATTGTGTGCTGTAGATAGTTGTCTATAATATGAATGCGGTATTGTGTGTTGTATATCATTTTCTGTTGTGTGAATGTGGTATTAAATTGTATCTTATTTTCTGTTATGTGGATGTGATTTGATTTTATTTTTCTATTTCGAGGGTAGTGGAATAAGCACTCATATGCTTTTTACATCTAGTCCCCGTGTGTATTCAGTTTTGTCAATTTTGTCATCTGATCCCACCGGCACACAATTGCCAACTCATGAAAAGCAGAACGGGTTTTAATGTGTGGTACAAGATGTTCTGCATGCGTTCGCACAAGGGACCTCGGTCTATAGTCTCATCCGAAGGATCAGGACTTTTAGGGGGAGTGGAGTCGACACTGGTGCTAACTCCAGAGGAAAAATCCCCTTGAACGAGATTCGAACCCAGCTCGGCAGATCATAAGTGAAATACGCAATATTCATCACTCTAACTACCAAGCTATCTTATCCCCCAGACAGGTGTTGCAAGAAACACAAATACACACACACACACACACACACACACACACACACACACACACACACACACACACACACACACACACACACACACACACACACACACACACTCACTCACTCACTCACTCACTCACTCACTCACATGATTACACATGCCACCGTTTATATTTCAGGTTTCAGATAACGCTAATAATTATGTATTGACTGCAGTCCTGATGTCTAGATCAGATAACGTTAATAATTATGTATAGACTTACTAGTGATGTCTAAATCAGATAACGCTAATAATTATGTATTGACTGCAGTAGTGGTGTCTAAACCAGATAACGCTAATGTGCAATGACTGCAAAAATGGTGTCTAAATCAGATAACGCTGATGTGCATTGACTGCAGTACTGGTGTCTACATCAGATATCACTGAAGTGTATTGACTACTATGACTGAACTGACGTCCTTATGCAAACGCCAATACTTCATTGATTTGATCACACTGGGGCAGCTTGACTATGTTTATCAGACATTTTGCTTTTTTTAAAAGAGAGACCTTCATGAAGGGGACTTCTGGGGATGGGATAGCTCAGTGCTCAGAGTACTCGCTTTCCCCAGCCAATTTAAGCAGCATCAAGCGTGATTACCTATTGGATGGGTGACCGTTTGCACTCCTTGGCTTCAGTACAGCCCCCTAGTCCACCCAGCTGTAAATGGGTACCTGCCCTCTTTAAGGTCAGGGAAGGTAAAGCATCGAGGGAGAGGAGATGGGCGCCGCCCTCAACATGCTGTCCCCTAGAGAAGCTGAGTTCTCTGATGTCTCGCTCCCCTACGACCACATAGTCTATGGTACGCCGTTACCATTTACCTTACCTTCAATCCTCAGTGTGTCCATCAAATGGATGGTTAAAGATGAACCCTCACCCTTCAATGTCTGGAAGAGATCCATTACAGTAGTAAGGAGCAGGATGCTGATCACTGGTTCATTGGAACAAAAATTGGGTGTTTTACTTTAAGACAGAAGTGAAAAACACAAAGTGACCCAAGCACGCAGTTTAACATGAGCTGTTTACGTACTCTGATTGGCTGATTGTTTTCAAATCTTCAGACCAAACTCTTTTGATTCTTCACCCCACCCCCTCCTCCCCACTTCAGCCGCCTTCTTTAGCAGCTGTCACTCCTTTCTGTTTTCTTTCTCCTCCTATATTTTCTTCTCATATTTTTTTCCTTCTTCATACTGTTCCTCTTCTTCTTTGCATTTCTTTTGTCTCCTTTGAAATCTTGTTCTTCTCCTGTACCTATTTTGACAGGGCATGGATGTAATAATGCTCCCATTGTGCTTATTCTTGTCCCTCAATCAACCATTGTTAATCATATATACACTCTTTGCATTCTTCTTTCTCCTCTTCATTACGTGTACAACAGTTTGATCATCTGCAACTTCTTGCAATTTTTTAATTTGCAAACATCTTTTACTCTCTCTCTCTCTCTCTCTCTCCTCTCCTCCCTCTCTCTCTCTCTCTCTCTCTCTCTCTCTCTCTCTCTCTCCTCTCTCTCTCTCTCTCTCTCTCTCTCTCCTTCTTTTTCTAGCTCCACTTATTTATTTAGTTCCTTCTTCTTCTTCTTCTTCTTCTTCTTCTTCTCTTCTTCTTCTTCTTCTTCTTCTTCTTCTTCTTCTTCTTCTCCTCCTCCTCCTCCTCCTCCTCCTCCTCCTCCTCCTCCTCCTCCTCCTTCCTCTTCTTCTTCTTCTTCTTCTTCTTCTTCTTCTTCTTCTTCTTCTTCTTTCTTCTTCTTCTTCTTCTTCTTCTTCGTCGCATTCTTCTTCTTCGCATTCTTCGCAGTCTTCGCAGTCTTCGCAGTCTTCGCAGTCTTCGCATTCTCTTCTTCGCATTCTTCTTCTTCGCATTCTTGTTGTTGTTGTTGTTCTTCTTCTTCTTCTTCTTCTCCTTCTTCTTCTTCTTCTTCTTCTTCTTCTTCTTCTTCTTTGCATTCTTCTTCTTTGCATTCTTCTTCTTTGCATTCTTCTTCGCATTCTTCGCATTCTTCTTCTTTGCATTCTTCTTCGCATTCTTCTTCGCAATTCTTCTTCTTTGCATTCTTTTTCTTCGCATTCTTCTTCTTCACATTCTTCTTCTTTATATTACTTCTTCTTCGCATTCTTCTTCTTTATATTACTTCTTCTTCGCATTCTTCTTGGCATTCTTCTTTTTCTTCTTTGCATTCTTCGTCTTCTTCTTTGCATTCCTCTTTTTGGAATTCTTCTTCTTCTTCCTATTTGAAACCGTTGTCAACTCATTTGTGAATCACGGAATAAATGATTTCATTTTTTGTTCAAACACTCGGCAGTCAGCGTTTCCAATTTTTGGGCCAGCAATCAGTTTAAGCCATCTTCAGATGCTGTCTGTTCAGCACATCTCTAACATTCTGTATCCTTTTAGTTTTGGCTTTGTTTTTGTATGTTGTTGCTATTGTTGCTGTTGTTGTTGTTTGCTGCTGCTGCTGCTGCTGCTGCTGCTGCTGCTGCTGCTGCTGCTGCTGCTGCTGCTGCTGCTGCTATACTGCTGCTACTGCTGCTGTTCTTTTTGTAAGAACTGTTTGGCGTTTATTTCATTAAAAGCAACACAAACTCGTGCGCTTTGAAGGTGATACATATTTTGATACACGAGTGAGTCTGTGATATGCTTGCTAACTGATAATTATTTGTTACATTCCCAGCATTTTTTGTGTGTTTGAAAGCAGCGTGTGTCTACTCATCATTCCAATGATTCTGTTTTCATTCCTTTTAAGCATCCTTTTTTTTTATTCAATTATGATATGTATTCCTTCCCTGTCTTTTCTCTTTTTTTTTATTTTCTCTTCTATCCTTTCCTGCTTCTTATTCGTTTTCTCCCTTTAATTTTGTCCTTTTATTTTTGACACTGATATACACATTTGCATAAACAGATACATACATCCACAGATACACAGACAGACAGACAGACAGACAGACAGACAGACAGACACACACACACACACACACACACACACACACACACACACACACACACACACACACACACACACACACACACACACACACACATTATTCGTCTAATATCAGAGTGAACAGACGTTAAAATTGAAGACAACAACAACACAACAACAACACACACAGAGGCACACTCAGTGACACCGGATTACCGATAATTAGAACAGGCATCCTTGAATA
>CM060318.1:32867012-32869512 GCA_030674155.1 Stramonita haemastoma
CTGATTTTTTTTAGGTAATACGTCCGACTGCCTTGATCAACGCTTGAGGTTATGTCTGTTCACTTCACCTGAGAGGGTATTTTTTGTAACCTACTTTCTCATAACTTAGTAAAAACCAAAACAAAAAAAACATTGCTAATGCTACTGCAAGCAAACATCCGGGGGGGAAATGTCATTCTATCTAGGTTTACAAAAATGACAATGTAAACATTCTCGTTTTCTTTCTTACATGAGTTGGGAAAAAAACTTTATTAAGAACTGAAAAGACATCCACTCCCATTAGTTCGGTGCTTCTCTGTCATCCCCCTTATGAAACCATTTTGGCGATAAATTGGCCATAACGGGCGGCTGCATACGGACAAAAACCGCCAAACTGGCTGAGTGATAACGCCTACACACAGTTATTTGTAGACAGATGATCATTAACTAAGGAAGAAGCAGGCTGGCTCTGGCCATGGAATGGACGTTGAAAGATGATTTGTATATAGAAGAGAGTGGCTGGAAGGTGAGTGCTTGACCGCAGTTTTGTTTGAGAATTTATCATTATAACTTTATAATTGCTGAAGTTTCTTTTTTTGTTTTCTCTTTCTTGAGGCAGAGAGATTAAGAACTTGTATTTGAACAGACAGACAAAGAGTCAAATGAAAAAAAAAATCAAACACTGTCTTTGTTTTGTGTGTGTCCCTGCCTTATCTTGTTGTTATTCACATTCACATACACATTCAGCTCATTATTGTTTTGTATCTAAATACTTAGTATGTGTGGAAGGGGGGGGGGTACATACGCATTTGATAAAAGCAATTACCAAATAATTATATACATTAACTACCGGATCTCTATGCACAAAACGTAACTAGGGATGGGGAATTCTAGAGTGTGGGAAGGCAGAGTAAACAAATGATTATTTGTTTCGTTCCTCACAGAGCAGCACCCAGGTTCGTTCACTCAAGGGTGAGATGTTGCGTATGGAACCGTTTTCCCACCATGAAGGTAGCCGCATTCTGACTTTGGGGTTGATGTCTAAGCATGACACTAGTGTGCATCTGGGGGGGGGGGGTATTTTTGCTGTCCGTTCCTACCAGCACATAATCGCCTACTCTTCTTAAAAAAAAAAAGGAGCGGACAGGATTTTTACCATCTGGACAAGATGTTCTGCTTGCGCTTACACACACAGGACTTTGGTTTACAGTCTCATTTGAAGGACTTTAAGGAAAGTGAAGTTCGGTACTGATGTGAACGCCAGGGGAACACCCCCCCCCCCCCCTAGAAGGAGTGGGTGTCTAAATGGAGGCTCAAAACCAGGCCGTGAGATCGCGAGCTGAATTTTGGAACTGCTAGCCTATCCCACCCCCAAGGAATTGAAATGATCATGCTGAAAGGAAGCGAGAGATGATTAGCACCACAGACAGCGAGATAGCAGGGATGTGAAGACAAAGCCAATAACCAACACAGAATACTGGAATGACATAAGTTGCAGAAATAAAATTAAAAAAAAAACAATTCACCGGCATTTCTAACAGGAAGTTGAAGAGGAGTTAACTATACATAACCGGTGCTACAAGGAAGAATATTAAAACCTACAGTCCATGGGGAAAATGTAGATACACGCCACCAGAAACAGTAGCGTGTGAGCTAATGGTTGATCCACAGGCAACTATTTTTGAATGAGAAGATAGCAGCGTAAGAGGACATATAACTTTTTAATCCGTTTGTGAGAAAATGATTGAAGAGAACTGAATTGGTTTGATAGACAAAAACCTTGACCAGATTTTTTTTAATAAAATAAACCAGCAGATAATATCACACTGGATATCAGGATTAAAATTAATACTAACTTACAGAAGCAGCCATCGGTTTTCAGAGTCGACAACCTCCTGCCCATTTGTTGTCCAAGAAAGAAACAAAACCGTATACAACCACAACTAACACATCACCAGCGTGAAATCTCGAAGGACTGAACCTCACAATGACCTGTCTGTGTTAACATGGCAGCTATTTTCCATTTCACAGCAAACGATCTTCTTCCCTACAGTTTTATTCCTTGGGTTGTGTACCTCTGTCTCTGTCTCTGTCTGTATCTTCTGCTCTGTCTCTGTCTCTGTCTCTGTCTCTCTCTCTCTCTCTCTCTCTCTCTGCCTCTCTCTCTCTCTCTCTCTCTCTCTCTCTCTCTCTCTCTCTCTCTCTCTCTCTCTCTCTCTCTCTCTCTCCTCTTCTCTCTCTCTCTGTCAGTCTCTGTCTCTGTCTCTGTCAGTCTCTGTCTCCTGTCTGTCTGTCTGTCTGTCTGTCTCTGTCTCTGTCTCTGTCTCTGTCTCTGCTCTCTCTCTCTCTTCTCTCTCTCTCTCTCTCTCTCTCTCTCTCTCTCTCTCTCTCTCTGCCTGCCTGCCTGCTGCCTGTCTGTCTGTCTGTCTGTCTCTCTCTCTCTCTCTCTCTCTCTCTCTCTCTCTCTCTCTCTCTCTCTCTCTCTCTGTCCTCTCTGTCTCTCTCTTCTGTCTCTCTCTCT
>CM060318.1:32874512-32897012 GCA_030674155.1 Stramonita haemastoma
ACAACCAGACATGAAAGTTGACACAACGATCAGACTATGACAGCTGGCATAACAACCAGACTATAACAGCTGGCACAATAACCAGACTAAAACAGATGGCACATCAACAGACAATAACAGGTGGCACAACAATCAGACATGACAGTTGGCAAATAACCAGACATGACAGTTGGCACAACAATCAAACATGACAGTTAACACAACGATCAGACGTGACAGTTGGCACAACAGCCAGACTATGACAGTTGGCACAACAGCCAGACTATGACAGTTGGCACAACAGCCAGACTATGACAGTTGGCACAACGACACGACTATAACAGTTGGCACAACGACACGACTATCTTAGAGGACAGTGTGTCGCCATCATCTTCCATGTGATCCTTTAGCGCAATAGTTATGATGGAGGAATTGAACTGACCCACAGTATAAGGATAGCTCAGTGGTCCCATAGTGCTCAGGGGACGGGATAGCTCAGTGGTCAGAGCACTCGCTTTCCCCAATTAAACAGCATTGAGCGTGGCTACCATTAGGTGACTGTTTGCGCGCCTTGGTTTCAGTGAAAGTTCCCCAGTTCACCCAGCTGAAAATGGGTACCTGCCTTCTTCAGGTTCAGGGTAGGTAAAGCATCGAGGGAGAGGAGATGGGCGCCGCCTTCAAAATGCTGTCCCCTAGAGAAGCTGAGTTCTCTGATGACTTGCTCCCCTACGACCTCATATTGCATAGGTTATGGGACACCTTTACCTTTTATATAAAAATAGCATGCTTACAGTCTTCTTTCTAACTTCCCTTTTACCACAGTAGTGTGTCTACCTGTAAAGATGGTATATCGAAGATAGGCATGATAAGTGGACCAACATTTTTGCAAAGCCTCTGTAGCCTCAAACATCAACCACGCTGTAAGCCCGTAGCCTGTTGTTGCTCACAATGTTTACGAGTATTATAACCATGTGGGGTTTTTTTCCTGAATAAACATCTGTTTAAACTAAGAGAATATTTTAAAAAATCAGCCCTTCTATTTGGTCTATTACGTTAGTAATTTTGTTACAATCTGCCAGAAGCTTCCACTTTGTAAAAGGAATTATGCGAATACTGAAGTTTTTCCTTCTACAGTCCTTTGGATTTCAGAATTGAGGGGGTATGGTGGGGATGGGGATGTTTCTTCTCTGAGTCAGTGGATAAACACACACCACACACACACACACACACACACACACACACACACACACACACACACACACACACACACCATACACACACACACATACACACACATACAAGAGAGAGAGGGGGAGAGAGAGAGAGAGAGACAGAGACAGAGACAGAGAGCAGCAGCAGCAGCAGCAACAACAACAACAATATTGCAGTGGGAAGTTTTGATACAACCTTGACGCCAGGAGTGAAAGATGCCCCATTGAATAATGTTTTTTTTCCCAGCCAGACCTAAACGTTAAGTTGTCCATACACTTTCAATAGAGAAGCCATGTTCTCCCGTCTACAGAGTACATCAATACTAGGTGCTGAATGTATGCCGTGGTTACATGTACAACAGTGTTTTTTTTTCAGTGTTTTCTTGTAAGTCACACGTGTCTACACTTTCAGCTGAAAATGTTTAAAAATACTTTCTCATTACATAGACTTTTTTCCCATAGTTTTCTTCTGTTAGAAAATATAAATATTGCCCCAAGAGGCGTAATTAAAACAATCAAAGCATGATGGTAATATAGTTTGCTTCCAAAATATCTTCAAAGATGAACGCTTAGGGCAATCAACTAATTAAAAAAAATTAATAATAAATAACAGCGCAAAAACACACCATACCAAATCACTGGATAAAAGTGCGTTATTTTAACTTGGGTCTTCAACTGGGCTACTCTTTTAACCCACAAACGAAAAAAAGTGGTGTATCGACATCTTCTTGCCGATAATCATGGGTGATGAGAAGGAAGCCATTAGACCTCATTCCTGGCCATTTTCCCGCTACTACAAGTCCCACAGAGGAGAAGGAGGAGGAGGAAGAGGAGGAGGAGGAGGGTAAGCGTTTTACCCGTATTGATAGATCAGGGTCTGCCTACTTCAGCCACTAAGCTTTGGTCTCTGGGGAGTGATCATGCCGCCATTATACGGCACCCAGGGGAAGTGATCTCCCTTTCCATCTGTCAGGTCATGACACATCGTCTTCCTTCAGTCCCTTACGCACCGGTGTCTGTGTCCACTCCAGGCTGGCGACAGTTATTGTGGGGAGTGAGAGGTGTAGGGTAGGACAACGACGCGCGGGAGTGTGAGGAGAGGAGATATACGGGTGGAGTTGACACCTGCGCAGTCTCTGGGAGCATCTGTTGAGGAGATTCCCCCTGGAGATAAGCTGGTGCGAGTCACTTTCCTACAGTCTTCTGGATGAAGCTAGTGCAGTGTCCCCGAGTGTACACGAGAGAGAGATACACAACACACACAGACACACAGACACAAAGACAAAGTAAGAGAGAAAACACACACACACACACACACACACACACACACACACACACACACACACACACACAAAGACTTTGCTCAGATCACCTTCTCTGTTACAGTTCATGTGAGAAGGGATGGAAAAGATGGCTACACACCACCTTTAGATTTCGCCACTCTACAGAAGACACTACTGACCCAGAAATTAAAGGTGAGATGTAGCCCAAACATCATCCTGACAGTCTATCCACGATAAGAGTCTAGTTATTTGATTTTCATCCTGATAGTCTATCCATGATAAGAATCTAGTTATTTGATTTTCATCTTGATAGTCTATCCATTATAAGAATCTAGTTATTTGATTTCCATACTTATAGTCTACCCATGATAAGAATCTAGTTATTTGATTTTCATCCTGATAGTCTATCCATGTTAAGAATCTAGTTATTTGATTTTCATCCTGATAATCTACCCATGATAAGAGTCTAGTTATTTTATTTCCATACTTAGTCTATCCATGATAAGAATCTAGTTATTTGATTTTCATCCTTATAGTCTACCATGATAAGAGTCTAGTTATTTTATTTCCATACTTTAGTCTATCCATGATAAGAATCTAGTTATTTGATTTTCATACTTATAGTATATCCATAGTAAAAATCTAGTTATTTGATTTTCAACTTACAGTGTCCATGATAAATCTAGTTATTTCATTTTCATCCTGATAGTTATTTCATTTTCATCCTGATAGTCTATCCATGTTAGGAATCTAGTTATTTGATTTTCATCCTGATAGTCTATCCATGTTAGGAATCTAGTTATTTGATTTTCATCCTGATAGTCTATCCATAATAACAGTCTAGTTATTTGATTTTCATCCTCGTAGTCTATCTGTAAGTAATTATCTTGTCATTTATTTTCATCCATGATGGATAGTCTAATTGTTTGATTTTCATCATGACAATTTATTTATAGACAATCGTCGTGTTATTTGATCTTCATCCTAATAGTCTATCCATGATGTCTTGTTATCTACTTTCTTCCTGATTATCTGTCCAGAAGTAATTGTCTTGTTATTTGATTTTCGTTTTCTGTCACTTTATTATGAACATCTCATCTCTCAGTTCTCGTTCTGCTACAAATAGTAGTTTTCTATTCTATGGTTGTTTCTGCCACGGGTTAATGCTAGCGTTTTGTTTCTGGTAAAG
Source organism: Stramonita haemastoma (assembly GCA_030674155.1). Lineage (NCBI taxonomy): Eukaryota > Metazoa > Mollusca > Gastropoda > Neogastropoda > Muricidae > Stramonita > Stramonita haemastoma. The sequence continues at coordinate 32,878,175 of CM060318.1, forward strand.
GTTAATGTTAGCGGTTTGTTTCTGGTAATGCTAAAGGTAGAAGTTTTTTCTCTGTTGTGCCTGTTTTCTGCTGAAGTTGAATCATTGCGGCTTTCTCCTCTGTGTGTGTTTCTGCTAAAGGTTAATGATAGCGTTTTTCCTCTTCTGTCTTTTGTTTCTGCTCAAGTTTAATCATAGTGCCTTTCTCTCGTGTTTGTTTCTGCAATGGTGGCTTTCTCTTCTCTGTTTGTTTCTGCAAAAAAGTTAAGGATAGCAGTTTTCTCAGGTTATCATCTCATCCAAAACCTTTAGCCTACACCAAGACCCTACCACTCACATCCTAGTGGACGAGAAAAATATCGGAAAGAAGGGGGAAAGGGGTGAGGAGCAAATGGGAATCGAACCCTCGACTATCCCTGTTTCTAGCGGAGCCAATTGCTACTCGACCATTAACCCACAGCATCAGACCTATTGTCCACCCTTATTTACACTGAGCCAGGGAGGAGGCATTTTTCTGAGGTCAACCGAATTACCACACCCTCCCTCCACACACAAAAAAACCCACCAGGGAAAGTTAGGATGGGGCGATGGCTTTCTTGACGCTCGGCTTTGACAGGTCTTGCTGAGTTTCCATGCCTTGAATAAACAACTCCGGAGAGACCTCCCTTTTAAAAGACCTCCCTAGCACTGGTCTTCGCTTCTGCTGTCTCACAGAATAGGCAGGGCAGGGAGGGGCAGGGAGGGGCAGGGCAGGGCAGGGTAGGACAGGGCAGGGCGGGGTCGTTTTCCTGGAGGCAATCAATTGTCTGTGTGGTGGTAAAGCCTCTGTTAGAAAGATGCATGCTGTGCTGGGGTATCTTTCAGGGAAAAAGCAAACGTCACAAAGAACGCTTCAAACTCTCTCTCTCTCTCTCTCTGTTCCGGGTGCTATTAATTGTACAAGGGGCTGATCTGTGCCTGAATAGCTGCTGCCAGCACTCCATGTTTTGTTTATATATTATGGGCAACTCCGCTCAAGAACTATCACTGATTTCACTGAGAAGGGGAAGAAAAGGTGTTCATGATATACGTGTTTGAATTTGTACTGTATGTTAAAGTGCTTTTTTTCTTATTGGGGTTTGGGGTTGTTCTAGGGGGAGGGGTGTTGTTTTTTCTCGTTGGGGGTTTGGGGGTTGTTTTTGTCTTTGTTATTGTTTTTCTGCCCTTGTTTTCAATTCCCTTTTTTCACATCTCTTTCAGTTTTGTTTTGTTTTATTACTAGGATAATGAATAAGCATTCATGTGTTATTTTTACAATTAGTTCCTGTTTGCGTGTAAGTTTTGTAAATTTTGTCATCCATCCCCACCGACACACACTGACGAAAGGTGTGGGACTGGTTGTAACTTGTGCGCAAGACGTTCTGCATGCGTTCTGACTCGGAACCTCAGTTGACATTCTCGATTTCTTGAACTATTCTTCAAACTATGTTTTAGTTCACTACTACATCTATTTTTACAAATTACGGAGCTTTTTGACACTGTAAGATACAAACAATCAAGCGCCATGCTGACCAGCACGCAAGCCATAAAGTCTGTTTAGTGTGCATGGCCATAGTGGGTGAAATGCGCGGTGCCTGTTTTTCAACGACGCTGGCCTCAGGAGACACATTCCAAATTCAGGGTACCTCATTAAAAAGCTCGTATGAAAAAAATATAATCTTTTAAAAAGGGAGGGAATGGATTGGGTAGACAGAAAACAAGCAAGAGAGAAAGGGGCGGCGAGGGAGACAGAGAGGTAAAAAAGAAAAAAGGCAAAAGCAAAGGGAAGCGATAGGAAAGGGGGAAATTTCTAGCACAGAACTTCCAGAAAGTGAGGATGCTATTCATACAGAAAGAGCCCCCTGGCAGGAATCCCCCACGGAGGGGTGAAGTATATGACTAATTAGTTCTGCATACGCTTCATGGTTTATTCATACCTCGCCAGTCAGTGAAAGCTTTCTTGTCTGAAAGGCATGTTGAAAAGCGATGGGGGACTCCCACCTCAGTAACTGCCCCTCTCCCTCCCTCACACTTCCTCACCCGCTGGTTTTCAGATAGTGTGTTTTGAGCAAGCTTAACTAACTTGGCGGAGCCCATCCCTTTCCAAACAGCACGGTGCATGCTGGGTATGTTTATTGTCATCCACACCGCCGGTCATGTGAATGCTCATTTCTAAGCCTTGAAAAATAAAAGATTATTCATTCATTTATATAAGGTCATGAAAGGTCACCCAGAGCATGTACTCTGCCTCACTGGGATGGGATGGCATAATGGTCAGAACATTGCGCTCGCAATTTGAAGACCCGAGTTCGACTGCATACACGCGGGGACTGGATGAAAAAAAAGCACATGAGTGCTTATTCCATTATCCTCGATATAAAAGAATAAATAAATAAACAACTCGTTTAGCTTAGAAACTGCTGTAAGGCCTCAAATCCACACTGGGTTATAAGTTTGTGTATATGTGTAGAACTCTTTCCAACCACCTCACATAAAAGCAGCCATACTCCGATTTCAGAAGATATGATGGACATGGAAAACAATGCACGGAGGCTCATGCCTTCATGTAAGAGAAGCATGTGGAGGAAGCTGGGGCACATTTCTCAGGTATGGTGCCTACTGACTTTTTTAAATTAACTATAGACAACCTCTGTGAATGAAACAAAGGAGAAAAAAAACTGGACTTTCTGTTCTCTCCACGTAATCATGTCTTTCTGTTACTTTCTACGCATCTTTTTGGTTTATAACTTGATGACAATTTTATGTTCCCAACCAGTACGGTTACTAACGGTTTGGCTTTTTTTGTTTACCTTGTTTCTTTTGGTTTGCTGGGGATGGTGGGGGGTGGGTTTTATTTCTGCTTATTTTTAAGCGGTTTTTTTTTTTTTAGAGTGTGGTATAAAATCTGTACTTTCTGTGTACGTTTTACGTCATGTTGATTGACTGTAAAAGGCAGCGTTCTGTTTTTGCATATCTTTCATTTTACACACAATTCTCTTCATTCTGCTATAGTGGTCAGCACTGCTAACTGTAGCACCAACAAGTCACTTGACCAAGCTGACCGGGGCATCGATACAAACAAGGACAGTGAAGATGGTTTTACACCCTGTTTTAATCTGTATATAATTGCACCGTTTTAATCTCTGAGCTTTAAAATGTGACAAGGTGACAGCTTCGCCCGATATGGCCTCTGTTGTCGGCGGGGCTGTAAACAATATCATTGGACTGGATTGACACCAAGTCACGCCATGCTGATGACAGCATAGGGCTGAAAACGGTTACAGGGCCAGCAGAGCTCAATAAGGCTGGTCACTAACTGGGATTGATTTAATTAACTTCATCAGGGAATTCGCTGGCAATCTCATACACACGCGCGCGCACACACACGCACACACGCGCGCATGCATACACCCACACACAGAGTCACACACACACACACAAAGTCACACACACACACACACACACACACACACACACACACACACACACACACAACACAAACACACACACGCGCGCACACAAACACACACACATACACACTTACACACACAAACAAACACAAACACAAACACACACACACACACACACAAACACACACACACACACGCATGCACACACACACACACACACACACTCACACACACACACACACACACACACACACACACACACACACACACACACACACACACACACACACACACACACACACACACACACACACACACACACAAACACACCTCCCTCTGTCTGTCCTCACCTCCTCTTCAACCCGCTGTCCATCTCAGCTCCTCCCCTCACCCCCCTCCCCTCCAGACTCTCCCTTTCATATTTCTTACTCTCAGCATTCATACTAGGTTTGTTCGGTGACGTAAGATCACCACAGACTAGGAACCGCTATTTCGTTATCCCAGAGAAGAAGTTGTAGATCAGAGCAGTTTATTTATAAATTCTTTTTTTTTTAATTCTTATATATCGAGGATAATAGAATAAGTACGCATGTGCTTTTTTTCATCCAGTCCCCGAGTGTATGCAGTTGTGTAAATATTGTCATCTGTTCCCACCGGCACACAATGGCCTCTTTCGAAAAGCGGAACAGGATTTAACGTGTGCGCAAAATGTTCTGCGTACGTTCGCACACGGGGCCTCGGTTTTTTACAGTCTCATCCGAAGGATGTCAGATCATTACAGACTAGGTAGGAGCAGCTATTTCGTTACCCCAGAGAAGAGGTTGTAGATCAGAGCAGTTTTAAGTTTTAAGACCTAGTCAAAATAGTATAGCGGTGTGGATAAAGTGGCGTCATTCCCATCCTCTTGCACTTGTGAAAGGTGTAGACAGCTTAGACAGCATGATAGTGTAATAACGGGGAGCAGATAGACTGGAGACTGGACAGTGTTCCAGTCTAGTTTAGACAGCCTGCCATTGTTGAGAACAGAAGCAGACAGCTTAGACAGCTTGATAGTGTTAACAGCGGGAGTAGACAGCTTCGACTGTGTGAGAGTAGTAATAGTGGAACCAGACAGCTAGATAGTGTTAATAGCAGGACCAGACAGCTTAGACAGCTTGGTAGTGTTAATAGCAGGACCAGACAGCTTAGACAGCTTGATAGTGTTCATAGCAGGACCAGGCAGCTTCGACAGCTTGATAGTGTTAATAGCAGGACCAGACAGCTTAGACAACTTAATAGTGTTGATAGCAGGACCAGACAGCTCAGACAGCTTGATAGTGTAAATAGCAGGACCAGACAGCTTAGACAACTTGATAGTGTTGATAGCAGGACCAGACAGCTCAGACAGCTTGATAGTGTTAATAGCAGGACCAGACAGCTTAGACAACTTGATAGTGTTGATAGCAGGACCAGACAGCTCAGACAGCTTGATAGTGTTTAAAAGCGGGAATAGACAGTTCAGACAGCTTGACAGTGTTCATAGCAGGACCAGACAGCTTAGACAGCTTGATAGTGTTCATAGCGGGAGTAGATAGCTTCGACTGTGTAAGAGTATTAATAGTGGAACCAGACAGCTAGAAAGTGTCAATTGGAAGAACCAGACAGGTTAGACAGCTTGATAGTGTTAACAGCAGGACCGGGCAGCTTAGACAGCTTGATAGTGTTAATAAGCAGGAGTAGACAGCTCAGACAGCCTGCCAAAGTTAATAGCTGGAGCAGACAGCTTAGGCAGCCTGCTGGTGTAATAGGGGGAGCAAAGACTTAGACAGACTGCTAATACTAATAACAGGAGCAGACAGCTCAGACAGCCTGCTAGTGTACAGTGTTGATAACAGGAGCAGACAGCTCAGACAGCCTGCTAGTGGACAGTGTTGATAACAGAAGCAGACAGCTCAGACAGCCTGCTAGTATACAGTGTTGATAACAGGAGCAGACAGCTCAGACAGCCTGCTAGTATACAGTGCTGATAACAGGAGCAGACAGCTCAGAAAGCTTTTTAGAGTTGATGACAGGAGCAGACTGTTAACAGTTTGCTAGTGTTAACAACAGGAGCAGACAGTTAAGACAGTTTGCTAATGTTAACAACAGGAGCAGACAGTTAAGTCAGTTTGCTAGAGTTAGAAACAGAAGCAGACAGCTTAGACAGCTTGCTAGAGTTAACAACAGAAGCATACTGTTAACAGTTTGCTAGTGTTAACAACAGGAGCAGACAGTTAAGACAGTTTGCTAGTGTAACAACAGGAGCAGACAGTTAAGACAATTTGCTAGTGTAAACAACAGGAGCAGACAGCTTAATAGACAGCTTGCTAGTGTTAACAACAGGAGCAGACAGTTAAGACAGCTTGCTAGTGTTAACAACAGGAGCAGACAGTTAAGACAGCTTGCTAGTGTTAACAACAGGAGCAGACAGTGAAGACAGCTTGCTAGTGTTAACAACAGGAGCAGACAGCTCAGAAAGCTTGCTAGAGTTGTTAACAGGAGCAGACAGCTCAGTATGCCAGTGATTTTTTTTTTGCGCGGAGATTTTTAATTATTTTATTTCGAGGATAAAGGAATAAGTACTCATGTGCTTTAAGACATCCAGTCCTCGTGTGTATGTACTTGTGTAAAATTAATATTGTCATCCGTTCTCACTGGCAAACAATGGCCTACTCTTCCTAAAAACGGAACGGACTTTAACTTATTGATAACGGGAGTATTCTAGTGTACATGATGGTATTTTTTCCATCATGTGTTGATGCCACGGTCATGCAGGGAAGGCTGTCAACCTGGTAGAGATTTCCTACTGTGGTATAATTATCTTCCAGCACTTGTTTTTACATGCTTTCATTCACACTGGTCTATTCCGAGACAAACTCACAAAAAGGGATCCAAAAACCCAGTGAAAGTTTTGTTTGCCTTAAGGAATCCAAATGTAAGACGTTTGTATACACTATCGTCACAATAGAGTACAATTTGTGAATGAATTCGTGAGCTAGTTTATATAAATGTATGTATACATAATTATAACCTATAATCATATATATATATCATATATCAATATATTATAATATATATATATCATATACATATATACAAAATATATTCATATATATATATATATATAAATAATATATATATATATATATCGTATATATATATATTGTATTTTACATTTATATGTATATCACTACATAAATATATTATAACACACACATATATATATTTATATTTATATTATATATATATACACATATATATATATATATATATGTGTGTGTGTGTAATATAATAATATATAATAATATATATATAATATATATAATATAATATATATATATAACTAGATTATACAGAAAGTTCTTTTTTTCCTTCACTCTCACGATATTCTTTTTTTTCTGTTCTTTTTTTCAGGTCCCCTTGCCTATGTCAGGTCTACAAACGCCTGGTAATGCTCAAGTTTCCATCCAGTACAGACGACCACGTGGCTGTGCACACCCAGCTACCTCCCTGGCAACCTACTGAAGGCATCTTCTCTCAGAGACACAAAGATGCACTATGTGTTCACGTTCTTCTAGTCATGTTCCTTTTTTCACAACGTAATTCTAACAGTTAGGGACAGGATAGCTAAGTGGTCAGAGCGCTCGCTTTCCCCCAGCTGAAGTTAAGCAGCACCCAGCGTGGTTACCATTTGGATGGGTGACCGTTTGCGCGCCTTGGCTTCAGTACAGTTTCCCCCAGTTCACCCAGCTGTAAATGGGTACCTGCCCTCTTTAGGGTCAGGGAAGGTAAAGCAGCGAGGGAGAGGAGATGAGTGCCGCCCTCGACATGCTGGCCCCTAGAGAAACTGAGGTCTCTGATGCCTCTCTCCCCTAAAACCGCATAGGTTATGGGACACCTGTACCTTTTACCTTTTGAATTCTAACCACATTTCCCTCCTGTTTCCATCACAATCTCCCAGTGGCAGTTCCGTTAGGGCCACAAAAATATCAGTTGGTTCCTGTGAATCAGACATGTTTGTCTATATCAGTCGTGCCTATCAGATTGACAAGAGCAAACTGATATTCTTGCGGCTCTAACAAAACTGCCATTGGAAGATTGTGATGGAGAAACAGGAGGAAAAATTGTGTATGTGTTGGTGTGTGTGGAGTGTGTTGTGTGTGTGTGTGTGGTGTGTGTGTGTGTGTGTGTGTGTTGTGTGTTGTGTGTGTGGTGTGTGTGTGTGTGTGTGTGTGTGTGTGTGGTGTGTGTGTGTGTGTTTTCACCCCAATAGGGGTGAAAGGAATTAGATCTTGAATCTTGAATCTTTTGTGTGTGTTGTGTGTGTGTGTGTGTGTGTGTGTGTGTGTGTGTGTGTGTGTGTGTGTGTGTGTGTGTGTGTGTGTGTGTGTGTGTGTGTGTGTGTGTAAAATATACCACAAAGCGAGCAGCTTCAACCTCTGCCGTGATCTCTAAACACAAATGTCCATGAGGAGCAAAATTCAATTGATGCCCAAAAGCGTGTTTCCCTGCTGAATGATTGCATGCACAGGGATTCTTCTCTGATGCTGTCTGTATGTCTGTCTGTCTGTCTGCTGTCTGTCTGTCTGTTTGCCTGTCTGTCTGCAAGCCTATCTCCTAATTGTTCATTCCCGCTTAGGGTTGTATACGCTTGGCCAATCTTCCACTCAGCGAACTTCTTATCCATGTGAACTAGTGTATAATATGAAAGATTCTACACGCTGTAGCTCCGCCTTGTAAAAATAATAAAACAGAAAATGAAAACTCAAATTCCTCGCCTGTTGTGGCACTATCTTTAACAAAACCAAGAAATGGAAACTCAATTTCTCGGCGTTTGTGATCATCTTTGAACACAAACAAGAAAATGGAAACTCAACATTCCTCGCTTGTGTGGCGCCCACCATCTTTGAACAAAAACAAGAAAATGGAAACTCAACTTTCTCGGCTTGCTGTGGCGCCACCATCTTTGAACAAAAACAAGAAAATGGAAACTCAACTTTCTCGCTGCTGTGCGCCCACCACTTGAACAAAAACAAGAAATGGAAACTCAATTTCTCGCGTATTGTGGCACTATCTTGAACACAAACAAGAAAATAGAAACTCAATTTCTCGGCTTGTTATGGCACACTTTGAACAAAAACAAGAAAATGGAAAGCTCAAATTTCTCGGCTTGCTGTGGCGCGCACCATCTTTGGAACAAAAACAAGAAAATGGAAACTCAAATTTCTCGGCGTATTGTGGCACCATCAAGGGAAAAAACAGGAAAGGACGACTCAGTGAAGAAGCAATATCTTGCCTGACAACGACCGGTGTATATGACACTGTACATCGTCTAGCCTTTGCTGACTTCCTGCAAACCCCGAAGGGCGGAAAAGAGTGTGGAAAGGCTGGCAACAGCTAACTCCTTCAGCTGCTGACTCCCTTCCCCCCCCCCCTCCCCCCCTGTCCCTTTCTCTGTTCCTTTCCCTTTCCCTACTACTCCTGTTGTCCACGAAAAAAATTAACCCTCTCCCCGCTCTTTGTCTCGCTATAATCGTGTGACACGTTATTGTGTCGTAAAGTGGTTGTCGTCCTAAAATGGACACGTTCAAAGTGTGGAGAAAAGAAAGAACTGTTCTCTAGGTCTGGAAACTTCCTTGTGGAAACTGAACTTCTCCTTTTCCTTCACCAGGTAGGCTGACCATGCACAGACTACAAAATGGTATGGCAAACGATTCCAAACCTGACTATTCTTGTTGTCTTGTGTGAACGTGCGAATGGACAAACAAACAGTTTTCCCCCAAGAAAGTTTGAAACGATTCATTTTACGTTTGCAGTCTTGACTGAGTTGTGATTTTTGTAATATCTCGTTATATATATTATTTGGCGTCATGTTTTCGTTATTTTTTTTTTTAAAGGGTGTGCTAAGCGGTTTAAAGATGTTTTCTAGTCACATTTGGATCAGGTTTTGCGCAGTTAAAGACCTAACTCCAGTCAGCGACGATATATCCATTTAAGGACATCACACACGATTTGGTTTGTTTTGCTTTGTTTTTTCTAAGGCTGTGTGTAGGAAACCCTATGTTAGCGGCAGTAGAAGTAAAGTCAGTGTGTGCCTTATGTATTATATTCATAGCGAGAGAATCGCTGATATTTCTACCACTGTCGCCGTCGGGATAGTAGTAGACTCCAAACTGTGAGAATCAATATCTTGGTCATTGGCGTATGTATATTCGTCTGTCTGGTGCCCTCGCATTCCTGAAGACCATTTATGGCTTAGTTCAGCATTGTCGCCCTTCATGAATTTACTGGCGATGGTATGAAAAAGCATTCAGTACAATAACAATACAATATAATACAATGCAAGACAATACAATGCAAATACAACAATGCAATACAATACAATGCAAAACAATGCAATACAAGATAATGCGATAGAATGCAATACAATATACTGCAATACATAGCAATACAAAGCAATACAATACAATGCAATACAAGACAATGCAATAGTGTAGTAGTAGGCACCCATAAGTTTCAGAAGACTATGGAGTTGCGCTCCAGTCTTTAGAGCGCAAAGCCTGGGTAAGAAAGTATGGAGGGCAAACTGTTACCCATGCAGCAGACCCCCCCCCCTCTCTCTCTCTCTCTCTCTCTCTCTCTCTCTCTCTCTCTCTCTCTCTCTCCTCTCCTCTCTCTCTCCACGCCACTGGAATGATCCATTGGAATGGAATGCAATAGAATGCAATATAATACACTACACTACACTACACTACAATACAATACAATACAATACAATACAATACAATACAATGCAATACGACGCTATACAATACAATACAATACAGTACTATACAATACAATACAGAGCGGGATGTTGGAATACTACATCTCAGATCTGTTTAAAAGTGGGATTCAAAAATGTATGCATAAATTATGCACAAGCCTTGCCAATAGTGTACTGAGCTATAAACATAAAAAAAAAGAAAATGGCAAAAAATGTACAGGACATAGAACAACGAAAAGTAGGTACATGTATAGTGTCTTTAAATTGAAAATAGATGCAGTAAAATAAAATCAAGAGGGACCGAACTGCGGAATTTAAGGACACTGGCATGTCTCTATTGCTGTCATCTCAGGGGGAACGGGTAGCCTTGGTAAGGGCATTGCTCACTGCGCTCGTGATCTGCTAACCCGGTTCGAATCACGTTCAAGAGGATGTTTCCTCAGTGCCGACTCCACTCCCCCCAAAAGTCCTTCGGATGAGACAATAAACCGAAATCCCGGGTGCGACGGAACATCTCGCATATACTTTAAAACTGTTCCACTTTTAGGAAGAGTAGGTCATTGTGTGCCCGTGGGAACAGATGACAAAATTTACAAAACTGCATACACACGGGGACTAGATGTGAAAAAGGCATGTGAGTGCTTATTCCATTATCCTCGAAACATGAAGAATAAACACGGGTATTGTGAAACTGTATCGAAGATATCCTGGTTTGGATGGTGAGATTTTCTGGATTAGATTGACTATCAGGACGATGGTAAAAAAATGGACACCACTCTAATAGTTGTTGGGGTGAATTAAATGGTAATAATTAAGGATTAACCTCTCTCTCTCTCTCTCTCATCTCATCTCTCCTCTCTCTCTCTCTCTCTCTCTCTCTCTCTCTCTCTCTCTCTCTCTCTCTCTCTCTCTCTCTCTCTCCTCTCTCTCTCTCTCTCTCTCTCTCTCTCCATCACTACATCTCGTCTCTTCTCTCTTCATACTCATTTACACACACATCATTGGGTTTTTTTTAAATGAAAATGTTAGCCAATGTTGGCGACATTGTGACATACAACCTACCTGTCTGGAACATGATTATCATGTTGACCTATTCTGTGTCCTGAAGCCTGATGTATTTTCTCCAATAATAACAGCTTCACAGCTAAAAGCCCCGTGGTGTTTGGCCTCTCTATGAGCTATGGTGGGTAGATAATGGATGGTGAGGATTGATGAGAGAGAGGGGGGTAGGGAGAGAGAAGAGAGAGAAGAGAGAGAGAGAAGAGAGAGAGAGAAGAGAGAGAGAGAGAGAGAGAGAGAGAGAGGAGAGAGAAGAGAGAGAGAGAGAGAGAGGAGAGAGGAGAGAGAGAGAGAGAGAGAGAGTGAGAGAGAGAGAGAGGAGAGAGAGAGAGAGAGAGAGAGAGAGAGAGAGGAGAGAGAGAGAGAGAGAGAGAGAGAGAGAGAGAGAGAGAGAGAGAGAGAGAGAGAGAGAGAGAGAGAGAAGGAGAGAGGAGAGAGAGAGAGAGATTTGATTTTGATTTATTCTTTTATATCGAGGATAATGGAATAAGCACTCGTGACTTTTACATCCAGTCCCGTGTGTGTGCAGTTTTGTAAATGTCATCGGTTCCCACGGCACACGATGGAGAGAAGAGGGGGGAGAGAGAGGGGGAGAGAGAGAGAGAGAGAGAGAGACAGACAGACAGACAGACGAGAACAGAGAGACAGAGAGACAGAGAGACAAGACAGAGACAGAGAGACGAGAGACAGAGAGACAGAGAGAGACAGAGAGAGACAGAGAGACACAGAGAGACAGAGAGAGGACACAGAGACACAGAACAGAGAGACAGAGAGAGAGAGAGCAATGGCATGGTGACTTCCCTGTCTTGTGTCAGTGGCAGCAACTGAGCCCAGTGCAGTGAAAGCAGTATTTTTTGTTCAAGTGATGGTTGTTTTACCTGCATACTTTATTTGTGTGTGTGAACTGTAGAAAAAAGTTATTATTCATCAGGGAAACTATTACCGGCTGGCTATCATTTTATCATTAAGGACACTGAGGAAAAGACAGGACTGATGCTGTGTCAAAAAAAAACCTAGTGACAATTTGACACCTGGTGCCATAAAAGCCAGAACAACTCACAGATCAGAAAAAGAAAAAGAGATGAGTCAAATGAGAAGAAGAAGAGGACAGGATATGAGCATGGACAAAGGGAACAATGAAGAGTCAGTGGAAAAGAATACGTACAAAAGACAGAGAGAGACAAAAAAGACAAGAGAGAGAGACAGAAGAGAGCAGAGAGAAGAGTAGAGAAGAGAGAAGAGAGAGACGAGAGAAGAGCGAGAGAAGAGAGACAGAAGAGAGAAGAGAGAGAAGACGAGAGACAAGAGAGAGAGACACGAGATGAAGTACAGAGAAAGAATAGACTAGAGAGAGAGAGAACAGAGAGGAGAGAGAGAGAGAGAGAGAGAGAGAGAGGAGAGAGAGAGAGAGAGAGAGAGAGGAGGGATTGAGAGGAGAGAGAGAGAGAGAGAGAGAGAGAGCACAATAGATCTCTACAGAGAAAAATAGTCACTTTTTTTCTGTAGGAGATCTATAATGACTCTGATTGTATTGTTGAGAGAGAGAGAGAGAGAGAGAGAGAGAGAGAGAGAGAGAGAGAGAGAGAGTGAGAGAGAGAGAGGAGGAGAGAGAAGAGAGAGAGAGAGAGAGAGAGAGAGAGAGCCAAACAGAATTTTTTTTTTTCACTGTCCATTCTACTTAATGGTCCTCTAACTCTGAAACAATGGTAATCGTCTTTGAATACATAAATATTCAATCCGTTTTGGCGCCAGAACATTACGCCCATATTTTGCGACAAAGTGAGTTACTCAAGCCAAGGGTTGTACCCCTTGGGCTTTGGGTGATCAGAATTCAGGAGGCTGTGGTGTTGTCTAAGAGCTGCCAATGGCAGCACTCCACGCCTACACTGTCTTCTGCCTGGTGTTTCGCTTTCGGTCATTCGTCTATCTTCTCCATCCTGACTGTCCCATCTTGAATACATTCCTCTCCTCTTGCGTCCTAAGCTCTGTGTCTTGTCTGTTTCCACACATCTCTCTCTGTCTCTCTGTGTGTCTCTCTCTGTCTCTGTTTATCTTCTGTCTCTGTCTCTCTGTCTCTCTGTCTCTCTGTCTCTCTCTCTCTCTCTCTCTCTCTCTCTCTCTCTCTCTCTCTCTCTCTCTCTCTCTCTCTCTCTCTCTCTCTCTCTTACTGGATGTAAAAAAAAGCACATGAGTGCTTATTCATTATGCTGGAAATAAAAGAATTGGATTTAATTTGATTTCATTTCATTTGTTTTTTATTCCCTCTCTCTGTCTGTCTCTCTGTCTTTCTGTCTCTGTCTCTGTCTCTGTCTCTGTCTCTCTGTCTCTCTCTCTCCCATCTCTCTCTCTCTCTCTCTCTCTCTCTCTCTCTCTCTCTCTCTCTCTCTCTCTACTAAAAAAAAACATCTGCTAATACAGCCTACTTACTGTATAGCCTACGACCACATCTGCCGGTAAGGTCTTGCTGTATAGCTCACTTAACGACCTGTGTAGTCAACACGCTGATTGCAGTGCTTCCCCCCCCCCCCCAAACAAAACAACGCTCAACCCAACCTACAACACACAGACGGCTCCGGCAGCCCAGCACTTAGTAGTACTTTGCTTTACACAAGAAGAGAGAAGACAACAAGAGAGGAGGAGGAGGAAAATAAGTTAAGTAGGAGAAAGGAGCAAACAAAAAAATAGAAAAGAAGAGGCCGACAAGGAAAGGAGGAAGATGAAGAAGGAGGAGGAGAAGCAGGAGGTAGGGGAGGGGGGGGGAGATATATCTATCTATCTATCTAGTAGCCTACTGCGTCGAGTTCTGTCTTCATTACGTGCTTCTCTGTCTCTCTGTTGCTTTTGTGTAGTAGACCTGATTGATTTACTGATCAATCATTTCCATAACCTACCTTGTCAACATTGTCGATCCTTTTATCTTCCTGCTTCTGCTTCATCAAAACAGGAAAACAAGAGGAGGAGAAGGAGGTGAAGGAAGAGGAAGAAGAAGAAGAAGAAGAAGAAGAAGAAGAAGAAGAAGAAGAAGAAGAAGAAGAAGAAGAAGAAGAAGAAGAAGAACAACAACAACAACAACAACAACAACAAACATCAACATCAACAGCATCAAGAAGAAGAAGAAGAAGAAGAAGAGAAGAAGAAGAAGAACAACAACAACAACAACAACAATAACAACAACAGAAACAACAACATCAACAGCATCAAGAAGAAGAACAACAACAACAACGACGTCAACAACGATAACAACGACAACAACACTAGAGAGCAACAACAAGAACAAGAAGAAGACAATGAAGATGTGACTGTATACGTATAAAAGAGCCTGAGGCAGTTTTGGTTGCTGCAGAAAGAAATTAAAAAACAGGGGTGATTTATTTGTGATTTATTGTTTCAGTTACTACCACATATCAAACTGATATATTTCCCTGTTGGTGCAATTTCGTGATGTGATTTATATTGTATTAGTAAGTGGCACCTTACCCCACACCCACCTTTACCCTTCCAGTTCCTGAGATCCTCATCATTTTCACTCCAGAGATTATTGATGGAAGGAAGAAGCAAAATCCAAGTTGAAAGTTTGTTTCTTTCTTTCAGTCACTATCTTACGTCACACACAGTTTCTGCTTCGTTTCTTTATTCATTCATTATCTCACGTCACACACATTTCTGCCTTGTTATTTTCAGTCACTATCTCACGCCACACAGTTTTTGCTTCTTTTTTTTTAGTTAATCAGTCACTATCTCACGCCCACATACAGTTTCTCCTTGTTATTTTTTTCAGTCACTGTCTCACGTCAAATAGTCTTGTTTCTTTTTCTTTACTTCAGTCACTATCTTACATCGCACACAAACTTCTGCCTTTGTTTTTATTTTTTTCCAGTCACTGTCTCACGTCACACAGTTTTTGCTTTGTTTATTTTATTTCAGTCACAATCTCACGTCACACAGTGTTTGCCTTGTTTCTTTATTTCAGTCACTATCTCACGTCACTCACAGTTTCTGCCTTGTTTCTCTATTTCAGTCACTGTCTCACGTCACACCAGTTTCTGCCTTGTTTCTCTATTTCAGTCACTGTCTCACGTCACACAGTTTCTGCCTTGTTTCTTTATTTCAGTCACTCTTCACGTCACACACAGTTTCTGCCATTGTTTCTTTATTTCAGTCACCTCTCACGTCACAACAGTTTCTGCCTTGGTTTTTTATGTCAGTCAAGGTCTCACATCATGCCTTGTCATTTTTCAGTCACTATCTTCTCACATCACGCAGTTTTTGCTTTGTTTCTTTACTTTAGTCACAAATCATCACGTCACATTAAAGTTCTTGCCTTTTTTTTTTATTCAATCACTGTCTCACGTCACATAAAGTTTTCTGCCCCTTTTTTTTATTTCAATCACTGTCTCACGTCACATAAAGTTTGCTGCCTTTTTTCAGTCACTGTTTCACATCACATAAAGTTTCTGCCTTGTTTTTTTGTATTTCAGTCACAGTCTCACGTCACACACAGTTTCTGCCTTGCTCCTTTATTCTAGTCAGTATCTCACGTCACAACATTTCTTCTGCCTCTTTATTTCATTCATAATTGTTTTCTTTCACGTGTCCTTCTTCTTCGTTGAACACTCAAACAGCAACTATTGTCGTCAGTCATATAAGCAAAAATGCTCTGCGCTGCCGTTCAGCGCCTGACAAGTCAAGCCCAGCACTTCCGACCTCGGCACGAGAAAAAAAATGGTTCTATTTCAATTTTTTTCTGGAAGAAAAAGGCAGGTAAATGGACCAAGAAAGGCAGAAAATAGACCCCCCAAAAAAGAGAAAGCGATAAGAAGAAAAGGAAGAAAACAGAAACAAAGAGAAGGGTTAAAAAAAAAGTGGAACTCCAAGCACAAACTTTCCAGAAGGTGGGGATGCTATTTATACTAACAGATCCCCCCTTGCATTCCCAGGGGGTGAAGTGCTGTGTCCATTAAGCATAGCTACAGTGCCACTGCTAAAGGTTGAAGACAGAGGAGACAGGAGAGAAAGTTCCATCCACCGACGTGCCCCTTGTGTCTTCCAGACAATCAATAGGTCAGGGGATTGACTAGGGAGGAGGAGGAGGAGAGAGGAGGAAGAGAGGAGGAGAGAGGAGGAGGAGAAGGAGGAGAGGAGGAGAAGGGGAGGAGGAGGAGAAGGAGGAGGAAGAGGAGGAGAGGAGGAGGAGGAGAGAGGAGGAGGAGGAGAGGAGGAGGAGGAAGGAGGAGAAGGGGAGGAGGAGGAGAGGAGGAGGAGGAGGAGGGCGAGGAGGACGAGGAGGAGGAGGAGGACGGAATTACGGGATCTTTGACGTGCTTATTTCATCTTCTGCATATGTATATACACAAAGAGAGTTAAGGCACTAGCAGATCTGCACTTGAATTTGACCGGAGATATCGTAAAAAAAAAATCCCCACTCTTAATTTACAAGACGCCACCGAGATTCAAACCCACGATTTCATGGACCTTTGGGATCGAAGTCAAAGGGTCATAACCACTCAGCTATAGCGTCTGTCATCATTGTCATCCTTATTACCATCATTATTGTCACAAGATGAATCAAAAACCAATTACTGTGTTCAGCAGTTATCCTAGCCATTTATCATGTCATACTGTTGTTTTTTTTGTAGAATCGATAAATGTTTTAGCCGTTAGTCACAAGCTGTCAGTATCACTGTAAGAAGCTTCGGGAAAAGATATTTTTAAAAGCTTAGTCTATTCCAGAGGTGGTCAATGAACGCCAGGAAAAGTTTTAAGAGGAAAACAGATATCTAAAAGAGTGATGGACGTGACGTCAACTGTCTAACCCCCCCCCCCCCCCTCCTCCCTCCCCCTTACCCTACCTAAAGAGAAGGATAATGTCGTGGGTTCTTAACCCTGAGGGGAAGGTTGCCCTTTCCTGGTAATGGGATCATGAACAGTCAATGTTATGGAGTTGGCACGGCCCATATCTGTGTGACACTTTCCGTCGTCAGTGGATGGTTTGCAACAGTCGCAGCAACAGAATTCCCAGTTGCTGAGTACTGTTTGGTATCTTATGTTTTGTGGAGATCCTTTAGCTGTGAGAGTCATTGGTATGGTAATTGCTGTCTACCTTTTCTCTTGTCGGTGTCAAGATGGCAGTTTCTGAGATATTACATAGTATCACAGTGTGTAGCATCTCATATGCAAAGCAGTGCCACATAATGCAGCACACCTCGTGTTGTCTTTTGCTAATAGTCTGCCCGACCAAGAGGAGCGCATTGAAAAGTGCGACAGTCTAAACACAGAACAATGTAATTGAACAAAACTTTATGTATACATATATAATATATATATATATATATATATATATGTGTGTGTGTGTGTGTGTGTGTGTGTGTGTGTGTGTGTGTGTGTGTGTGTGTGTGTGTGTGTGTGTGTGGTGTGTGTGTGTGATTATATATATATATATATATATACATACATATATATGTGTGTGTGTCTGTCTGTCTGTCTGTGTCTGTGTCTGTCTGTCTGTCTGTCTGTCTGTCTGTCTGTCTGTCTGTCTGTCTGCCTGTATGTATGTATGTGTGTGTATGTATGTATGTATGTATGTATGTATGTATGTATGTATGTATGTATGTATGTATGTATGTATGTATTGTGTGTGTGTGTCTGTCTGTCTGTCTGTCTGTCTGTCTGTCTGTCTGTCTGTCTGTATGTATGTATGTATGTATGTATGTATGTATGTATGTATGTATGTATGTATGTATGTATGTATGTATGTATGTATGTATGTATGTATGTATGTATGTATGTATGTATGTAAAGTGATTTATGAAGATAATTTCCTTTGGCTGCTGAGCTATTTGTCTTTCTGTCTGAATTTAGTGCACGCAGTATGCAAGTCTATTAACTAAATATTTAACGAAGAAAAGATAGATTTGTCCACACCTACAAGCTTGTCAAGTTCCCCCAACACAAAACAGAGGAGAAGAGAAGAGGAAAAAATTATAACAAAAACTGATGGATGTGAGAGGGTGCAACAAGTGATCCAGGGTCCCTGAAGAGCGATAAAATCCCCATTTGTGAATATCGGGGAATAGATCCCCTCCCTGAAGCTCTCAGATCCCCACACGCCCCTGTTCTCACTGCTGGTAGGTGTCCATATGTTTGTCACACCTGAGTCAGTCAGTGACTGATGGTCTTTATACTGACAAAATCCCCTTGTGTTTTGGAGACACCGCTTTCACCTTTCCCTTTGCCTAGTCCCTGTAGATGAGAGGTGCTAGCTGTCTTGCGTTTGCTGTCTCTGCTGTCCAGGTGGCAAAGATTGTGGCACTGCATCAAGTTAAAACATTGTATGTAAAATAAAAAGGTACAGCAGAATAATATAGCAGCACGTGTCATGTTTGGTGATGTTTGGTTTGGTGTCATGTTTGGTGATGTTTGGTTTGGTGTCATGTTTGGTGATGGTTGGTTTGGTGTCATGTTTTGGTGATGCATGGCTTGGTGTCATGTTTTGGTGATGCATGGCTTGGTGTCATGTTTGGTGATGTTTGGTTTGGTGTCATGTTTGGTGATGCTACAGCCTAGGTGAGCTAGCTATGGAGATCAAGGT
>CM060318.1:32909512-32914512 GCA_030674155.1 Stramonita haemastoma
AACAAAGAAACAAACAAAGAAACAAAAAGAAAGAAACACAGAAAGAAAGAAACAAAGAAAGGTGTGGAGAAAAGAAAAACAGAAAGAAAGCATGATAGAGAGAAAGTGAACAATGAAAAGATGGTATAAACGAAAGAAAAAAACAGAAAATAGGAAAGAAAGCGTACAATACAAAAAGAAAACAAGAAAGGAAGGAAGAAAGAATAGAAGTAGGAAGGATCTGGGACAGAAGAAAGAAACAAAGAAATAAAGCAAGGAGAAAAAAAAGAAAGGGAAAAAACGAGCCAATGATTAACAAATAAAAATGACAATTGATTCTGATCTGGTTTTACTCTCTCTCTCTCTCCTCTCTCTCTCTCTCTCTCTCTCTCTCTCTATATATATATATATATATATATATATATATATATATATATATATATATATATATATATCTTTGATTGTTCCATTTTCAAATAGATCGAATGATAAAAAGAATCTTTTGATACCGCTACAGTAATAAGAACATTTTCTTGTTATCTATAAAGAGGTATAAAAAGAAAAAAAAGGAAAAAAAAAAGAAACGAAAAAATAGATTACAAAATGGGAAGGAGATAAAGAGTCAGATGAAGCAAAAGATTAAGAGAACGAAAGGGAGATAAACCAGCTTTGAAAGAGAAACTAACATGATTTTTTTGTTTGTTCTTAAAGCATCAAACAAAATCGGCTGAGAAAGAAAGAACGGAAGATTATGAAAAGAAAAGAGAGGGAGGCTCAGAATTCAGGACTTTAATTGTAAGGCCACCGGCCCATAATATAAGAGGGTATTCTTTTTGACAAAAGAAACTTCAAACAAAAACAAGAACAACGAACATAAATAATGCTGGCAGTATCAAGAGTTTTTTTTCCAAAGAAACAGTCATGAACTACTCAACTTTTTTTTTGTGCTGCCTCATCTTCTGTGACGTCCCCATCCTGCTGTTCCCACGCCGCTCATTTCAATCTCCCCGCTATAGCCATACCCAGTTTCGTTATGTCTCATCCTCAGGGTCGGGAGTCCATAGGGAGTCCATCAATATCAGACCGCGTAAGTCCACCAGCCACAGGGGCCCTGCACTTCTGTTGGGTCACATTGGTGGTGTTCAGTAGTGCCTGTTCTGAGCTAACATAGGCAGAACACCAACTACTAAGCCCCCTACTAACGACAGTATTAGCTCAGTCGTGGAGCCAGACTGAGTGAGTCACCCACCTGAGAGGGAGACCACCACAACGTCCGTCCAACGACTGTCTACCCGCGAACGTACAACCTCAAAGGCTTTAACACAAACTCACCACGGGCACAGAAGTGTATGGAGAAACCGAATCTGGGGTCACATTGAGACCAAAGCAACGGGGACCAATAATCAGAGGTTTTCTTTTTAATTATTGCATGATAATCAATGGTAATGAGGATGAGGTAAGGATGCTGCTGTGGAAAAGCATCTGCTTTGAGACTACTTGACAGGGGTGTACTCTACGTTTACTATCATATTATATCCATGCGTCAACCGGGACCGAGAGATACAGACACCTGCAGTGTTGGTCAGGTAATTGGAGCAACTCTCAAATTCGCAAACGTAAAGTGGATGAAGCTCGACTGTGTGGTCCCAGTCTTCCCATTGAGCCCACAGCACACCCACTCAAGGTAGGAGCCGGCCAGCGTCCGAAAAATCCCTATGACTTATGGGATTCGAACCCGCAACCTTCCATTCCGAAATCCAAGGCGCTAACCACTGTGCCATTGCGGCTGCTGACAACATTTTGTACGCCAATTATACTTAACAAAATTCTCGGGTTTTCAGAGCATAGAATATATACATACCCAAGCAGTTCTAGCGAAATTTTGACTTGGAGTGTTATTTTAAATTTAAATAGCATATACCATGATAAATCTAAAAAGTACCCTTTTGTGACAAAAGTGAATCTAAAATCCATTTTCTTTTTAAATGCGCAAATGTTTTACAGACTTGAGAGAGAAATACTTGACAAAGTACTTCACTAATCCGAATGAACAATCATTTGAAACTAAACTGAATAGTGAAAAGAGAAGAAGAGAGGCGATGGGGAGGGGGGAGGGGGGAAGGAGGCAGAGGCAAAACAGAAAGAAAATAAAAAAGGATAGAGGTGTCGTATTTTGGTTAAGAGCCCAACACAACACTCTATACTTCATCGAGACTCTTCATTATTCCTCAGTCTCTGAGCCCACAGGTAAGTTAGAGGCTGACATAGAAAGAAAATCAGACTCTGAACCCACAGGTAAGTTACAGGCTGGCTGAGTCAGAAAATCAGACACTGAACCCACAGGTAAGTTACAGGCTGGCTGAGTCAGAAAATCAGACACTGAACCCACTGGTAAGTTACAGCTGGCTGAGTCAGAAAATCAGACACTGAACCCACAGGTAAGTTACAGGCTGGCTGAGTCAGAAAATCAGACACTGAACCCACAGGTAAGTTACAGGCTGGCTGAGTCAGAAAATCAGACACTGAACCCACTGGTAAGTTACAGGCTGGCTGAGTCAGAAAATCAGACACTGAACCCACAGATACATTAGAGGCTGACAGAGTCAGAAAATCAGACACTAAACCCACAGGTAAGTTCGAGGCTGACAGAGTCAGAAAATCAGACACTGAACCCACAGGTAAGTTACAGGCTGGCTGAGTCAGAAAATCAGACACTGAACCCACAGATACATTAGAGGCTGACAGAGTCAGAAAATCAGACACTAAACCCACAGGTAAGTTACAGGCTGGCTGAGTCAGAAAATCAGACACTGAACCCACAGGTAAGTTACAGGCTGGCTGAGTCAGAAAATCAGACACTAAACCCACAGGTAAGTTCGAGGCTGACAGAGTCAGAAAATCAGACACTGAACCCACAGGTAAGTTAGAGGCTGACAGAGTCAGAAAATCAGACACTAAACCCACAGGTAAGTTCGAGGCTGACAGAGTCAGAAAATCAGACACTGAACTGAACCCACAGCAACAGGTAAGTTAGAAGCTGACAGAGTCAGAAAATCAGACACTAAACCCACAGGTAAGTTCAAGGCTGACAGAGTCAGAAAATCAGACACTGAACTGAACCCACAGGTAAGTTAGAAGCTGACAGAGTCAGAAAATCAGACACTAAACCCACAGGTAAGCTCGAGGCTGACAGTGTCAGAAAATCAGACACTGAACCTACAGGTAAGTTAAAGGCTGACAGAGTCAGAAAATCAGACACTGAACTGAACCCACAGGTAAGTTAGAGGCTGACAGAGTCAGAAAATCAGACACTGAACCCACAGATACATTAGAGGCTGACAGAGTCAGAAAATCAGACACTGAACTGAACCCACAGGTAAGTTAGAAGCTGACAGAGTCAGAAAATCAGCTACTAAACCCACAGGTAAGTTCGAGGCTGACAGAGTCAGAAAATCAGACACTGAACTGAACCCACAGGTAAGTTAGAAGCTGACAGTCAGAAAATCAGACACTAAACCCACAGGTAAGTTCGAGGCTGACAGAGTCAGAAAATCAGACACTGAACTGAACCCACAGGTAAGTTCGAGGCTGACACAGTCAGAAAATCAGACACTGAACTGAACCCACAGGTAAGTTAGAAGCTGACAGAGTCAGAAAATCAGACACTAAACCCACAGGTAAGTTCGAGGCTGACAGAGTCAGAAAATCAGACACTGAACTGAACCCACAGGCAAGTTAGAAGCTGACAGAGTCAGAAAATCAGACACTAAACCCACAGGTAAGTTCGAGGCTGACAGAGTCAGAAAATCAGACACTGAACTGAATCCACAGGTAAGTTAGAAGCTGACAGAGTAAGAAAATCAGACACTGAACCCACAGGTAAGTTCGAGGCTGACAGAGTCAGAAAATCAGACACTGAACTGAACCCACAGGTAAGTTAGAAGCTGACAGAGTAAGAAAATCAGACACTGAACCCACAGGTAAGTTAGAGGCTGACAGAATCAGAAAATCAGACACTGAACTGAACCCACAGGTAAGTTAGAAGCTGACAGAGTCAGAAAATCAGACACTAAACCCACAGGTAAGTTACAGGCTGGCTGAGTCAGAAAATCAGACACTGAACTGAACCCACAGGTAAGTTCGAGGCTGACAGAGTAAGAAAATCAGACACTGAACCCACAGATACATTAGAGGCTGACAGAGTCAGAAAATCAGACACTGAACTGAACCCACAGGTAAGTTAGAGGCAGACAGAGTCAGAAAATCAGGTACTGATTCCACAAGTAAGGCAAAGGCAGACAGAATCAGAAAATGAGTCACAGCCACTGAGCTGACACACCTGTGGCACATGTCCCTCCCGTCAGATTTCCCGTGGGCTTATTACAGTTTTTGCATCGAGACAAAGAAAGACACTCAAATATGAAACACCATGTTTTAGATCACTTTCACTCGAACAACCAAACAGATGTGGAACATGTCATAATTATAAGCCCAAAAAGATGTTGATAATACTGTAGTTAAAAGTGCAAAAAAAGAAGTGGAGAAAGATTTTCATAAACACAACAAACATACTGATAAATACTGTTATAAAACGCACAAAACTATATTGATAAATACCAGGAGAGAAAATGATGTTGACAATAATGTATTAAAAATCACGAAAATATGTAAACAAACGTTATAAAAACTACATTGATAAAAACTATGGTAAAACTCACAGAGATGTTGATGAATATTATAAACATATGCACAAAAAGATGGCGATAAATGTCATGATAAAACGCACACAAAAAACATGTCAATAATATTGTAATAAAACACACACACAAAAAGATGTTGATAATTGCCATAATCAAAGACACCGAAAGATGTTGATGGCTGTCATAACTAACTGAATAAATTAAATGCATAAAATAAATTGACAAACATTATAACTATGTTACAATGTTGTAATAATTATTATAATAAGATAAGAAAACACACACATAATGTTGATCAATGCTGTAATGAAATGCAGAAAA
>CM060318.1:32919512-32932012 GCA_030674155.1 Stramonita haemastoma
AAAATATAGGAAAACGGAACGAAAGAAAGAAAGAAAGAAAGAAAGAAGAAAAGAAGAAAGAAAAAGAAAGAAAAAAGAGAAGAAGAAGAAAGAAGAAGAAAGAAAGAAAGAAAGAAGAAAGAAAGAAAGAAAAAGAAAGAAAGAAAGAAGGAGAAAGAAAGAACGAAGAAAGAAAGAAAGAAAAAGACGAAAGAAGAAAGAAGAAGAAGAAGAAGAAGAAAAAAGGAAGAAACAGATCAACCAACGTAATCAATTCATTGTTTTCACAGTAGCAAAACAAAGAAAGAAACAAAGAGATAGAAAGAAGTAAAGAAAGAAAAAGATGAGGAAAAGAAAAAAGACTGAAAGAAAGAAGGAAAGAAATAAACAAAAAAAAACAAAAAATCCAAAGAAACGAAGAAAGAAACAACGACAGTAACAAAGAAACAAAGACTCAACCCTAATAAATCAGTCAGACGACGGCAAAACGGAAAAAATCCGAGCACATTACCCCTCTCTTGCAATCTCTCCATTGGCTGCCCGTACCACAGAGAGTAAACTACAAGATCAATACCCTCTGTTACAAATGTCTCCACAATACTGCACCCTCCTACCTCTGTGAATGTCTTCACTTGTACACACCTTCTCGCTCCCTCCGCTCCTCGGCAGACACTTTGTCTTTAAGAATACCCAGATTCAACCTATCTACCGTTGGCCGCCGCTCTTTCTCTGTTTCTGGTCCATCGATCTGGAACGACCTTCCCCTCTCCCTCCGGCAAAAGCCTACTTATGACACTTTTAAATCCAACCTCAAGACACACTTATTTCAAACCTAAGTTTTTCTCCTTCCGCTTCCATCTCTTACCTGTCCCTGCTTTCAACATCCACCTGCCAAAGTGCTTAACGTTTGTAGGTGTGTGTGCGCGCGGGCGTGCTGCGTGCATGCGCGCGTGCGTGTTGTGTGTGTGTATATTTGAATTTGTTAAAACTGTAAATAGTTGTTGATTGTGTGTTGTGTAGGTCGAATGAAAGCGCTTTGATTTGTTTTTACAAGAGATAGCGCTATACAAATTCCATGTATTATTATTATTATTATTATTATTAAAACCAATATATTTTTTAAAAACATTAACCCATCAATCAATCAATTCATCATTCAACCAGTGAATGAGCTAATATGCTCACAAACAAAACAAAAAGTATTTCAGACTTAACTGTTAAAAGCGTAACACGCCATGTAAAAGCGCAAGAGGAACCACGCACTAATTAAAACCTACAAGCTGCCGCCCACTATTTGCCACAAAGTACTGCCCCCCCAAAAAACTTAACGACACTTTTATGCATCATATAGGCGCGCAAACCGCGCTTCTATTCTGAACAATAGCAATGGCCTCTTGCTCCGTTCAAGCAGAGTGCCATAACTGTCACCAACGGGCTTTATATATTGGGTAGTTTTATCTTCTTCATCAACCTATTGGGAGACCACCATTCCATGCCAGGATGGTACCAAAGGGATTTATTGCTTCACCTCAACCCCCCCCCCCCCCACACACACACACACACACACACACACACACAAAAGAAAATGCCGAACAAAACTGTTCGCCAATATGTTTTGTTTTTTTTTATTCTTATTCTAACGCACAGAGAGAGAGAGAGAGAGAGAGAGAGAGAGAGAGAGAGAGAGAGAGAGAGAGAGAGAGAGAGAGAGACAGACAGACAGACAGACAGACAGACAGACAGACAGACAGACAGACAGACAGACAGACAGACAGACAGACAGACAGACAGACAGACAGACAGACAGAGAGGGGGAGACAGACGGAGAGACATACAGACAGACAGACAGAGACAGAGAGAAAGAGAAACACACACACACACACACACACACACACACACACACACACACACACACACACACACACACACACACACACACACACACACACACACACACACACACACTGACAGACAGATAAACAGATAGACAGACCGAAACAGAGTAGAAGCATACAGATGGACAGACATAAAATTGGCAGAGGAAACAAACAGGGTAAATGGAAAATGTGAGACAGACAGACAGACGGACGGACAGACAGGGGATAGACTGACAAACAGACAGACAGATAGAAGATAGACTGACTGATGGACAGACAGACAGATACACAGGAGATAGCCAGACAGAGACAGGCAGACAGATGTACAAACCGACAGACAGTCAGACGGACAGACAGACAGACAAACAGATGAGACAGATAAACAGAAAGACAGACAGACAGATAGAAAGGTAGAAGATAGAAAACAGACCGGAAAATGATTTTTTTAATGACAAAGCAAAATAAATATAAAAATAATAAATTTATTAAAAAAAAACCTGAGAGAGAGTATTAGTGGCAGTAATGATAGTAGTAGCTGTTGATTCTGTTAATGTTGTTCTTGTTCACTACTACTACTACTACTACTACTACTACTACTACTACTACTACTACTACTACTACTACTACTACTACTACTACTACTACTACTACTGCTGCTGCTGCTGCTGCTGCTGCTTCTACTACTACTACTTCTACTACTATTACTGCTACTACTACCACCACCACTACTACTACTACTGCTGCTACTACTACTACTACTACTACTACTACTACTACTACTACTACTACTACTACTACTACTACTACTACTGCTGCTGCTGCTGCTGCTGCTGCTGCTGCTACTACTTCTACATCTACTCTTCTACTACTGCTACTATGCTACTGCTGCTGCTGCTGCTTCTGCTGCTGCTGCTGGTGCTGCTGCTGCTGCTGATGATGATGATGATGATGATGATGTTTCTGCTGCTGCTGCTGCTGCTGCTGTTACTTCTGCTACTATTTATGATAATGATAATAATGATAATAGTAAACTCAATACTGACATTCATTCTAATTAGTAGTATCATCATTATTATCATCATTGTTGGTGCTATTGTGTGAAGTATAATAATAATGGTGACACTACTACTATTACTACTATTATTACTACGACTACTAATACTTCTACTCATCATCATCATCATCATCATCATCATCATCATCATCATCATCATCATCATCATCATCATAACGATGATGACAATGACGATGATGATGATGATGATGATGGAGGTGGTGGTGGTAGTGGTGGTGGTGGTGGTGGGAAGAAGAAGAAGAAGAAGAAGAAGAAGAAGAAGAAGAAGAAGAAGAAGAAGAAGAAGAAGAAGAAGAAGATCATGATCATAATCATGATCATGATCATGATCATGATCATTCCTGTTTCTGCAGTTTTACATTACCATTATTGTCATTATTATTATATCTTTATCATCATCATTATCATAACTATGAGGGTTTGCTCTTATCAGCTGCTGCTGCTGCTGCTGCTGCTGCTGCTGATGATGATGATGATGATGATGACGATGATGATGATGACGATGATGATGATGATAACAAGCATTGAACAAATGGGGAAAAGTAAAAGAAAAGTAAACAAACAAACAAAATACATAACGTAGCTATGACACAGATTAGAATTTGAAAACACCCTCACCCCACCCTAATGTCCCCCACCCCCTCCATCCATCCATCAAAGATATTGACAGGGTGATACTTTACCTGTCACTTGCAGCTGCCGCATCAGTAAAACTTTCCCCAAACTGTTTGATGTCTTTCTGTTTATTTTATTTTTCCACCCCTAATCTACCTCACAAAAATAACACCCACATTCACACACACACACAAAATCCATCATCGACACTTCTGGTTCCAAATCACACTCCAACAAACGGAAGAAAACATGTCCTTCGAACTCCTAACGCCATAATAATTAACGACGACGAAAAAAAAATTGATCAAATCTGGCTGACTTTTTTTTTCTTTTCTTTAATCCTTTTTGGTCACCCAGGGTTTTAGCGTGCTGGTAGCACTAGTTACTACAGCAAAGGTCTGGAACTGAGAAATAGAGAGAGGAAGGGAGACAAAACTGACTGACAAAGAACGGTGGTCTCCCCGCACACCACAGCCCCCCACCACACACAGCACACGCAAGCTCTGCTGAGATGTGTCCACCTTTCACTTGAATACAATGCGTGTGTGAGTAACGGATCTAGGAAAGACCGGACGACAGTGAGGGACGGAGGGAGCTGGAGGAGAAGGAGAGGGAGCCGAAAGAGGACAGATGGGGTAGGAGGGATGGAAGAGGAAGAGGGGGAGGGGGCGGGGGTAGGTAGAGGGTGAAGGGGTTCAACACGTGGACAAGCACGCGTTTGCTTGGAGAGAGTATAGATTATGATTGTAGAGGTTTATTCAGTTCAGGATGAAGTAAGCAGCAATGGAGACAGACAGCATAGAAGACACAGTGGAAAAGAGGCAGATCGGCTCAGACAGAACCAGAGCAGGATTGATGAGGCCAGGTTTTATGTGTGTGTGTGATCACGCTCCTAGAATTGCAGTGACGGGGGCACTGATGCACACGCGTGCATACGCATGAACACATGCTCAAACAGCAAAAGCATCGCGCATAAGTTCGCTCCTTAGCAAGCACGCACTCGTTCGGGAAAATTGTCAATCATTTCTCTATCTGTGACTATTAATGCTGTTATCATTCTATCCAGTCAGTTGGGTTTTTTGCCCCTTGTCTTCTTCTTTGGTCATTACAAGGATCATTAGCCGCCATGTGAATGGTGTTGATGTTGTACTTGAGCCTACAGTGTAAGCCTATTAATTAAGCTACTAGCTTGTTGTGGCTATGATGAATATGTTTTTCATGATCTGTTGGTTCGATCCAGGCTTAATGAATAAATAGGCCCTATATTTTGAAAACCGAGCATGCACTCGTTGTTATAGGCTAAATCATAACCGTGTGTATGAAAAATGCTTATGGTATTGGTGTTCATGCGTGTGCGCGTGCTCGCACACGCCCACACACACACATACACACATTATATATATATATATATATATATATATATATAGAGAGAGAGAGAGAGAGAGAGAGAGAGAGAGAGAGATGTAGATATATATATAGAGAGAGAGAGATTTAGATATAGATATAGATAGATAGATAGATAGATAGATAGATAGATAGATAGATAGATAGATAGATAGATAGATAGATAGATAGATAGATAGATATGTGTATTACTCCATCATCTCGTAATCATGTTCAAAATTGCCTCTTTTCAGGGCCTTTTCCCCTCCCATTCTCGATATCTGCCATCTTCCTTATCATTACTGGTAATAAAAAAAAAATTTAAACCCTGATGTGCCTTTTTCAATGTGCCATTGTCCCGTGGCATGTATTAAATGCTGTGTGTCAGCTTTGTCTTTTTTCTTTTTTTTTTTTTATCCATGCAGATGTTTTTCCCTTTTATTTTTAACCTCCTATACAAACTAGCATCTTCATATCAAACAAAAGCTGACGCTGTTATTATCATAATAATACGTTATGCTGGTAAAACCGTCAATGAAAAATAAAGCAAAACAAAAAAGCCAAAGGTTCTTTAAGCCTTAAACAAGAACAGTGCAACAAACAAAAGTCGCAACAGTTAATAGAAAATGGAAGGAAAAAATACAGGTCTTTTTCAATGTAGATAAACATACACACAGACATGTTTTCTTTAGAATTTTTACACAAGTTTACTCCAGTCTATCTATCTATCTATCTATCTATCTGTAGCCAGGTGCAGTAGATCTAGTACCCGGTGCCGTAGATCTAGCGTGTGAGACAGCGCGACAGGGATTATCTCCCATGTGTGTATGCATGTGTGTGTGTGCGTGCATGCGCGTGTGTGTGTGCGTGTGTGTGTGTGTGTGAGTGAGTAAGATATTTTGTAAATAACATTGTTTGTATGCTAGATGTAGTGTGCTAGACTTAGCGCGACAGGAGACTGATTAGATAATATTCCATGCACTCTTATCGCCGCGTAGTATTACTATTTCCGGACTCACCTGTAAATTGTGAGACACTTTGTACTTTTAAATAAGTATCGTTCATTTAAAGTTTTTGTTTTCACTACATTGGTCTTCAAACCGTCTTCAAACCTTGGTCTGCACCCGTAACGACTAAAGAATGACCAAACGACTAAAGAATGACCAGCCAGCTACCGTCTTCCCCTGAGTCTTCTGTTGCCCAGTTATTGAATTGTTGCTTGAGAATTGTCGTTCCACTCTTTCTCTAACCTGTCTTTTCCTTATCTCTCGGTACCATCACAAGTGGCACTGCGAGCAGGATTAGGGAAGGAGGAACATTTGGGTGACGGAAGACTCAGTCCAGTCAGCGAGAAGACCAGGGAACGCATGATGCATCAGCTGCTGCGTGGGTGCTGGATGCGCTGCGGGGGAGAGGCAAGGAAGCAGATCTTGTTCAAGGAAGTTGAAAAAATAGACAGTCCTTCAAAGATGTTTAACATCTTAGAACAGCACTGGGAGGAGCCCAGCCCAAGAGCCACAGAAACGCCGCCGAAGACCAGCGAGACAACTACCTAGGTGTCCACCTCGACGTCGACCAGCACCACTGGGGAAGCAGAGCAACTCGCCAGGAAAATCAAACTCTGCAGACGCCCTCTCCAGACTACCCTCCAGCCATGGTACTCCACGACAGAAAGGTGGTCCTGAACCTGCTCCCCAGAAAGCCTACCAGAGGCTGGAGACTGCCAACAAACGGGAGAGGTTCACCGACAAGAGAGCCTCGGATCACGCCCTGCACGTTGGTGAAAACGTCTACCACCTGCACCTAGTGACGTCGCGTCCTTTCGATGGGCTGCACGTGTACCGTGTGCAGCCAGTAGCAGGTGGCGCCGAAAGGACTGTACATCGTAAGGACCTTCTACCTGTAGCGACACCTGTAGAGCTGGACGAGCCCCTGCACCAGCCTACTCCATCTTCGGCCGACTCTGATAGCTAATGTGTGCTACCAGAAAGTCAGTCGGTCAGTGACATTGAACCTGTGGGCATGTGTTGCTCCTCCAGTCCCAGCCCCGGACGTTCTTCACGACTGGCCTTGAAGGGAGGAGCCAAAGAGTCATACTTCGGTATGTAAATAGCTGTTTATAATTGGCGGAAGTTTAACAGAGCTCTATCCTGAAAAAAAAAGGGACATTTTATTTAATTTTTCATAAGCATTTGTATGTTAAAGTTTTAGTGATGTTAAAACACAAGGCTGTTTTTTTTAATGGGTAGAAATATTGAATGTAGCATGTTTCTAAGTATTGAACAACAGTGTTTAAATAACAAGTTCCCTCTGCCTGTCGTTCTGTCAGAAGTCGGAAAAACCCAAATGTATGACTGAACAGGATTTGTAAGGGAACTATTGTTAATGGAAAGAGCTTGACTCTGAGGTGTTTTGCTTAAATAGCAATTCCTCTGTTGTCAATGATGGCTCTATTTCTTCTGACTGGCAGAAGAAATTTGTCCAAATGCAAATTTTCTGTAGTCACCTGTAGCTATTGTTGTCAATGCAAAAATCTTTATATTGATCTATGAAGAATCCTGTTTATATAACAGATCTTCACTGGATTGTGGCATTGCAAGCACTGGAGATGAGAGCATTGTGTATTTTAGGACTCTAATTGTTAAAATGACATGGATGTAAATGCCAAAGCTGTGTTGGATATTTTGTTTTTGAAGTGTTCAAATAACATGTATCATAGAAGCATAAAAATGTGGCTCATTATATTTTGGAAGTGATAGTTAGATTTAATAGCGTCAGTTTGTTTATTCGGCAGAGGAAATGTTTTAGTAATATGTTGAATGTCATAGGTTTGACTAGATAGTATTGATATGTTTGTCAGCGTGGACGCTGACAGAGCTTGGAGGGGGGAGATGTAGCCAGGTGCAGTAGATCTAGTACCCAGTGCGGTAGATCTAGCATGTGAGACAGTGCACAGGGATTATCTCCCATGTGGGTGCGCGCGCGCGCGTGTGTGTGCGCGTGTGTGTGTGTGTGTGTGTGTGCGCGTGTGTGTGTGTGTGTGTGTGTGTGTGTGTGTGTGTGTGTGTGTGTGTGTGTGTGTGAGTGAGTGAGTAAGATATTTTGTAAATAACATTGTTGTATGCTAGATGTAGTGTGCTAGACTTAGCGCGACAGGAGACTTGATTAGATAATATTCCATGCACTCTTATCACTGCATAGTATTACTATTTCCGGACTCGCCTGTAAATTGTGAGACACTTTGTACTTTTAAATAAGCATCGTTAAGTTAAGAGTTTTTGTTTTCACTACATTGGTCTTCAAACTGTCTTCAAACCTTGGTCTACACCTGTACTCGAATGCTGAGTAACGAATAATGACCAGCCAGCTACCGTCTTCCCCTGAGTCTTCTGTTGCCCAGTTATTGAATTGTTGCTTGAGAATTGTTGTTCCACTCTTTCCCTAACCTGTCTTTTCCTTACCTCTTGGTACCATCACATATCTATCTATCTATCTATCTATCTCTATCTCTCCATCTATCTATCTATCCCTTAGTCTGGCAACCGTGGGTGCACCCATGAAGACTTGACAACCAGTTCCCTCCATTCCTCTCTTTGTTCTGCCTTTCTCAGGGTTTTGTCGAGTTCTAGGCCTGTCCACTCGCTGATGTTGTCCTCCCATCTCTTCTTTGGTCTGCCTCTTTTTCTTCCTCTTTGGACTGTGCCTTGCAGTATTATTTTTGCAAGTCCTTTCGATCTTGTGACATGCCCGTACCATTTTAGTTTACTCTTTACGATTGATAGAAGATTTTCGTAGGGACCAATGGTTTGCTGGATTCTGTTATGCTCATCTTCGTTGCTTATGTGGTCTGTGTAGGAGATACCAAGGAGTCTCCGGAAGCATCTCATCTCTACCGCCTGTACTCTTCTCCAAACCTGCAGTCGGGGACCACGATTCACAGGCCTACAGGAATGTGAATATGACAAGGGAGCGCATTAGTCTGATCTTGGACTTGGGTGAGATATTTTTTCTTTCCAGATGGTGTGCCAGTACCAAAAGTTCATTTTTAAATACTTTGAATGCAGATCTTGTGTGCCATATCCTCCATAGCTTCAACCCACAAAGGGCTAAACCGTCAGTAGTGACCTTGCTGACACACAGTAACATTAATATGAAGAATAATCTGCCCTTAATAACGATCACAGTTTGTTCCCTTCTTTCTTCTCTGTGTTTTGCCTGAGATTGGATTGAATTGGATAGGTTTGGATTGAGATAGAATGGATTGGATTGAACTGGACTGGACTGGATCGAACCAGAGTGGACTAGATTGAACTAGAACTAGACTGGACTGAATTAGACTTGAGTGTGCTGTGGTGGATCAGTGGTCTAGTGTAGGTGGTAAGGCGCCTTGCCTAGAAAGCAAAAGTCCGGGTCCGTGTGTGCGGTGGTTCATACCCCGTTTGGGCCCAAAACTTTTTCCCCATCCATTAAACCCTGAGTGGTGGTCTGGGCGCTAGTCTTTCGGATGACACGATAAATCGAGGTTCCGTGTGTTGCACATTACTATTTAGCGCACGTAAAAGAACCCACGGCAACAGGGGGGTTAACCATGGCAAAATTCTGTAGAAAAAAGCCACTCTAATAGGGAAACAAATACAGTTGCATGCAGGAAAAAAAAAGGGGGTAGGCGCTGCACTTGTGACGACGCGCTCTCCCCGGGGAGAGCAGCCCGAATTTCACGCAGAGAAATCTGCTGTGACGTAAAGTGGTACAAAATACAAAATACAAGTCTTTTTATTTTCTGCTGTACCCTGTCCTGCCGTGCCGTTCCCTATCACGCTATTAACTGCTGTGCCATTCTCCTGATAATACATGCCATTCCTTGACATGCTATTCCCTGTTGTGCTATTAACTGCTGTGCCATGCTCTGATAATACATGCCATTCCCTGACATGTCATTTCCTCTGTGTGTGTGTGTGTCCTCGATATAAAAGAATATTTATAAAAAAAATAATAAAAAAAACCAACAGAAAGACAGACAGGCAGATAGAGACAGACGACAGACAGACAAACAGACCAACAAACTGACAGATAGAGAAAATACAGACCGGCATACAGACAGATAAACATACTGACAGAGAAATAACAGACAGACATGCAAACAGACAGACAGAGAACACACAGACAGACAAGATAGAAAGACAAGGACAGGAGACGGGGAAGAGGAAAGGAGAGAGTAAACTAATTATAATCGTCAGAACTGACGGATGCTTCAGACAAAGGGAACACGGCACAAAGCAGGGGAAAGCTAACTGCTTTAAAAAGACATAGCATATATAGCAGTACAGCTGTGTTCCCCTCTCCATGTCTTTAAGAACCTGCTTCGTATACTCCTTCTGTCTGTCTGTCTCTATCTATCTCTGTCTGTCTCTCTATCTGCCAGTTGTTCTGTCTATTAGGACAATTAATCAATAATTGATATTTTTTGTTTCAAATGCAGTTTTAAACCCTGTAATAATCTGTATTGATTTGCATAGTTTTGATCTGAGATTTTTAAATGGTTTTAAACCCTGTAATAATCTGTATTGATTTGCATAGTTTTGATCTGAGATTTTAAAATGCAGTTTTAAACCCTGTAATAATCTGTATTGATTTGCATAGTTTTGATCTGAGATTTTAAAATGCAGTTTTAAACCCTGTAATAATCTGTATTGATTTGCATAGTTTTGATCTGAGATTTTTAAATGCAGTTTTTAACCCTGTAATAATCTGTATTGATTTGCATAGTTTTGATCTCAGATGTTAAAATGCAGTTTTAAATCCTGTAATAATCTGTATTTTTTTTACTTAGTATTGATCTGAGATTTTAAAATGCAGTTTTAAACCATGTAATAATCTGTACTGATTTGCATAGTTTTGAACTGAGCTTTTAAAATGCAGTTTTAAACCCTGTAATAATCTGTATTGATTTGCATAGTTTTGATCTGAGATTTTTAAATGCAATTTTAAACCCTGTAACAATCTGTATTGATTTGCATAGTTTTGATCTGAGCTTTTAAAATGCAGTTTTAAACCCTGTAATAATCTGTATCGATTTGCATAGTTTTGATCTGAGATTTTTAAATGCAGTTTTTAACCCTGTAATAATCTGTACTGATTTGCATAGTTTTGATCTCAGATGTTAAAATGCAGTTTTAAATCCTGTAATAGTCTGTATTGATTTACTTAGTATTGATCTGAGATTTTAAAATGCAGTTTTTAAACCCTGTAATAATCTGTACTGATTTGCATAGTTTTGAACTGAGCTTTTAAAATGCAGTTTTAAACCCTGTAATAATCTGTATTGATTTGCATAGTTTTGATCTGAGATTTTAAAATGCAGTTTTAAACCCTGTAACAATCTGTATCGATTTGCATAGTTTTGATCTGAGATTTCAAAATGCAGTTTTAAACCCTGTAACAATCTGTATCGATTTGCATAGTTTTGATCTGAGATTTTTAAATGCAGTTTTAAACCCTGTAATAATCTGTATCGATTTGCATAGTTTTGATCTGAGCTTTTAAATGCAGTTTTAAACCCTGTAATAATCTGTACTGATTTGCATTGTTTTGATCTGAGATTTTAAAATGCAGTTTTAAACCCTGTAACAATCTGTATCGATTTGCATAGTTTTGATCTGAGATGTTTAAATGTTGTGAGGTCACAGCCTCTGGCTGATGGGGCTAGAAACAAGAGAGGATTGGATTCGATTCCATTCCATTTGATTGGACTGGATTGGATCGATCAAAATGTTCCGATGACTCTGCTCTTGAGGATCTACCTCATATCTCACAACGTTATCATCCTAAACAAGTTGAGCAGTTTTCCTCCTGGTGTGAAAGGGGTGATCTGGACTTATCTAAACAGCCTCTGTGGTCTATCTATCCTATCGTCTGTCTTCTGTCTGTCTGTCTGTCTGTCTATCTATCTCTATCTGTCCCTTAGTCTGACGACTGTGGGGGCACCCCTGTATATTTGACAACCAGTTCCCTCCATTCCTCCCTCCGTTCTGCCTTTCTCAAAGTTTTGTTGAGTTCTAGGCCTGTCTATTCGCTAATTTTGTCCTCCCATCTCTTCTTTGGTCAGCCTCTTTTTCTTCCTCCTTGGACAGTGCTTTGCAGTATTGTTTTTGCAAGTCCTTTTCATCTTGTGACATGCCCGCACCATTTAAGTTTACGCTTCTTTACGATTGATAGAAGATTTTCGTAGGGACCAATGGTTTGCTGGAGTCTGTTATGCACTTCTTCGTTGCTTATGTGGTCTCTGTAGGAGATGCCAAGAAGTCTCCGGAAGCATCTCATCTCTGCCGCCTGTACTCTTCTCTCCAAATCAGCAGTCAGGGTCCATGATTCACAGGCGTATAAGAATATAGATATGACAAGGGAGCGCATTAGTCTGATCTTGGAGTTGAGTAAGATCTTTTTTTCTTTCCAGATGGTGTTCAGTTTTGACAGTGCTGTTATTGTCTGTGCAATCCTACATATTACCTCTGGCTTGGACACCCTTGTATGATACAACGGCTTCCAAGTGCTTGAAGTTTTGAACCGTGTCC
>CM060318.1:32937012-32944512 GCA_030674155.1 Stramonita haemastoma
TTTTATTCTTTTTATATCCAGGATAATGGAATAAGCCTCATGTGCTTTTTTTTTCACATCCAGTGTATGCAATTTTTTTGTAAATTGCCATCTGTTCCCCACCGGGCACATGATGGCCTACTCTTACGAAAAGCGGAACAGGATTGAACGTGTGCGCAAGATGTTCTGCGTGCGTTCGCACACGGGGCCTCGGTTTATAGTCTCATCCGAAGGAAGGAAGGAAGGTATGATGATATGAGCATAATTTGAGTTTGGCTTTATTACTGTTTATAAATTAATGTGTTTGTTTTCTTTTGTTCTTTGTGTCTATTTTTCATTCCATGACTTTTCTCAGTTCTACATACGGTTTGTATTCTAGACCATGGAATATTCTTGCATCACGCACAGTAGGCTACTGCTTTCATGCAAAATTGACATTCTGCATATTTTTAGTACCTTGGTATCATCATCATCATCATCATCATCATCATCATCATCATCATCGACGTCTCATCATTCATTCATTTTGGTTATCCTTTAAAACGTTTTATTCACACTTCAATTTACATTACAATGGGTTGTTGTTGTTTTGTTGTTGCTTTTTACATTAATACTTTTGAGCTGCAGAGAAACAATTAAAATGTGTACATATTGATAAATAAATGGCGGGTATGAAAAGAAAAAGCAAAACACAAGTACACAAAGGACAGTGGTAATGCTCATGAATTACACATGGTTATAAATACACGGTTAGGGTTGATGCACCCAGGATGGGATGGTAAGTTACTACTTATGTACTTGCAGGAAAATACAGTATCTGAAGTGATAAAAGAGAGATAACAACAACAAATATACATATGATAGGGGGAATAAGCAAATAAGACAATCAACTTCATGGATAAGAAAAGCACAAAGAAAACAATTACAAGAATGGAGAAGATCAACACTGGATATTCTCTCTCTCTCTCTCTCTCTCTCTCTCTCTCTCTCTCTCTCTCTCTCTCTCTCTCTCTCTCTCTCTCTCTCTCTCTCTCTCCAAGTCAGAAAAGAGAGGGAAAAAATCACACTTCAGTAACAAATTAATAGGCGGAAACAACTTATGACTAAGAAAAATGAATGATAATTTTAAAAAAAAACTATGTTAAGGGAACTAACTCAAAATTTGACCAGGTTTACAGTATTTATCTCCCTTCTTCTAACTATCCCATTATCCTCGATATAAATGATTTTTTTAATAATAATAAAATAAAATAAATAAAAATAACTTGGTCGTGTCACCTGTGGCCAGAGCTGTTGGAATCTCTCTCCACGCGATCTTCATCCACGTCAACACCTGCAGTAGTCACGACGGCACAAATACTACAGGCCGACACTAACGCCCCACCCAGTGGGGCAGATCAGAGGGGGCCCTTACTCTCCACCCTACCAGATGAAGAAAAGGGTCTCGTTTCTCTATGTAAGTCTCAGTCTCTCTGTCTCTGCCTTCTGTCTGTCTGTCTCTGTCTGTCTCTTCTCTCTCTCTCGTCTCTTCTCTCTCTCTCTCTCTCTCTCTCTCTCTCTCTCTCTCTCTCTCTCTCTCTCTCTCTCTCTTATCACACTATCTATCTATCTATCTATCTATCTATCTATCTATCTATCTATCTATCTATCTATCTATCTATCTATCTGTCTATCCCTTAATCTGGTGACCGTGGGGGGCACCCCTGAAGACCTGACAACCAGTTCCCTCCATTTACACAATATTATACACTATATCATACCACCATTTGGGGTGGGGGTATGGGTATTTGATACTGTACCCCGGCCTGTGGCAGGGTTGAGGTCTGGTGCTACAACGTCCCGCTCTCCCTAAGGAAAGTGAATGCGCAAAACATAGCCTCTCCTTTCCAGGTGTAGTGATCACCACAAATACTAATATATTATACCACTAATTATACACTACACTATACCACAAAGAAAATTGCTCAGCAGGTGCTTCCCTCGCTGCATAGAAGCTGGTCAAGCCTCGTGTGCATGCTATGTATTTTCGTGGTTCCACAACCTACCAATAGTTTACATGAAATGCAAGATCTTATACGAACACATGTACTTAGGACGGAGAGTGAGGTAATGGCAGGTCTGCACATGGATTTCATCTGAAGAGTTCAGTAAAACATGTTTTCCCTTATCGACCAAAAGCCATCAAGATTCGAACCTTTGACTTGAGGACTGAGGACTGTGTATCAGAACTCTGTGGCCTTAACCACTTGGATTAACTTTGCTCTGGCAGATTGTTCAACGCTGCGTTATCCCACAACATCCAGAAAAGTGCATCTTGTTTATTCCGCAACAAGTTGAATATTGAATGCTGAAACGAGTGATCGCATACCTCGATAAAATTATTGTTGTGGTGTATCCTTTCCAATGGCGGCGTGTGTATGTGTGTGTTGGGCAAGGGGGTTTGGGGGGGGGGGGGGCGGAGTGAATATGCATGTTTGCGCACGTGGACGTGTGTTCACAGTATGCAGACTGCACTTGTGCGTAGATATGTGTGTAAATTTGTATGTACCAGCGCTACAGCTGCGTTGTGTATGTGTGTGTGTGTGTGTGTAAGTCAAAGTCAAAATCTTTTTTTTTATATTTCCAGATAGCACGTGTGTGTGTGTGCGTGTGTGTCTGTCTGTCTGTCCTTCTGTCTGTCTGTCTGTCTGTCTCTGTCTCTGTCGTCTCTTTTTGTCTGTCTCCTCCATATGCACACACATGCGTACCAGTAGATGCGTGTATACACACACACACACACACACACACTCAACACACACACACACACACACACACACACACCACACCACACCACACCACACCACACCACACCACACCATAACCCACCATAACCCAACCCAACCCAACACATACACACACAACACAACACAACACAACCCAACCCATGCAAGGGAGTTCATGTATAATATACTCACTTTTCATTTCCTACGTGCTGACCCCCCCCCCCCCCCCCCCCTCTCTCTCTCTCTCTCTCTCTCTCTCTCTCTCTCTCTCTCTCTCTCTCTCTCTCTCTCTCCTTCTCTCCATCCACAGGGATCTTTCTGGTGGGGTCAGTGGTCTTGGTGCTGCTGCTCGTAGTGGTCATTCTGATTCTGGTGGCCATCACCTTGAACAACACCCGCAAGCTGCAGACCCGCTTACCCCAGGGCAGTAGGAGGAAGGGGCTAGACGTGATGGAGGAGGGACAGGACTTGCTAGAAGGGATGGGAGAGGGACAGTGGGGAAGTAAATGCAGCAGCAAGACGGACGAGGGAGCCGTCAGCCAAGGCACTGAGACCTCTATCCTACTGCCGCCCAAAACAGAATCCACGTCACCTTGCTGGGTGAGATTTGTGTATAATATGTGTATAATGTGTGTATAGTGTGTGTGTGTGTGCGTGTGTGTGTGTGTGTGTGTGTGTGTGTGTGTGTGTGCTTGCGGTGGAGGGGGGAGGGAGAGGGAAGGGAGAGAGGGGAGGCGGGTACGTGGTGTGTGCGCGCGCGTGTGTGTTTGGGAGGGTGTGTGTGTGTGTTTGGGAGGTGTGTGTGTGTGTGTTTGGGGAGAAGGGGGATGGTGGATGCATGTTTTGATGTATAGTGTGTGTGTGGTGGGGGGGGGGGGGGGGGGGTTGATGAGGTGTGTGTTTATACATGAGTGTGTGTGTGTGTTTGTGTCGGGGGATAGGTAGGTGGGTCGCGGCGCGCGCGCGCGGTGTGTGTGTGTTTGTGTGAATCATCTACATTGCCTTAATGTGTATTGTATGCAGACAAAACCATGTGAATCATCAACATCCCTGTAATGCTGAATCGGCCTGTAATTTTTTTTCAAACCTTTAAACAAGTTGTAGCTGACCTCTTCGAGCATGGATAGGCATCTTTCCTATTGCCTACAAAGTACTGTGCTTTAGCGTATTCTGAGACAAATACAGGATGATCTTTGTAAATTGTACTTCTGTTATTTATTTAGGAATTATCAAAAGCTTTGCTCGAAACCTACCCGAATTTCTCTGTTCAGTTAGAGATACTTAACTATTCACATTGGTAGACAAGAGAGGTAGCAGACTTAGGATAAAGAGAGTAATCGTCACAGCAATAATTTCCACTCTTGCTGAGATATTGAAAAAACAGGCTGTATATTGTAGCTGCGCTTGACAACAAATAATTTTGTTTACATGTAATGTGGTGGTTATTGAATCGCACCAAGTGTTTATGAATCATTCTGATGAGAACAGATTCCATATTATTATAAATGTGAGATTTAAGACCATGTTTACTGAAAGAATGCGTAATTATAGCAGAGCCATCATTTCCTTTGTGTGTACATGAGTTGATTCATAAGAATGAAAGAAAAAGAAAGAGAGACAGACAGACAAACAGACAGTCAGATAGACAGACAGACAGACAGAGAGAGAGAGAGAGACAGAGAGAGAGAATAAAGAAAGAAAATAAAGAGTTGCTCACACGTTTTACAAAAATGTTCTTCACCCCCTACCAGGATCGTACCCTCGAACAGGTCAAGACAGCAAATCTGTCCAAACTGACCCCAGTCCTAGTAGTGTGCCTCTCCTGAGCCCTCCTTACACGGCCCGAACGGCCAGCCAGCTGATGCTCTGCCAGCCCAAGGACGCCGTGATCCAGCCGCCCACAGACGGCCAGGGCCATGACAGTCTCCGTCACCTGAAAAAACCATGACTACCATCTGCTGCCACCCGGGTACACGAAGATGGAGGCTGGGGGTGACCTCCCTACTCCTCGTTCCCCGCAGTTTCCGTACACTGCCAGTGCAAGCTTTTGCCATGTGGAGATGGCAGGTCCTGATCTTGCTCCCATTTCACCAAGCGGCGTTGAGGAAACGTGCCCCAAGTCCCTGTAGGAGGTGGAATGAACTGTGTGGGTAAGGGGCGGAGGGGTGTGTGAGGGTGTGTAACAATCTTTCAGGTCAGTTTATGCCGTTACAGACGTACTTGCGCGTGTACCTTCATCTCTTTCGTGTGTAAGCCTCGAAAAAAGTCAGATGATATGGACATCAAAAAA
The DNA here is from genome assembly GCA_030674155.1 of Stramonita haemastoma. Classification (NCBI taxonomy): domain Eukaryota; kingdom Metazoa; phylum Mollusca; class Gastropoda; order Neogastropoda; family Muricidae; genus Stramonita; species Stramonita haemastoma. The sequence continues at coordinate 32,942,044 of CM060318.1, forward strand.
GTTCTGAAATTCCTTTGGATTATCATATCATGGACAGTAAACAAAAATAAACCCGAGGCTTTGATTTTTAAAAGTATTAGGTTATGAAGCCGATGATGTAAGTGCTAAGTATTTTTCTTGGTAGATGTGATGTAGCTTATATGGAATAGATATCGCTTACTCTCTGACGCCACCTTCTTCTTGTAAAAACTTAAGTCAGAACTCCTTATGTATAATGTATATTGAGTCGAGAATCCTACCGGGTTTTGTGTTTTTGTTGGTTGTTTTTGGTGGTGGTGTTTGTTGTTTTTGGTGTTTATCTTTGTAGATTTTCAATTCTTTTTGTACATGTTCTATACTAATATCTGCTAGTTTTATCACCAGCATCTGGTCTTCTTTTACATTAAAAAAAAGACTTTATCAGAGGACGGCTCGCACTCCTAAAATGGTAAGAAGTTCAGGATGGCATAATTGCTCGGATGGGGCCTCTCCTCTAAAGACTTACCGTGCAGCCCTTCAGTCTTAGGGGCTGGGATTGAATGTTGCCATTCAGCGAGTTTGTTGTTGTTGCTGTTGTTGATAATCATGTTTGATTTTGCTACCAGTTTCTTTTTCCCACCAAGGTGACATTGTACTGAGCTTCCATAATGATGGCCTCATGGACGGCTCAGCAACTGGCTAAAAACGACTTGCAATAAAACAGAAATAAGTTAAACAAAGCTTTCACTGGTCTGTAATATGTTGATGGACATTTTGTGTATAATACATCTGTATACATATATTGTTTTGTTGTTTTTTTTATTTCTGACTATAGGTAAACTCTAGACCTGGGGTTTCCCTTTTGCTGTGATGAACTAGATGAAATATAGATTTGTGATTAACTGGATAAAGTCTAGACCTTTTTGTTGTCATTTTACGATAGGTTTTTCTCTTTTATCTATATACTTTGATTTAGACACACAAAAAACCCACCTGTAACGTTATCGGCTCGTACATACTTGCATCTCTCTCGTCTCTGTCTCTGCCTGTCTCTCTCTCTCTCTCTCTCTCTCTCTCTCTCTCTCTCTCTCTCTCTCTCTCTCTCTCTCTCTCTCTCTCTCTCTTCTCTCTCTCTCTCTCTCTCTCTCTCCGAAAAGCGGAACGGGTTTAACGTGTGCGCAAGATGTTCTGCGTGCGTTCGCACATCGGACCTCGGTTTATAGTCTCATCTGAAGGACTATGTGAAGAAGAAATTAGAGAAAGAAAGAAAAAAAAGAGAAAAGAAATAAAAGATACTAACAAAAAAAAAGAGAAAAGAAAGTAGACATACTGCTGACATAACAATAATTACAAATAACATATCGATTGATCCGATATTAGGCTGTGTGTCTCAGTTGGGGAGGGGGGGGGGGGGAGGGGAGATGGGGGGCTCGTTGTTTAAAACTTCAATGACTTTTTTCTCCGTTACAAAAAATGCACGGGTTCCTTCATAAAGATTATTATCTCACAGTATGTGAGCGCTGTAAACATTTTTTTTAATATAAAACCCAAACAACAACAAACCAACAACAACGACAAAAACACACACAAAAAAACTGGCACTTAGATTGTGACAACATGACGGTTTTCAATTACAAGATTACATAGCTCTACACGAACAGGACAGAAAAACAAACATATTAACAAGTAATGAGATATGACATTTTAACATATGATTGCATGTGCGTCAACGTGTATATATGTAGGCGCTGAGTGTGTGTGTGTGTGTTTTATTAGTCTTTTCTTTTATATCGAGGATAACAGAATAAGCAATCATGTGCTTTTTTTCATCCGGTCCCCGTGTGTATGCAGTTTTGTAAATATTGTCATCTGTTACCACCGGCGCACGATGGCCTACTCTTACGAAAAGTGGAACAGGATTTAACGTGTGCGCAAGATGTTCTGCGTGCGTTCGCACACGGGGCCTCGGTTTAAAGTCTCATCCGAAGGACTTTTGGGGAGAGTTGGGGTCAGCACTGATGTTAACTCCAGGAAGAAAATTTCCTCGACCGGACTCGAACCCGGGTCTTCAAATTGCCAGCGCAATGTTCTGACCACTAGGCTATCCGCCCCCCCCTGTGTGTGTGTGTGTGTGTGTGTGTGTGTGTGTGTGTGTGTGTTTTACAGAGAGAGCGAGAGAGAGAGAGAGGTCCTTGCTGAGTCGTGGGTGATTATTTACAAACCAGTCACAATAGCACTAAGCTGAATACTTTTAATCTGTACATAATCTCGTAGATAAGCTGGGTTTATCTATTTAGCCCTTTTCAAACTTTTTTTTGCTGTTGTTTGTGCCATAATGACTATATGATTGTATATATGATACAGCTTTTGTGAATAGTTTCACGCTGATACACTACGCCTTGTGTCTGCGTCTATGTCTCTGTGTCTGTTTCTGATCTGTATGTACACGTGTTTGTCTGCATCTCAGAAAGTGTGTGTGTGTGTGTGTGTGTGTGTTGTGTGTTATTTATT
>CM060318.1:32947012-33024512 GCA_030674155.1 Stramonita haemastoma
AATGAATTTCGAGGGCAACGTGTGAGCAAGCCTGCTAGGGCCTTATCTGTCTTCGTGTATCCTCGCACACCGAAGTCAGTATAGCACGTTAAAGATCCCTATTCCAGTCAACTTTGGATAGTTGCAGGAACATGAGAACACCTAGCTAGGCCAGCGCACAGAGTTAGATAGTCGGTCAAGTATGAGCTGAGCAGATTTCGTGGGAAGATAAGGTTTAGCCTATATCATGGAATGTTCCTTACTATGACGCCTTCTCTGCAAATAGACTGAAAATGAAACGTGTAGTTTTTCACTCTCTCCATATGATTAAGAGGAAGACATTTCTCCAACCACACGACAACAAATTTTACAAGCAAGCGGTTTATTAAACAAGTTTACAAAGCCATGTAAGACAGATTTTGCTGTATGGCATTCCAGCTGTTCTCCTCTTGGACGGGAAATACATTGCCAAAAGTACACTGCCATCTTTTCATTTTTTGTGTGTTTTCTTGTCTGTGTGCAAACATTTACATTGCCATCTTTTCATTTTTTGTGTTTTTCTTGTCTGTGTGCAAACATTTGTTTCCCTTTGAAGGTGGCTTTTTTTATGGAATTTTGCCAGGATCTATCCTCTTCGTTTCTGTGGTTTTCTTATCTTTTTACGATTTTTCTAGCAGTGCTAAATACATGTCTTGTGTTCGAAGACAGTTCCTATCTTAAAAACGAGATGGGAAAAATCAGCAGAATCGAGATTACCGAACATCGAGTGAACAATGGAAGAAAGTTTGATTTTAGATGAGATTTGAACCTGAGGTTATATTCCTTGCCAGACAAGTGCACTGTCACCTGATTATAATCATAACTTTATTAATAATTACAACAACAACATAATGATAATGATTACTAGTAGTAGTAGTTTCATCAAAATAAATGTGTGATCTTGGGTCCCTCCCCTCGCAAGTGTCACAGCATGCACTACTTACAGATACCTGTGACTTGTTTTAAGCTTTGTTTGCTTTGATGGAGGGTTTGAACCTACATCTGCAAATGTAATCTCACCTTATGGCAGAAGGTGAGCTAGGTTGTAGCCTTCTAACAAACATATAAACTCTGTGACTTGCATCACACTTTGAACTTTGAAAGTTTATTAGAGACATAGTTGTGTAATATCACGACTGCACAACTTTTAAGACTGTGAAAAGCTAATCTGTGATATGTGACCCTAACAGAGATCAATACAACTGTTTACGATGATCAAGTATTTTTGTGGGAGCTAAGATACTTTCAGATATGACTGTGACAGACAGCACTTGGTTCCTCATGTTGCTTTCATACTATCATCAGCTATTTATGAACATACAGGTGAAAAGTTACATACACCGTTTACATGGGTGGCGACTTTAACTTCAAATTAAATGTCTGAAAGGTTTCGAGAGTTAAACTTCTTTCCACCAGTAGTCTAAATCCACAACCCTCACTGTCTTTATATAATCTCACTAAGCTCTTATGTATGCATTGGGTGAGAAGAGAGTGTGTGTGGGTAGCAGCTTCACCACGAAGGCATCAAACTCCCAACCCCGAGGCCTATATGTTGGCCTGGTCATGTAGGCTTTCACTGCCACAAGCTGAACACTGGCCATATATACTATAGTCCTCTCACCAGGATCGCCTTGGAGACCTACAAATAAATCACATATGCACATGACCTTTCAACAGTTACAGTCTCCCTCTCTGTACAGAGGGGAGGAGAAGAAGTTATCATTTTATACAAGGTGTCTGATGTTTAAAAGAAAAAAAACTAAACTATCATAGTGAATAAGCTGTTATTGAGGGAAAAAAAGTAGAGGAAAATGTGTATATGATCAGTTACATCTCTTATTATTTAAAATAAAATGATGGATCAATGATTCGAGCTTTTAAAAAGAAAACACATTTTTAAACTGAATCAAGGATCAATCTTTTTGGTTTTAGTGACAACATTTGAGGCATTATTGAGTAAGAACCATGCCTTTGGCCTGACCTGACTGGAGTTTTGGCTCCTGAATGAGCACTCTTCAGAGCTCCCGGCGGTGATTGAAGCTGAGGTACAAAAAAGCAACATACTTCTCATCATTGATTAAAAATATGTCTCCTGGTTGAATCAGTACACCTTTCATCAGAGTCAATTTCAGATATGAGCACACAGACAAAATCAGAAAGAATTTAAATTCATTAAAAAAAATTTATTTGGTCTTTATCTCTCTAAGGAACTTTGCGTTCTGTGATCAGAACAATTATCATTCTGCCATGGCAGAGAAGTCTTTATTTACATCACTCACATCATGCAGAATTACACACACACTGCAGCATTATTAGTACATGTAACACCCACATCAATTGGAACAACCCCTACCTGTAACAAAAAGCTACAAAAACATTGCACATGTTAGCTAGCAAGCTGAGATCACTTCCAAGTCTTGACACCAGATTTTTTTTTTCCATTGAAATTTGTATGTTTGGTGCAAGTCTCTTCACATGCATGGAGTATACATTGATCATCAAAGATTTGGAAATGGAATGGGTATTATTATACAGGAGTGTAAAGAATTATGACAGAGGTAAGGCAGAAAACAGTTGGAAAGAATAAGACATTGTGTACCACATTACTCAAAATGGTATTTAGGTATTTTCAAGCTTTAGAAACTGAACAGAAAAAAGGAAAAGAACACAAAGCAAATAAACCCCATTTAAACTAATGAACTTTAAAAACTGAAGAACTGCAGATTTTATGAACCAGCATAGTACTGACATCAACAACAAATAAAATTTAAAAAAAAAAAAAAAAAAAAAAAAAATATATATATATATATATATATATATATATATATATATATATATATATATATATATATATATATATATTAGGGGTTTGTTTTTTTTTTAAAAAGAAAAAAAGAGAAGAACAGAAAGGTTTTTATAATATTACTAAAAATGGCAGCTCTTACTTCAGTCTTAAAGGGACGTACAAATGAAAAGTTGATTCCTCAATGTCAATAATATATATGACTGTCTGCAGTTAAAGGCCTATATATATATACATTTTTAATTTGTGTGCTGGTTTTCTTTGTTTTGGGTAATTTCTATATCAGTTACAATAGTGAAAGGAAAATTCATAAAGCCACCACCCACAAACCAGCTCCCCATTACAAGACACAAACTAACTTTAAAAAAGCTTGATTTCTAAAGCTTGTACTGTTGTAGGCTGGCACACATTCATTCTAATCAACAAATGGATTTGGGTTTATGCCAAATTATGGTATGTATACAAGGTGAAACTTTGGCCCCTGTTATACAAAAGACCTTTTTTCACACAAAAAGTGATGAAGCATTTCGAAACTACATCAGAGTATCCAGAACAGTGAAAACAGTTATCGTCCAGCTTGTCAGTTGACTCTATGTCCCCTTTACAATGAGTAAAGACATTTTTAATTTTGAGCAGTTGAGTGTAATTATCTTTTATATTAGGGTGTCTCGGTTTATGTCTACCAAAAGTCACTTTCTAAGTAATATGCATTGTTCCTGAGAAAGCACTGGGAACTTAAATAGATCCATCAAGGAAAATATAATTAATAACTTAATATAAGTCAATAACAGGCTTGAAATTCAGGATAGCTAGAACAAATATTGACATTCACACATACAGGTAAATACTGTTTGTGTGCACAAAGCATAGAATTGAATATACACAAGTTTTTTGTACATGCACTCACACACTGCAAGAAAAATGATACACTGCAAACACAGCCAAACAAAACAAAACAAACAAACAAAACAAAAACAAACAAACAAACAAACAAACAAACAAACAAACAAACAAACAAACAAATATATATTTATAATGTGTGTGTGTGTGTGTGTGTGTGTGTGTGTGTGTGTGTGTGTGTGTGTGTGTGTGTGTGTGTGTGTGTGTGTGTGTGAGCAGGTAATATGTGTAACCTGGAGCATATAAATACTTTCTTATTAAAGTCAACTTATTTTTGACAAACTCAGACTTACTTCATAATGACTTGTCATGCCAGGCCATTTCTGGTAATTTCAGTCAAGAACTTACATTTGCACTTTCTACTATACCTTATGACATCTCTAAACGGCACCTATCCCAACACTGATTTTCCATTCACTCAACACTGTATTGCAGATTTTTAAAGCTTCTACACCAAGGCCACATTATCACTGACCAGTAAATTGCCCGACTCTCCAGGCTGACAATCAGGAACAAATATTTTCCAACAGCGTTTTACAGTTGCTACCCAAAAATGTCCTCACTGTATCTTATTTCTGAGATAGCAGACAATAAAGATTCCACACAGTTTTCTTTTGCATCGTTAACAGAATATTTAATGGCTGGGGAAAACACAATAATGCAACCAGGAGCTCAGTGCCAAGTGACTGGTCTCTTCAAACTGTTGACAGGACCAGTTCATCGCCTTAACTGTTCATGACAAAAACTATTCATCAATGGAGATCTATTAAAAACCTTATATTCATAAGGCTCACTGTGATGATAATAAATATGGATAACAACAACATCATTAATCTCAAAACAAACAACAACAACAAAAGAGTAAAAAATTATTCTAATCCTTATTTCTTTTCCATGGAATATTTTGTTCCAAAATTCCCAATTCCATGTTTACTTAATTGAAACGACTTTAAAAATTAAATTTGTACATTAACATATAACAAAAAATAGGTTTCCATTTCACCTATAAAAAAAAGAGTAGAGTTTTGCCATAAATTCAAAGACTGCTATAATCACAACTTAAAATTTTTTTTAGCAGTTTAGAGTTCAGCAGCTGTTCCTGTCAAAGTCTTTGTTTATTTGAGTACACCATACTTTATCAGCTTGTTCTTGTTCTGATTTTAGGCAATGCTTTCAAAGAAAATTGTGCTTCATGAATAGAATATGTTTAAAAGTTTGATAGTGAGAAATGAGTCACATAACTTCTCAACATAACTCTGAAACACATTATACCGCTGATATCCCAATACAATCAGCATCAATTTACAGCAGACCCGGTATATTGCTTGATTTTATCTATATTTAAGTTGTCAATGTAAATGAGACATGGTTTTACACTTTGTTCCTGAAGTGAAACAGCAGTCAAAGCAATGGAAACCCTTTGATTCGCCATCAGAACAGAAGACTCAGGTGACCCTCTCTGCTGTTAGGAGCTCTACAGTCTTCTGGGGTTCAAATGATATTCTACCTCAGAATTTTCCTGAAATGGGTCCCACAATGACAATGGAAATTACCTGTAAAAATGCTACAAGATAATTTCCTTGTCTTTCCATAAACCAAGGAAACATCACTAGAAACATGCAGTTCCACCTAGACAATACCCCATCAAAAGTCTTACTATTACCATGCCTACGATTCTTCAGTGTTGCTTCGACATTTATACCACTCACCCTATTCTCCAGATTCAGCTTACTCTGACTTCCACCTTTCCCAAATTTCCATAAATCTTAAATGTGTGGCTGGTTGATGTTTTGATACTGATAATAAAATCATGTTGTTGTGGACAGTTACGCAAAGACACAACCAACAGCCTTGAACTGAACCAGGATCTATAACTGCTGAGCCACTGGAACAACTGTGTGAAGTTGAAGGAAACAACTTTTTTTTTTTTTTTAATGGCTGGGGAGAAAAGCCCTCAGACCAGATCTTCATAGTTAGGCTGCAAAGTTAATGCACAGCCCTCATAAATGCAAGTCTTTCAGTTTATTTCATTCAGACTCATGCTGTGGTAAAAGTTATCATTGTAAATGACTGGTGGAATTACTGTTAGTGACTGTAACACTTGAGCTTCCATTTGATACATTCCGGGATTCCCCAATGGCTGTGTCTGACTGAGCTGAACTAAAGAACATTTCTGACTGGCATTTGCCTGCAGGCCTGGGGCCATCTGTAAAGCAGCCATGCGAATCGTGTGAACAGTAAAAACAAATGCTGTTTTTGTTTTGGCCACCTGCACAGTAACACCATCTTAGTAAAATTGAACAGCAAATTGAAGTAGGCTAAATAAAAACAAATGTCACCAAAGGTGAAAATGTTGACACTCCCATCTCTTTTGGTTAAGAAATTATCTGCATAGGATTTGTTTTAACTTCTACAATCATCCATAACATGACTCCTCTACCCTGAGACAAAAATGGAGGTGATTTTAATCAGTCACAGAGATACTAAGCTCCACTATCAATTATACCACACACACACACACACACACACACACACACACACACACACACACACACACACACAAAGAAGGAACGGGATAGCCTGGTGGTTAGAGTGATGTACATGCGCTCGTGATCTGCTGACCCAGGTTTGAATCTCATTCAAGAGGATATTTCCTCTGGAGGTAATATCAGCGCCAACTCCACTCCCCCCAACATAAACGGAGGTCCCATGAGCAAACACACACAGAACATCTTGCACACATGTTAAAACCTGCTCCACTTTTCAGAAGAGTAGGCCAGTGTATGCTGGTGGGAACGGATGACAAAATTTACAAAACTGCGTACACACAAGGACTAGATCTATGAAAAAAAAAAAAAGTACATGAGTGCTTATTCCATTATCCTTGAAATAAAAGAATACTGTCCTTCTTCTCTCGTTTGCGAAGAAAAAACAATAATGATAATAACACACATGCATGCACGTACGCATGCACGCGAGCACGCACGCACACACACAACGCACACAAGTACACACACACCCACACACAAACTTTTCAGACAGCAATAATTCTTGAGACACACCGTCAGCTCACAAGGAACGTTTTCTCTTCACTCTCAACCCTTTTCCAAACCAGCCAGGCACAGACACAGGCTTCTTCCTTTTGCTTGAGCTCTGGTGATTCTCTGAGTCTTCATCCACAGCGCCTGCCGCTGTGGGGTCACAGTCACTGGAAGACACTGAGGGCTGCACTGTGCCAGCTAGGCTCTTCGCAACTAGGTGATCTTGCATAGGGGGGGGCACTTCAGACAGAACAGGGGGGTGAAAGGCATAGGCTGTGTCCGCATTCAGGTTAACTATCACTTTGTCTTGGGTGTCACTGCTAGCTAAATCCGCAACATATGGAAGACTGTGACAGAGAATCACTGGGCTGGAGTTTGTGTTCCAATACTGTTTCAGTATATTTTATTGTCAACACCTCGTTGGTTACTGTTCTGGTATGTAGTCCAACAACCCTGACTGGGGAGAGGTATCACAGATGCTGCTGCTGATGGTGAGAGATACGTCTGCACTTCCTGAAGTGTCTGAGTATTCAATGAGCAAGACCAGGGGTCCCTGACAATGGTTTTCACTTTTCCTGAAGCACAGGTTTTGTGAGGCGATCTGGAGTAGGAATGATCAAAATGTATATTGTGCACACATCTTGCATAGCGTGAAATGGAAGCCCAGGCAATGGTGTGGGGGTCAGATTCATGGGCAGCAGTGGAAGTATCAGCACTGTCCTGAGGGATGCACAAAGACTGAGGAGGGGCACCCTCGGGGGCGGAGTGCGAGGTACTGATGCTGACAGGACTGGTGGACAGATCCACCCGGAACACTTCGTGATCCACGTTCAACGACAGCGGCTGAGGCTGACAAGGAATGGAGCTGAGGAGGCTGCGAAGACTGGTGGGGTGGGAGTGTTGGTGTGTGGACCCCCCCTCCTTGCTGTGATGCAGGAGGGCGGCACCATTGGGCAAGGGGTCAGCAGCCGTGCTGTGCGGTGGGCTGCCTGACTGAGGCGGTGGCATCTTGCCACAGGACGTCAGGTTTGCCGCTTTGTTCGTCACCATCCCTCGATCTTTCAGCATCTGCTCCAACTTCACCCGAATCGGGTCAGGAATGTGTCGGCTCTGACAGTGCTCCCCTGAACTGGATGACACTCCATTGACAGAATCAGCCAGCAGGTGAGGGAGAAACTTACTTCCTGCACAAGTTTTTTCAACAGGAGGATGAGCTTGATGTTTTCAGACAGTGTCTCGGCATTCAGAAAGCACCTGGCTTGAGCACTACACCTGGAGTCGGGCACACACCTGGGTTTGGTCTTGGCAAAAGTGAGGTGATGAGGGAAGTTGCTGATAGATTTGAAGGCTTGTGAGCTAGGAGCTGTCCCAGTGGGACTCATAGCACTGTTTTTTGCTTGGTGACAGTCTGATTTGAGCAAAGGAGGCTGGTAATTATGAGTATTCTTGGGCACTTTGTGGAAGACTTTTCCCTGGCTGATGCCTGTGAAGGCAGGACTCTTCAGAGATTTTTTGCTGGTAATGTGCTCCTCCCCATTCTTCACTGGGGTGTGCAGTTTGAATAGACGGTCCAGTTCCCTGCAGAGAACACAAAGACAAAACAACGTCACTTCTCTGGACATTTCCATGTGTGAATTTCTTTCAGAGAAAGATAGACAGGTGGAGACAGAGAGTGCGAAAGATGGATATCTATTTGTAAACTGCATCCCATTATGGTGTTAACTACATCCTATAACTCCATAGACACCTGCAAAGTGCAGCAATTAGACAGACACTGGTTACAAATTGCAGACTACAAAATGCAGTTTTATTTTCGATATAAAAATCTACAAAGGAAAAACAAACAATACACAATCAATAAATGAATCTTCCATTCAACATGTGAGCATGTGTTTACATAGTTCTCTTATCATATAGATTGGTGCACCCCTACGAGGATGCTGAGGGCCTGTCAGTATAAATAGCATCTCCATCTTCTGGAAACTCTGTGCTAGGAATGTCCTCTTTTCTATCCATTTCTTTGTTTCTGCCTTGTACCTTTTCTTCCTGTCATGTCCTTCTTGTCTATTTTCTGCCTTCTTGGTCCATTCTCCTGCCTTTTATCTAGACAGACTGAAAAGATAACTATTCTTTCCCATGCCGAAATCAGATGCACTGGGCCTGACTTGTCAAGTGCTTAACAGCAGCACAACGCATTTTCGTTCATATGACAGACAACAATAGTTGCTGTCTGAGCATTCAACAAAGAAAATATATATATATATATATATATATATATATATATATATATATATATATATATATATATATATGGGACAAAAAACTAAACGGGAATTTACAAAATCAACAAACTACTATATATCAAAATTCAAAAATAAAATTATATTAAAAGACCAACTGGCCTGTTAAATGCAACCATTATTTTTCAGATTCATATTATATATCTAAGGTCCTCAAAGACTATCAGTATAGCATTTTGGTTTAAAGACTGAACATGACTATCTATCGTGATTATTTATGATTGATGATATATTTTTAGTTTGCAAAAAATTAGAAAAAAATATGCTGCACATGCAGTATCATGAAACTCATTAACCAAACAGTACTCACATTTTCTACTTTTTCAAATACTCTAAAGGAAAAAGAGACAGAGTTTACATAAAGGTACAGCAGTATGTTTAATAAAATTTAAAACAACAAAAAACACATGGTGTTTTAAAAAACTTTTCAGTGGATAAAGATCGCACAAGAGTATGGGTGAATGTAAATGGACAATCAATCGTTGATGACACTGAGGTTTGTCACACACATGCGCATGCACACAGACACACACACAACACACAAACACACACACACACAACACACAAACACACACACACACACACATCAATACTGAATCTTTCTAACTCACCTGCGATAGGGAGGCACAGTAAGACCAATATGTTCAGCAAGTCGCTTTAGAACATCATCACATCGACCTGAAACAGGTTTGTTGTATCAGACTGAATGTAAAAACAACATTTTATCATAGAAAACAAAGAAGGGGTGGTTGGAAGGGTAGTAGAAGGAAAAATGGGGGAGGGAAAGAAACAGGGAAGGCTATGCACAAAAAAAGAAACAACTTTGAAATGAAAGAATATACGAGAGAAAGAGAGTGAAAAGAAAATTCAAAAACAAAGATACGTGGGAAAATGGAAAGCAGACAGTTTAACTAAAGACAAAGTAAAAGAAAAAGTCCTTCTACAGTGAAATACCATTCACACACACATTTCAAACAAATCTGTATCTTCATCAGAAAAAGACAATGATGAGTGCATGTCAAAGCATTGAGTGTGGTTATGTATAGGCATTCAAACTGTGCATGTGTGCAGTAAATGCACGAGTAAGAAAAAATAAACAGAAAAGAAAACAAATCACTTGCTACATATGTGCAAATATAGAACCGGATCAACATTAAGGTGTCTTTTCCTTACACAGATGAGAACATTCATGTATATCAGCACAGATATGTGTCACTGAATAACACTTCTCATGCTATTATCATACATTCTCATACTGTTATCCTCTCACCATGAATCTTGAGTGTTGCTTGCTCATCTTTCGGTGTCCACTGCAAGTTCACAATGACCAGCTTTGGACGCTGCTCTGGGCGAATGTCCATCCTCCAAAGACAAGGATAGCGGCGTAAAACCTGCAGAATACATCAGATTTACCAATTTCCTTCCTGGAAGTGTTGTTCTGCATCATACAAAAGCCTTAAAGCCATGACAACTACAGAAGCAGGTAGATGAATAACTTTGAATCTCTTCTTCAACATAGAACAAAAACAAAAACCAACAAATAAACCACAACTCTGAAAATCTGAGGTTCTGGAGTTTACTAGACTTAGAAACTCAACATGATTACGTTGATTCTAAAAACGTTTTAGGAGTTATTCTGAAAATTATATCATTATTGAGGTCATTACATTGTTGGTCTTGAAAAAGAAAGCAGCAACTCAATGTAGTTGTTGAATGAACCTCAAGCATCAAACATCATCATCTTGTTCTTCTAAAAATGAAATGAATAAATTTTTATGCTAAGGTTTATTGATAATTTTCCCACAAATATTTGCATGCTCACAGCACAACAAAGTACAAACGTACAATATGCTTCTCTCTCTCTCTCTCTCCTCTCTCTCTCTCTCTCTCTTCTCTCTCTTCTTTCTCTCTCTCTCTCTCTCTCTCTCTCTCTCACACACACACACACACACACAACACACACACACACACACACACACACACACACACACACACACACACACACACACACACACACACGCACACACAACACACACACACAACACACACACACACACACACACACACACACACACACACACACACACACACACACACACACACACACACACACACACACACAACAACACAACAAACACCCACAAACCACAAACAAAACACACACAAACCTACCCCAACTGATGTTCGTTGTCAATACATGTTACTTCAACTAGACCCAGCCAGATGAATGAGATCCCTTTGCACTGCTTTGACTGCCTGTTTCCATCTGTAAGTGACTTCAGTCCCCTTCTCCCAAAGTGTACAATGCTGTCAGTGAGACTGCCCTTACACTTGTTGCATGTGCGACCAGCTCTTGTGTCGCCTTTTCGCGGTGCGTTCAGTCACATCAAACAATCTCAGATATTCCTTTTGTGGTCTGCAGTTTTTGCAGATCTGAAAAGCGACAACCAAGTTCAGTAAGAAAAAACAGTTTTCTGACACAGGCATCCTGCCTGCTACCACTATTTAGTGGATGCACGTTTAACTGAAGAACAACACCACCACCACCATAAAATGAATGAAGAGTTTTACTTACAGCTGCTGACATGTGTAGCCTTGTACTGCAATTTTCAGGCTTCTTGAAAGCTTATTCTTGGGCAGTGTGGTGGGTGACTTGCATCTGATTTTTTTGTTTTGTGATTCACTAAATCTAAGAATATACAATACAGAAAATGAACTCTTACAAACTACCGCAGAGCACTGGGGAATAACATGAGACAGAGGACATGTAAATCCTAAAACTGCACGATACAGGTCATCTCCAACACACAATGCTTATGAAACCTTGCAATAGGACCACAAGGTAAAGCAAACAATAAGTCTATTACTGCCCGTGAGAACTATTCATGTATAACAAAAGTGTAAAATTTCATGAAAGACAGACGATCCAAAGGAAGCTGAAAATTAAACGGGATGAAAAATGACTAAAAAAAAAATTCTAAAAAAGAAAAGTGCAACAAGAACAATCAAAAGAGCAATAGAAAAAAAAAAGCAACAACAACAGCAACAAAAAGCTAACTTACCTCAAGGAACATATTGCCATGAACCTCTGACATAGAGTTACGAGGAAAACCACTGCGTATATGAAGGCCATCACAGTTTTGGGACACAAGGTATTTCACCTGCAATAACAAACAAAACAGTCAGGATTTGAAAAAAAAAAATTCACTATTCTCTTCACTTTCAGTACAGTCCCTTGTTGAAGCCATACAAGGGCGGATAAGAGGAGAAGACAGGGGCATAAAATTAACCACGTCTCAAAAATAACAAAGCTATACACAGCCTTGGTGCAAGAAAATGATACAATTAGAACTTTTTTATGGTACAGAACACTGCTTTATGACACCGATACTTTGAGAAAACCTTTCCTTTACATACCTAAATTGTGCTGTATTGGTCATGTACACAATATAACACTCTTAAAGCGACAAGTAAAAATTTGCAAAGTATACCAGCCCCGACAAGGCCTTTGTGGTCAGCGAAGCTAAATATAAACAACAAAATTGCAAGGAATACATTGACAATGAATGATATGATCAGTATTACTGCCACTCATCCTTTCATTCATTACTGACTAAAAATACATACTCTGCCCATTTTGAACAGCTTGGTGATACCCATGTGAGTATATGTTGGCTCAGCATCCACAAGGTCTTGAGCACTGAAAAAACACAATGACAATTATAAATGTGTAAACAGTAACACTTCATTTTTTTTAAACAAAAAAGAAAAAGAAAAGAAAAGGTGCAAAAAAATCAAAAGAGAAACAGGAAAAACTAGCACACATACAACTGAAGAACACAGCAACAGGCTGTAATCACAATAGTTAAAAAAAAAAAATCATTAGTTTCAATCTCAAAGACCTGTATCAGTGGATCAAGGGTCAGAATTTTCATGTTTCCCAAGTCAACTTATCAGTAAACCAGTCAGCGCCTTACAACCCTTCAAGTACAGTGTATACTGCTTGCAGAAGAGCAAGTTTGCATGTTAAAGATCATCGGATTAATATCAGCATTCTATGGGTCATCAGAAGCCTGATCAGCACAATACAGTGGGTCCTGTAGTTTGTCAAGCATTTGCTAAGGGCTTTTCTTGGCAGATTGGAAACAGCCTTATCTAAAATATAAAACATACTATACAGCTATCTTCGTGGGAAAGCCAAAACTGATAAGTCTTCTTTGGATTTCAACTGCTCCATAAAATTTTACGCATGATTGTAATCTAAATAACACTCATGTATCCTTACTGCTAACTTTATGGACAAAGAAGTAAACAGGTAAAAAAAAAAAAAAAAAGTCTAATAAGACATAAAAGCATGTTCCCTGTTCTATAAGCACTCAGTTTCTAGCAGAAAGAGTGATTTTAACCATACCTTAAAGACTGTCCTTTTCTCAGCAAAGTCCAAACACCATTTGGACCTCTGTAGTCTGGAATAGAGGCAGCCTGAAAACAAATACAAGAAAGCATGCATGCATACATACACGCACATAGGCACGCACACGTCCACACACACACACACACACACACTTACACACACACACACACACACACACACACACACACACACACACACACACACACACACACACACACACTCATTAGGAAGGCACAAAAAAGCCAACAAACATCAACAAGGCAGCCAACAGAACTAAATCAGGAAATGGGTAAGGTTAGACATCCTTCCAAGAGACTGGAACTGAGTAATATTCAATGTACTTTTCCAAAATTTCACAGACAAAATAAATAGCTTACCAGATACAAATACACACCCTACTGGGAACCAAAAATGACATGGTGAGAGACACAAAGCATGTAGTTAGGGGGTTAAAAACACACACACAAAAAAAGGGAAAAAGGTCTTCCAGAACATTCTAGATAAAAGCAAAGAAAAGAGTGTTTCAACTGACCGTACTGATGCCAGCACCAGTGTAGACAACAGCGTTTTCAGAAGACAGTAACATCTGCGCCAGATCTTGACATTTCTGGTCCAGTACATCTGGCTCATCTTCAATCTGAAAAATAAGTTGTTGTTTTAACACCAGCATGAATTTTACACATTATATCTTCCAGAGCAGAGCATGAATGGATTTGTTTTTTTGTGTGTTTTTTTCAAATAATATTTAACACATAAGAATGTATTGATATCATTACATGTTAGTAGCTTTAGTTACTTCATTCTTTAATTTCAAAGATAATGGAATAATATAAGCTTTCACATGCTTTTTTACATCTAGTCCCCAAATGCATAGGTTTTGTAAATGTTGTCATTCTTTCCCATAACACAAATGGCTTACTCTTCCAAAAGGTGGAACAGGTTTTTAATGTGTGCGCAAATTATTCTGCTTGCTTCCGGAATCCCACTAGACCATAGCACCTTGGTTTATATACTATAGCCTCATCCTAAGGACTTTCAGGGGAGTGCTCTGTGTGTGTGTGTAAGTAAATCTTCAATTTTAACGTCTTTCCACTTTTAAGTGATACCAGACGACCCTACGATAGGAGACTGGATAGTTGGAGAGAGAGAGAGAGAGAGAGAGAGAGAGAGAGAGAGAGAGAGAGAGAGAGGAGAGAGAGAGAGAGAGAGAGAGAGTGGGAGAGAGAGAGGGGGTGTGTGTGTGTGTGTGTGTGTGTGTGTGTGTGTGTGTGTGTGTGTGTGTGTGTGTGTGTGTGTGTGTGTGAGTGTGTGAGTGTGTGAGTGTGTCACTGTGTGTGTGTGTGTGTGTGTGTGTGTGTGTGTTGTGTGTGTGTGTGTGTGTGTGTGTGTGTGTGATGTGGTGTGGAAAGTCAAAGTCAAATTTTTTGGAAGATAAAACAAAAAACTCATTAATACTAAATTAGAATAAAGGGCTGAAAAAAGAAAGGCAAACAAGTGTGTTTATAAAAACTAACTCCCTCACAACACACATGTGTACACACCACATCACCACACACACAACAACATGCAATGCATGCGCGAACAGACCACGCATGCGCACAACAACGCTAGCTCACACACAACACACACAAACACACACATACACACTGCTTTTTCAATGTACCATCTGAAATAAAAGTTTGACTTTCACGCAAACAGCACGAACGCATGTGCAACGCATGTCTGCACTCACATACACAAACACACACGGTGCACAACCACACATGCACAGCACGTGCAACACACACACACACAAAGCATGCACGCCACACACACAACAAAAAGCATGCATGCCCAGCCAGCGCGCTGCCGCCTCACACACACCACACACACCTGATAATAAGGAGCTATAAATATCCATATAAAACAAAGTATATGCTCACAAAAATCTTGTGAAAAAAAAACAGTGCATAGAACAGTTTGTGCCACTTACCTCTAAAACTCTTTCTTTTTGCTGTAGATTTCGCTTAGCATTTTTCTCTGCTGTTTTCACAACATCTGGAAGCTGGCTTAATGTGAGTATTTCTTCTTCTGTTCGTTCTGTTTCCTTCTTCTTCAAGATATTAGACACCTGCACACCAATAGCCACAGATAAGTAAATTCTAACAAACAAAACTGAACAACGCAAACAGAAGCTAAAGAATGACTGCCTCATTGAACCACTGATGTTTGCCCCTTCACTACACATCCTAACATAACGTGAAGGAAAATTTCCTGTACATAACAAAAGTCTTTATTTACAATCTTCAAATAACAAACATGTAAATATGATGCTCAAATGCTGCTTTCAGAGTTGCAAGATTTTTGTCTGCTATCAACAATGCAGTTGACTCATTTCCTCTATCATATAATTATAAACTTAAGTTGTTCTCTCTTTTACTTGTTATAGTTTTATCATTTCAGATACCTGTTTACTTTCTGAAACTAGTGAAAGTACATGAGTAATTTGCCATACATCCAGGGTACATCAACACAGTGTATAACTATAAGTATAACCATGTCTAATTCATTATCATTAATATTGTCCTTTCTGTACTTGCGTTATGCTCAAGATTCATCTTTATACCTCATTACCTGTCATTCAGTTACTGATGAGTGATACTGATACATACTTTTTGCTTTCCTGTAGCTCAAATGAGTTAAAAATCGGAATAAACCATTGTAAATTGTGAATACTGCCTGGAGACTTGAATTAATTATCAATGTTCCGGGATAAAATGTGCAGCACCATGATTATGATACGTGAATGTGAAAAATACTTCTGTTACTTATCTTTAATCTTTTGCTTGTTTACAAGAACATACTGTGCATGAATTGCCATAATCTGAAACACCCTTTCCTAAAGATCATCAATTACAAAAATTATCATTTGTAAAAAAAACAAACAAACAAACAAAAAAACTAGCAAATGTAAAGTATACCTGTGTATGTATAAGGATATCACAGTGTTGATTCTAGGATTTCAAAAAAGGGGGCCCAAGGGCCCCCTAAAATGAAAAAAAGGGGGCATTTGCCCCCCTCCCCCCATTTCTCCCTCCCCCCTTTTCTCTTCATAAAAAAGGGGACAAGTAGTAAGTAGTATATTTTGCTCATAGTACCATTAGTAACTCCGATATCTGCTATTTTTAAAGAACGAGAAACAAAACAAACAGGATGGCATGTAGGCAGACAGGGTTTAATATACACCTTATGTATTGCAGCTGGTCTGTAAAATGATTTTCTTACACAGGAAAGACAGAGAGAGAGAGAGGGGGGGGGGAGAGAGAGAGAGAGAGAGAGAGGGGGGGGGGGAGGAGGGAGGGAAGGAAGGAGAGAGATATTCAAAGTCAAATTTGTATTTCCACATTTTGAGTTGGAGAGACAGCTAGATCTAGATGAAAAAAGAGGCAAGAGCTAAATTCAGTCCCCCCCCCCCCCCCCCCCCCCTCTTTACCATATGAGAGACAGAGACAGAGGAGAGAGGTGAGGGAGGGAGGAAAGGATGTCAAAAGTCCATTTTGTATAATTCCATTCAGAGTTGGAGGGAGAACTGGATTTAGATCTAGATGAGAAAAGGGGTTAAAGCCAATATCTAAGTCTTATCTTTTCCTCCCATGTGGCAGAGAAAGAGACAGAGACAGAGACAGAGAGAAAGGGGGGAGGGGTCAAAGTCAATTTTGTATTTCCACTTTCAGTTAGAGAGAGATCTAGATCTAGATGAGAAGAGAGGTGAAAGCCAATATCAAAGTCTTCCCCCTCCCCATGAGGGAGGGAGGGAGGGGAGGGGAGAGAGAGAGAGAGAGAGAGAGAGAGAGAGAGAGAGAGAGAGAGAGAGAGAGAGAGAGTTTCTGTAAAGGAGAGATCTAGATCTAGATGAGAAAAGAAGTGAAATCCAATATCAAAGTCTTTTTCTTCCCATGCAGAGAGGGGGGGGGGGAGAGAGAGAGAGAGAGAGAGAGGAGAGAGAGAGAGAGAGAGAGAGAGAGAGAGAGAGAGAGAGAGAGAGAGGGGGAGGGTCAAAGTCATTTTTGATATCCAGCCGATAGTCTACCCTATACCATCATTATTGTTGCCACGCACGGGCTACTTGTCTAGCCAGAACTGAAAAACTGCCTTGAAAACTCTTTGGTCTGCCAGCTTTGAACCCTGCTGGGACGCCGGCGCTTCTTCCGTTAACACCACAAACGATCTCCGTCACAATGACGTCACTTGTTTCAGGAGTCACGGCTCCTTTGAAAAATGACGTAATGACGTAAATGAGTAGGGAAAGGACGTCAGACCAGCCGTTTTGTGATGGTTGTGACGACTGTAGGCGCTAATCAGTGCATCTTGCTGTCCCTGGGGTATCAACGTAATGACCAACGCATGTAGCGCTATTTTGAAACTATACAAACAGCAGTTGCAGGGGCGCACTGTTTGTTCAAATATGCGCTATTCACAGTTTTTTTGCGTCCGTTAGGGCGCACTGGTTAGATTATTTTGCGGCAAAGTTGAAAAAAATGCGGGAATCCCGCACGGGCGCACCCTAGAATCAACACTGATATCATATTGCTGCAAACAATTTTTGGCCCCAAAATTATCAAGCATGCTACAAAATCAGAGTTTACAAAATATATCATCATTATATGTGTTTCTAGATATATAGATATATATATAGATATCTGCTCAAGGTTAACACGAAGAGATATCTAGAAGAATGATGGATGGGGTTAGGGGTTGTTCACAATAAATAATACTTCTTTAGATCTTTAAGTGTGTTGTGGTATAGATGTGTTGTGTGGTGTGGTTTTTATGGAGGCAGGTTGTGTGTGTGTGTGTGTGTGTGTGTGTGTGTGTGTGTGTGTGTGTGTGTGTGTGTGTGTGTGTGTGTATGTGTGTGAGTGCGTGTGTGTGTGTGTGTGTGTGTGTGGTGTGTGAGTGTGTGTGTGTGTGTGTGTGTGTGTGTGTGTGTGTGTGTGTGTGTGTGTACTTCTAAAAAAAAAGAAAAATCCCAACAAACAAACAACAACAAAAACCGAAAGTGAAAGTGAAACAAACAACAACAAAAACCGAAAGTGAAAGTGAAACTAAATCTTTAGTGATAAACAGTAGGCCGTTTTAGTAGCCTATTACAGTTGTGGGTAATTCATTCCCTTCAGTTCCACCATTATTTATATTAATTTACACTTTAAGTATGAATACCAGTGGTATAGATTCAACAAAATATGTAATGAATCAATGCTAGCAAAGACTGACTCACAAACAAAGGCAACGAGTGATGACATGTTCGTTTTCTACTAATGTGAATTGCGAGTTATCTGCCTTGAATCAAATGACGTACACAGATTTGCGTTAAAACATGAAACGCGACCGAAAAAAAACCTTCTTGGAAGGGAAGAAAAATATGACCAAAGACAAAAATATTAGTAATTGTTACAGTTCAGTTGTGAAACATGAACTTAGTGTAAAAACAATGTAGCACATTCGCTAAAATCTATTTTCAGTCAACCGACTCTTGACAGTAAAAAAGTTTCAGAGACCAAAATCTTGGAAAATTGCAAGAACATCTTACCTTTCTAAGCTTTTCTCGTACTTCTTGTTTCGCATGAGCCTGATTATTCGGGGACCGGCGAATAGATGCTAATCTTTTGGGTCTACAGTTTGTTGATGAGTCTTCGTCGGCCATTTTCAAAAACATTCCATGACATTTCTCGGCTGTACGAGAGTTGTTGAGTTGTTGTTGTTGATTTTTTTGCGATAGTTATCTATGCACATCTAAATTTGAATCTAAAAAAAAGCAAATGCAATGCTTCTCAAATATTTTTGTTTTTCAACATGATTGAGAGAGAAAAAGAAAAAGAAATGGAGTGGAGAAAGAAAGTGAGGAGGAAGAGTAGAAGTAAGGGACGTAAGTATCAAGTAGGTTTGGGAAAGCAGTGTGTGAGAAGCTTGCCTATAGGCTTATAGAAGGGGTATAAGAAGTATAAGAAAGGTACAGATAATAAAAATACTTAGAAACTGTGTCAGATCCTGTTACTGTTCTTTGAATCTGATCTTTAAGACACAAGTGTCATTATACAGTGTAGACTACAACGTTGTAGTGTTCTTTTGTTATTAAACCAGCCTACTTGACAATAACACACACACACACACACACACACACACACACTCTCTCTCTCTCTCTCTCTCTCTCTCTCTCTCTCTCTCTCTCTCTCACTATCTATCTATCTATCTCAGTGGCAGTTAATGATCTTTAAAGTGTGTATAGGCATGCCGAGTTCTGAGTATTCATTGAAAATCAAGGACTTTATATCTGAAGTTTGGGAGCAAAATTTAAACAAAGTATCTCAGGTTGCATGTATACATGTATTCATTGCAACACACTCACACGCACATAATGCAATCTCCCTCCCCCCCCCCCCCCCCAAAAAAAAAAAAAAAAAAAAAAGAAAGAAAGAAAGAAACATTGGGGAGGAGTATGAGAGGGAGAAGTCCAGACATTCACTGATTCGGGATTTCCCTTCTGGTTGCCCCTGACACCCAACTTTGTGTTACACATACACCTTGACATATGTGCACCAAAACACACACACATATATATATATATATGCCCTCACAAAGGTGTGCATGCACATGCTTACACACACACCACACACAGATTAAGGCATAATTCTATTTTGTTTTGAAACATGAACAAGATATAACAATTCATAATTTGATGTAAAGAAGTAATTATCAGTTTTTTTGTATTCTTCTTTCTCAGCACAGCAGGCTGAAAGATGGATATCGAGGCAGTTGATTCCCCAAGAAAAAAAGAAAAGCTTGTGTCCATGAAGACATTCACATTTGGAGAGGACACAGGAGAATCTGTTTTATCTGTAAACATTCCTGAGGTGATTCTGCTATCAAGTGTGTGTGTGTGTGTGTGTGTGTGTGCGTGCGTGCGTGCATGCGTGCGTGTGTGCATGCGTGCCAGCGTGTGTGTGAATACTGTGATATAAAAGAGTGCACATTTCTTTCTTTTTGAAGTCACCTTGGCTTTTACTGTTTTAGAGTGGGGGGGGGGGGGGGGGATCTGCTTTTGTTTTGTAATAAATGTTTTGTTTTAATTAAGCATAAGTTGCTGTTGTTGTGCAGAACCATAGGCACCATTATCAGAGTTGGGTTTGTTTTTTAAACTGAAAATGAATGATTCAATCCAAGGGAAATTACTCGGGTATTTAGAATCAAGACATTTCATATATATATAAAATACTAGAATTACTTTCTGTTGACCATGAACCCAGATGGATAAATTTATTTACTTGTCGCTTCTTGGCAAGAGCTCCAAAGTTCACCAATGGTGAGAATTTTGTGTATGCAGTCATTCCTCCTCCCCCTCCCCCATTTAGGTAGCTGCATTCTGACTTCAGGTATACCCAGACATATTATACTTTTTTTTCCTGATTATACAGAAACAAAAATGTTTTTTGTAACAAATCAAGTTAGAGACTTCCATGTCCAATGACTATTAAACATTTTTTATGCTTTGTGTAGGCAAACATGACTGCAAACTTGATTTGCAAGATGCATAGAACATTACTTTTGTGTGATATCTCTATTTTTTTAAATAATGGGTCAGGTTACTGATACTGTATGCCTTGTAAGAAAAATATCTATAACAAAAGAAGAAGACAAATATCTAGATATTGTTCAAAATTAGTCTTAATTGTGTATTTAGTGGTAAAAATTGGAACATCAGAAGCACATATGGAAATACTCTGTACATTTGAAAAGTCGACACAATAAGCTTTTCAATCATGGATATGATATTTATAGATTTATTTATAGTGTGTATGCTTGAGATACCTGTTTTTATATATAAGATATGGCCAGAAACTTTAGTTGCAGAATGGACAGACTAATTGTACTGAAATTCCAAAAATGTAGAAGCTTGTTTTTTGTAGAAAGTTACACTTGCAACATCACTCATCCCATTTACTCTATAATAATAATGTATCTGTGTTGCAGGTGGCAGATCCAGATTATGGCATGTACACCTGGCCCTGTGCACCTGTTCTGGCTCAGTATGTGTGGCACCATCGTCGGTTAATGCAAGAAAAACTTGTGCTTGAGGTAATTCTTGAGTAGCGCATACAAGCACTGAAGTGATCCTTGTCAATTGTATTTTCAGTCATTTGTCTGTCCTATGTTACATTGAATCAGAATCTCTATGAAGATTTCTGAAATAAACTTGCTCTGCCTTGCCTCGAGTAATGGAACAAACAAAACACAGAGAACAGAGAGAGGAGGAGGAGGGAGGGAACTGAAGCCTCAGGATGGGGAGAGTTTGGGGGGGGGGGGGGGGAGATAGAAAAAAAATTGATGTAAGGCAGGTCAAGTAAATTGATTTTGTTTAGATTTGTTTTTCCATTCCTCAACTAGAGATCCAATGTTTACCAATGGTGAAATTTTGCATATATGCAATCGTTTTTGCCTTCTAGTAAGGCAGCCACATTCTGACTTCAGGGATGATATAACATCACACCAGTGTGCTTACATTTTTAAAATGCTCCAATTCATTCCTACCGGCATGAATTGGCCTACCCTTTTGAAAGGCAAAACAGGTTTTAAACGGGTGCATTAGATATTCTGCATGCATTTGCACACAGAATCTTTGTTTATAGTCTTGTCCGAAGGACTTTCCAAGGGAGTGGAGTCAGTGCTGATGTTAACTCCAGGGGAAAAACATCCTGTGGTGGCTCGAATTCAGGTTATCAGCTCATGAGCACAATGCTGTAACCACTTTGCTCACTTTGCCAGCTGTAAGGACTTTCTCTCCTACACAGATAGGCAGCGGAACTGCTCTCTGTGGCGTGGTAGCTGCCAAGTGTGGAGCCAAGGTGATTCTCAGCGACAGCGCTCTCCTCCCCCAGTGTCTTCACAACAGTGGTCAGAGCGCCCAGGCCAATCAGTTGAGGAATGTGACCGTGGTTCCACTGACCTGGGGTCTGGTCACTCCTCACCTTCTCCAGCTTCCTTCTCTGGACATCATTCTGGGGTCAGATTGTTTCTACGACACCAAAGGTGAGGTGACAGGTGTTGGTAGTTACATCTAGGAAAGCAGAATCAAAAAAAAAAAAAAAAAAATTCTGATTGACACAAGAGAAGGACACAGGGAAATTTGAATATGTTTTCCTACTCAAATTGGTTACTGACATTATTCTTTTCATATTTTTACTGTTAAGGAAGAGTATCTGAAGAGTCAGTAATATTGCTTTTTGAACAAATATGTCATTAATGTATCTTGAAATTGTTTTTTACTTGAATGTATCTTTTTTTCCACAGCCCTGGTATTACCTTGGAAGTGATCAGCTAAACAAGAATGAAGATGTAGCTTTTTTCTGTTTTTTTCCAATCTAATCCTGTTGTTCATAGCCATGTGACCACAGAGACCATATCAGAGCTGTCACTTGTCAAAATGTAAATCTCAGATTAAAACATGATTTAACACTAACTGTACTGTTGTTACTCATATCAACTGTCTGGCCAGCCATAAGGGTCAGCCAAAGATGGTCACCGCTTTGTGGGAGAACCACATAAATGATACATAAAATGAGAACAACAAAAAACCTGAATCCTGCAAAACCATCTTTTTTTCAGATTTTGAAGATGTGCTGGTCACAGTATCATTCTTACTTCAACGCAATCCTCTTTGTCAGTTTTGGTGCTCATACCAAAAGCGAAGGTAAGATTTTCATTACTAGTTTAAAAAATACAGTGTTCAGACTTCTCTTTTTGTGTACATGCTGTCCTTAAATCCTTGATTTCTTACTCTCGCGACTCTACAAGGAGACTCTACAAGACAGCAATAATCCATATGTTCTCCAAGAACTGAATAGTCCTTCTGATCACCTAATCATCTTTTGTAGTGTTCTTTAACCAACAAGAATGAGTTGTGTAGTGTCTTAAACAAAATTTGCATTGTGTCTCTACATAGATTCAGTGCTGTTGTAAACAGCCAATATCATTAATGTTTCCGGTTTATTGTATCAGTTATTATTTTATTACAGATTTTAGTTAATACATTGTAATATTCATTACGCTTCAGATATATACTACAATTCTTACTTCTGTTTTTTTCGTTTTTTGCGGATTGAAAATAGAGCCCAAGATCGATTGGGATTGCGAGATTTAAAGAGAGCACAGTAGATATCAGTGTGTGCCTCAGAATGCAAAACCCTTAGGTCTGAAAGAACACCTTGGTCTGGGTAATTATATGTGTATGTACTTAGAAGGAGGAAAAGGCCAGCGAGCAGTGTGCTTGACCTGATTTCGTGATGGAATGCGAAATCTAGGGGCAGTTTGTGTTCAGGGGTCCTCTAATGCAAGAGGGTTAAGGTATGGATGAGATCAGGATGGAAATTTTGTTATCGACTAGGACTCATTTAGAGACCTCTTCAAATGTTCACCGATTCTAATCCTTTAATAGGTTTGTTGTTTTGTGATTGCAGCGCCACAAGATCCATCCAGTTCTTTCTCATGAAATGGGGCCTGACCGCTTCAGAGATTCCCCTCAGCTCCTTTTGCTGTGAGAGGAACCAAGTCAATACAGACAGCGTCCACCTGTTTGTCATCAAACTGAAGACATGTGATAGATGATAAGACAAGCAGCAAATATTTTAGGGTCTGGATTGGCTCATCCTCAAACTAAATGACATGCAGCAATGCTGGATAACCAGGATGACAGACAAAGAGGTAGTAAAGCATGGATAGACCCAGAGGGTCATCAGTCACTACTCCGTAGGGAAGCAGCACATTACTGTGCAAAGCAACACGCAATGTGACTAATGTCATTGTGTTTAGAGGTGACAGCCAGTGGACCAGGAGAGCAATTAAATTAAAGCTGACACCAGATCGAAGAAAGTCAGCATCAGTGAAAACCATCACATCAGTTCCATAGCACTTGATGATTGACAAGTGTGCTATTACTCAATTGTTTGTTGTCACTCTGGACACGAACTCATCATGGTGTTGTCCATTTACAAAGACAGCAATTCCAGTAATCAATTTTTGAGTATGTTGAGCACTTTCAGCAAAGAACTGGAAAGCAGTAAGGATTGTAACAATTCAGAAAAGATGGTTTGACACTATTGTGTCACACAGTGTACAGTATGATTGTTACAAGAATTATCTGCACGGAGACATTAGACATAGGTAGCAGTGTGTGTAATTGTGGTAAAATTTAACATAAAACTTGTGATATAGACAGCTGTTTGAATACATTTGACATAGGCAGCAGTGCGTGTAATTATGGAAAAAAAATTTAAATGACATAAAACACATTATATAGACAGCTGTTTCAGTGTTTGTATACAGCTAGATATAGTCAATCCAGAATGGATGCATTGGATAGTGACACAGACTGCAGATTGTGTGATCATAGCAAGAATTTAATTGTCTGGCATCAATACATTCTGTACAGATGGCAGTGACATTGTGGCAAACATTCTGACAATATAGCTCAGGTAAAGTGGATGTAAGCAGCAAAGGATGCGAGTATGGTAAGAATTTGACATTCTGGCATGGCGGAGAATGTTCGGTTCATTGGTTTCACTTCTTGTACAGATTGTCCATCCAAATGTTTCGGGTAGGAAATGTTCTCACTTTCTGAAAGTAACAAACTGTTTTTTCCCCTTTCGTTTTCCACATTGTTTTGAATTGAGACTCTGTGTGTGTGTGTGTGTGTGTGTGTGTGTGTGTGTGTGTGTGTGTGTGTGTGTTTTTGGGGGGAGATGGGGCGGTTATTGTTTTTTTAAGACTTTGTGTTATTTTCTGTATGTACTTCCCTGATGTGTTCACCCATCTTTTGTCTAAAAGTTCTTATTGATCTGATAAGTGTATACCTTTAGTTGTCAAATTTTCTAAGACTTTAAAAAAAACAAAAAAACTTTCAATGTGTCAATTTTTTTATTTGTTTTGTACATATTGAATGTGGTGAAAGTTGGGTTTTTTTTCTCATTTTGTATACATGAATATTCATTTCACACAGAATTGTTTAGGCGGATGGTCGAGTATGGTAAGAATTTGGCTGTGTTCAGCCTTGATAATGTCATACATTTCTTGCCTGCTTTTGAATGCTCTTGCTGCAACTTGCAATGAAGAATAAATGTCAAAAATAAACATAATTTCAAGAGCCTGTGATTTGGCACAAAAAAAAATCCATCTAAGGAAAGCTGATGGAAGATTGTGAGGGAAGGCAATCACTGACAAACTTAACATATTAGTGGAGTGCAGCAGTTGTCTCCAGTGTTCAATGTAATGCAAAATGATACTAAGATCTATATAATTTATCAGCTGTATATTCCGGAAAGCTATCAACCTTGAATACTAAGCAGTTATAGGACCATCCGCCTAGAAGAGCTGCATCACTGCTGAAACACTGATTATATTCAGTAGTTCCTGATCTTATCCAGTATAATGGCTTACATGTGGAGGCATAATGAGTTAAGTTGCTCCCTGTAGAACGATGACTATATCACAATACCTCTCCTGTCCAACAACTTCACACCATGGAATCTCCAGCCCCTGCAACACACTGTATGCATGGCTGTAGAAGAGAAACCAGAACTGAAATTGCGTTGGAACCAGCACAAAAAGAACCGCTGCATCAGAGATCATTTTCTTTTACTCTACGATTATTGATGCAAATGATAAGGTTATGGAGCCCAGGTTTACACAGGTTTGAGACTATATGATAGAGCTCGACTATGCTTTGACTCACTCCTGCCGATTATTGATGCAAATGATAAGGTTATGGAGCCCAGGTTTACACAGGTTTGAGACTATATGATAGAACTCGACTATGCTTTGACTCACTCCTGCCGATTATTGATGCAAATGATAAGGTTATGGAGCCCAGGTTTACACAGGTTTGAGACTATATGATAGAGCTTGACTATGCTTTGACTCACTCCTGCCACCCACCCACAGACTAAGTGGGATTTTTGTTTCTACAAGATCAAAGAGTTATTTTATGACCTCAACAACTGGAAGGTTTGAAAACCTGTGAGATTTATACACAGTGTGCTATTTTCCCTGGAGAGAAAAATGGGCAACAGTAGTAGTGAAGAGTTGCTTTTCTGGCTTGGTGACCCTTGCTGTAGGTATGAAGAGTCAAACTTGTCAACCAATGTCCAGCAACATATCTACAAGGATCCAACCTACAGTTCTAAAAAAAGAAGGAAAAATGTCATAAATCACACACACACACATCTACACACACATTACACATTCACACACACACACACACACACACACACACACACACACAGAAAAGACATTATAGGGTATCAATAGAACTGCATGTTCCCTTATGATATACAGTAGGGTTACCATATATTAAAACAAATGTCATGGGGTAAGTTTAAAGAATCTGATCATTTCAAAGAAGGATCTTTAAAGAGTTGTCAGACTACTTCCCACGTTTCTTGTTATAGGTCTCCTTTTCAGAAAGATTTATTTCCAACTGTAAGAAGGATTAATTCATTATATTTTAGAGTGAAATTAAATGCATTCCTCACCAAATTTTGCAAAAATGTCACATGTCTATTTGGAGATAATATTTCCAGTACTCATATCATATTTGAGTACCCTATTGTAAAACCTTTTTTTAACCAACATTTTCTGAGCAGTCTCTGAAAAAACGTATTTGAAAATTCAAAGTTAGCTTTTGGCATTGCTAGATGTTTATTGCACAGCCAACTTGAATATTTTTTATAGTTACATTATTGTTGTTTCATTTTTTTACTTTGTTGAGTTCAAATTTTGCTCGGTTAAGAATATTATTATTATTTCTTTTAAACTTTTTTTCTAGTGCACAAAATACCAACACTGAAGCTATTTCTTAATCTTTTCTCCTTCCACTCCATTCTATAACACTTTCCAATTTTCTCGACTAATATTACTTAAGAGTAAATAGACATTAAATTGAAGACAACAACAGTATACACACATTCTCACACACATACAAATGAATACACTTATCTGATTTCTTTCATTTTCCAACTTTATTCTGAAATCAAAAAAACATGGGCATCAAAAGGTAAATTTATTTTGTAATTGCAATATAACATCAACAACGAATTCAATCTAATCCATTTTTTTCTCTATTCAATCATGTTAAATTTTGTAACCATGTACAAACATATTAACAGTATAGAGGGACACCAAAAAAGTATAGAGGGACACACCATTCCCCAAAAATAAATAATTTAAATATTTAGAGAAAAAAAACACTTGGGGAGGGACAGAGAGGGGGGGGGGGGGGGGGCTGAAGGAGGAGGGGTAACAGCAATCATAATTATCACACCAACTACCACATCTTCCAACCACCAATTTAAACACACACACACAAATGAAACAAAAAGAAATGGAAAGATAGAAACACACATTATGTATTTATAACAGAACATTATACACCAGCACTCAGTCATATGAAACTGACACGACTACCTCATGAATATTCTTTGAGGACTTGGGACGCTGAACTGAACTTCTGAGACAGTGTATGTGTCTTGGGCAAGATGAACCCAGCAGAGCCCGTCCCTTTCTGTGTCACAGATTGCATGCTAGGTATGTTTCTATCATCCATGCCACTACGCAAAGCTGGTCTACTCTTTTACTACTAAGGTGGAGGGGATTATAATGTGTGCACAAGATGTTCTGCATTCATTCACTCATGGGGCCTAGTCTAGGTTTACTGTCTCTTTTGTCTTTTTTTTTTCAAACTGCAACTAGAGCTCCATGTGTTCACCAATGATGAGATTTTCAAACATGCAACCCTTTGTGACCACCATATTCCAACTTTGGGGATCATGTCTAAACCCAACACCAGTGTGCATGCGTTATATTTAAACATATTTTTTGTGTTCCATTGTAACTATTCCGAAAGGCAGAACCGGTTTTAACATGTGTGCAGGATGTTCTGCATGCAATCGCACATGGAGCCTCAGGTTACAGTCTCATCTGCAGGACTTTCAGGAGAATGGAGTCAGTACTGATCTTAACTCCCAGGAGAAAATCCCAGTGGTGGCTTGAACCTGGGCTCGATCCTAGGCTGACAAATGGCCAGCACAATGCTCTTAACCACTACGCTATCCTGCCCCCATGTTTACTGTTTCATCCAAAGGACTTGCTGGGGGATGGCGCTCAAACCAATTTTTGATATGAGGACAACCCCCTTCAACGGACACCTCAGCACAGATTTCAGTCACGGCCTTCAGTCACTATCACGTCACACGTTTGACACTCTATCCATGAGGCTAACCACACACCCCCCCCCATCCTCGCCCATGCCCTTTCCGCACAATCTTTCCCAAAAGGCAAAGCTCTGACAACAAACCTATAACATGAATAATGATAATAATGAACAGCATCCAGATGTAAAAAAACAAACAAACAAAAAAAAAGTCTATACCTTCACAGCATTAACAAGGCTGATTTAATTCTCTCCACACTAAGAGTATTCAAACAAACATGTCAATGATTCTCAAAGGCCCAAATCACTCAATTTCTTGTTTAAAAAAAAAAAAACATACGTGCAGGTGGAACGAAAGATTTTTGGTAAAAATGTTGCATTTGAACAAAAAGAAGATTCAACACCAATCACGTTTTCTCCAATCAAGTGCAGTGCATGTTTCACCATCCGCCGCTTCCTGCTAGTCTTCAGTTTTCTCATTGTTGGGGAGGAACAAAAGGGAACCTCATGGGCAATCCAATCCAATCCAATGATGTTGCTTACAGCCCCGCTGACCGCACAGGCCATATCGGGGCTATCACCTCGTCACATTTTAAAACTCTATTAAAAGCAAAAAAGTTCTGTATTAACCATAGGTGTGCCTGGGCCAGGTGGTTAATTCATCTGTCATATAGGCAGGCAGCTTGGCTCTGAGGCACCCAAAACCCTGAGGGCACAGGCATGATCCCTGGTCTATTCAGGAATTTTGTTAAAAATTTTTTTTAAATGCCAGCAATAAAAGACCATCCAGAAGTCGTGACCTGGGTGTGGCAGGGTCCACGTTGAGGTGTAAAAAGGTAAGGGTAACACGTGCTTCAAGGAGGCTTCCTTTCTGAAGAGCTTCTGCCGTCCAGTTCCTCCCCACAGAGTTTCTTTTGCTCCACCATCCCCTTCTTCCTTTTGACCTTCTGCTCCCATCCTTCATCCTGAATTCAAGGAGCGGGGCTATCTACAAACTTAGAGTAGGCAACAAAACTAAGATGTCTGTTCTCCTTCAGTACTACTACATTATGTTGTCTGTTTAAAAAGACGGGCAAACGTTTCTGAAACTACTTACAGAACAGATGGAAAATGAATTATTCTAATGTCCTTAGATAAAACCTTAAAATCCAGAAATAAGCTGTTCTGAGAAAAAGAATTATTCTAAAGCCCTTAATGAAACTTTAAATCCAAAATAAAGCAGTTCTGATTCAAGTTAGACCCTAAAAAAAAAATAAAAAAAAAGATTAAAAGTAAAATGAACACAGGTAAACACATACAGAGACAAGTGTGACATATGTGTACTGATTCAACATACAGGCCCTAAATAAAAATCTGTCTATGCATTTTTCCTTCTGAACTTGCACTTGGAGCGCTTGTTTTCATATGTACACCAAGCTCAGAGATAAATATGATAACGGCTATAAACAAAATTAAGCTTGCTGACCAGTTGGATAAACTTGTATTAATTACAATCTTACACTGTTACTCATACAAAAATACTAAAGCCAAACCACCAGTAAAAGCAAATAGTTATGATTATAAATCTCTCTCTCTCTCTCTCTCTCTTCTCTCTCTCCCCCTCCCTCTCTCCCTTGTATACTAGCTCTATCGTTTGTTACCCATGTTGTCCTTGTGAATTTAAAAAAAAAAAAAAAAAAAGCCTACCAAAAAAAAAAAAACACAACAAAACCTTCCTGAATCTACTGATTCAAAAAGTAACAATTGTGTCGGTAATTCTTGCATACTTCATGCACAGAAAAATCAAGCAAAGTACACTCATCTGACACACCCATCATGCAGAGAGGCCAGTGCACTGGCAAAACACCAGGAAAGCAGAACAAAACCAAAGATAGATATAAAGATACCACTTGAAGCAATCATATGGAAACTCTTGGTCGACAGGTGTTTTTGAGCAACATGTTTCAAACCTGAATGGTTTGAAAAATCTACGCAATTAATCACAATACAAATTGTATGAAGTAAAAAAATAAATAAATAAAACTAGGTACCAACAAAAAATATGATTAACCAACTCTGCCAATTCTAGTACCCCCCAAAAAAAACTAAACCATCTTTAACACAGCCTTTTGCTGGTAAGATATTTTGTGTTAGATGAATTTATTACAGACTACAAAACAAAATATAAATACCACATTTGTCATGTGCATGATGTAAGTTTATGTATGTGTATATATGTAGACATCTATCATAACCATTTAAAAACTATAATCTGAGTAAATCAAAAACTTATTACTTAGATGCTCAGAATCTATGGATCTTTGCACAGATACAGTGTCCATTTTTCATGAATGCTTGTTTCTTTGATACATGTTGAAAACCGACAATTGCATTTTTAACTGCCATACAAATTTTTTTTTTTTTAAAGAGAGAGATTTCAAGAGAGAGGAGAGAGAGGAGAGAGAGAGATTAGAGAGAGAGAGAGAGAGAGAGAGAGAGAGAGAGAGAGAGAGAGAGAGAGAGAGGTGGAGGAGAGAGAGAGAGAGATCTGACTCGTCACATTAACATATGGAGGTTCCAATACTGTTCTGAAAAATCATGTAGCATTTAATTCCTGTTCTGAAATTTCAGTGAGTTACTGTCAGATGAGAGGAGAGTCCTCCCAAAGCTTTAAAGGAATCACTTGTTCAGCTTACATAGGGGCACTGCCCCTGTACCACACTAGCAGCCTGAATTTACACAGCCACTGCACCTCTGCATTTCAGTTTTTCTTTTCTTGCTTAGCAACTGCATCAATTGCTTTGCATTCAAAATCAGATTTCCATTTTTGCAACTGTAAAAAAAAAAAAAGTTTGAAATCAGGGAAAATGTATCAAAACAGAAAAGTCCCAAACAACAATCACATTGAACTCAGCAATTGTAACCTAAATAAGGATGTAAGAATCCTGTATATGTAAGTGAAAAGTAAGGGGGTGGAATGAGCTGCTGTGTGGGTATGTATAATGCCAGCGTGCAGGCTTGTTTGCAAGCTCTGTGTGCATGCATGTGTGGGGTGTGCATGTGTGTTTGTGTGATGCATGTATGTGCTGTTTTACAGTTTCAAATCAAGTGCACAAAACTGATTAAATATATATCATTATCTTATACAATTCAATAAGTTCCCTTAAGCATCATAAAAGACCAAGAACAAAACAAAATCTGTCAAATTCAGATGCCTTTCAATCTTTCAGAACATTTTTTCCACACATCTTTAATAATCTGAATTCATCAAGCCGCATAACAAGATACTAACACAAACAATGACATGTTCTTCTTGAGACAAGACAAAAGTAACACGGTGGCAGAAAATAAATATTTTAGTGCAGTAACAGACATACTAAGTGGGACTAAAACAACCCATTTTCCTCCTTAACATTAACTAAAAAGAAACAACCACTAACTGGAATAAACCAGAAGCGAAGCAGCCATGAAGATTATAACATCAGTCTCTGGCAAAATGGGCACTGACTCATTCATCCACACCGGCTCAGCCTGGAAAAGAGGAAACAGAAAAAAACAGTGGCATTACCTCTGGGAAGGAATCACTGCCTGTTTCGTACTATTGTTACAAACAAATCCACAACACATGTTAACAGAAGGAAGAAAGATAGAAGTCAAACCTAGGGGTGGAAAACAGATGGTTGCCTAACAATTCAGTTCACACACAAAAAAAAACACAAAAAAAACTGGCTGGGTGGGGAGGAGAAGGAGGAGGAGGATGAGACTACACTTCCAAGTTCTCATGTACATGTCCTAATAGAACTACACTATATCTATTCAAACAATAATGTTACTTCATGTTATGAATTATATTTCAAAGATATTCTACTAATAATGAACTCAGGTACACAAAACAAAAATACTGACAATACTGAAATGATAAAAGATTGTGTGGAGAGGGAAGGGGGGGGGGCAGGCAGAGAATGCACACTTGACTCCTCCCATAGGCAATCATTCCTAAAGGAATGACCCTCATTTTTCTTTTTTTCTTCTTCACCCCATCCCTTCTCTCATGCACATCAATAAACTGGATCGACCCACCTCAAAGGATGCTGCACATTTTGATTGGACTGATTTGTACTAGCATCGCAAACATCGCCACAAGTTGAGAAGAAACTTCGTAGCTCACACACCAAGAGCTGAGAGAGATTAGCAAACAATCATTAAAATCATGAAGTTACTTGATACAGGAAGAATATTTCTGAGTTAAAAAAAAACAGAAAATGAAATGCATTGGATCTCGCCATCTGTTGAGGTACAGTGGTTAGCGCATCTAGCTAAAGGCCGGAAGTGTCCTCCAGGTCTGAGCCCTCCAGGAGCCAGGAAATTTTTAGACTCCAGATCAGCTCCTACCCAGCTCACAGGATGACTGGAACATCGCATTTATCCACTAGAAATGATTCTGAGAGTTGCTCAAATTACTGACTAACATGTCTGTAAATAGAAGCTTGTTTGCTGTTTGTCTTCTTACGAAAAGAAATCACTAACTAAAGCTTTGCCCAATAGTTTTAGATCTGACTGGGTCTTTATAACATCACTTCATCTTCAAGTTTCAAACCTAGTTGGGAGATGAGATAGCCTAGTAGTTAGAGCTTTGAGATATGATCTAAGCCACCACTGCCATGCCTGATCAAGGGGATTTTTTACCCCGCAGTTAACATCAGTACTCACTCCACTACCCCAAAACGTCCTTTGGGTGGGATTATAAATGACGTTCTGTGTGCACTGCATCAGAACACACAATGAAGACCTGTTCCTTTCAGATTCATGGCAGTTAACGGCTGGTATCTTGAGACAACAGATTTCTAAGGTGACACTACAACCAGGTGGGGCTTTCATTTCATTTCATTTCAATCCATGTTGTCTACTGCCCCCACCAACTGGGAAGGCCATATCAAGGTTCTCACTTCCTTCACTTTCAGTAACTCTTGTAACTCATTTCAACTTCAAAATCAACCCGAATTGTGGAAGCAGCAGCACCAGAATGTCACGGATGATGATGATGATGAATATACAATAAATAAATAAACCAACACACTTTTAAAAACAAAAAAATGCTAAGCCTGAAGTTGTTCTAGTTTCTCACAAATGTTTGACAGAGATTCTACTGTGTCAACACACTGGGACAGACATGAAACGAACATAAAAACCCGAACTTTTGTCTAATGACAGTATAATTCATAAACATTTCTTATGAAATGGTATGTTAGGAAAAAAACTTAAATCAAATATACACGACTCCAAATAGTTTCAACCCACAAGCACATTTTTTTCTGTTCCTGTGGTAGCTTTCATCTATGGCAAGTATTTTGCCTAAAAAAGCATCTTTGCCACCATTTAGGTAGCCGCATTCTGACTTTGGGTGACACACACACATTTAAGACTTCGTGCAAGTAAAAGAATCATTTAGATAAACATAAACTTTCCAGTCATAATTTTCTTTTTCAAAATTTTTGACCGTTTTGTAACAATTCAACTTTGTTCTGATCATCACTGAATATTCAATGCTTGCTTCTGACTTCAGGGCAAATCAATTTCTGATTATATTAATTAAGACACGCACTTCATGTCCATATGAATTTTTCAAACACTGTCAAAGTGACCAAGATAGGTTTGAGGGTTTTTTTTCCGCGCAATAAATTCTGTTTGAAGATATCCTTCCCCCACCACAAATGCATAGATTCAGTCATAATGAATGACACATGAAATACTTACTAGGCCTAACAAATGTTTTACATAAAAAAAACCCACTTTTTTCATGGCTTTTTACTAGCATCCGTAAGATACAAAATCCGGATTTAAACAGGTTTATAAAACACACACACACACACACAAACAAATAATGGTACACATGTCTTAGGACAATGGGCTTCGACAGGAAACAAAAACAAAGGAAAGAGAAACACTACAAAAGGGGACATAACACTGCAACCTATCTAATGTCACAATCAGCAGGGTCCAAGTCTGCTCAGCTGAACTTTTTCAACAAAATGAATAAACAATACTGTAAACAGTATGATTCACAGAAACGTAGGAATAAAACAAAACACACAAACATAAATAGCCCCCCAAAATGTAGCTTAAAATACACACAATACCTAAAACCAAAAAAAATTTGAAATGGACATACTGAAAAAAACTGGTTGATGAAATGCTTCGAATATGCACAGAAAAAAAATACAATAAAAAAATTGTCCTTTTTTTTTTTTTCTTCTTATAGACCATACTACAGCAACAATGGGCTATCAGATTGCAGAGAAAACAAACAAAGCAAGAACAAGCCGAGTTAGAGTGGTATTTTTTTTAGGTAATTAATCACTTACTGAGTAGGTGTATAGATCTGTACTCTTCTCTGGGCAGAAGTGACCATGTTGTGGACAATTTTTAAATCCAGTCTTCTCCAAGTTTGTTGTGCACAGAACAGTGAGTGATACTATACATAATATAATCAAAAATGTTTACAAAAAAACTTTCCAAGAGAAGAGCTTTCCACTCTTTAAAAACACACAAATAGTAATACCGTCACAAGAAATTAGCTACCATAAGGGAACATTCATACTGCCACTCATGGCTATTGGTGGTCAGATAAAAATCATGTGGACACAGCCAACCTCTCTTTATTTTTACTTGCCCTGCCTAAAGCGTTCACTACTGCCACAGACATGCACTCAAGAACCCTCCTGCAAAACAAAAAAAAGCTGTTCACTCTTGCTCCATTTCAGCCATGCGTGCGGTCTCAAAGAAAGTGAATACCAGGGATTGCCTTCTTTTTCAGTACTAGAAACCCTCCAGGCGTTCAACTAAAATGCTACTGTATTGCATGCATGCCCAGAACAAAGCAGCTTTTGTTTACTGCCTTGTCAGTGCATGTTGATGATAGAACCAGCAGCCAGACCACCTCCCTTCTTTGTCATGGAGTAGCGGATAAGTAGGAACACCTTTTCATGTGTGTACACTTTTTCACATCTCTTCTACAGTTGTGAGTGGCAAAATAAGATATGTAGCCAACAAAAAATCATGTTCTGTATACATATAAACACACACTCATCTCAGAAAGTTTGAAAATACAAATGTGAAAATTCAATTAAAATCTTATTAAGAAATGACATAAGGTAAATCAATGTACACATTTTTAAATTGATGTTAGTTACTGGAAGCATTGTGATTGGAAGCCAGCTGTTTACTCTAGCAGCAAAACAGCTGGAAGAGCTGTTATCTAATTCAGAAAATGTTCCCCATGGTCATTCCAAAACTTCATGTGGAGAAATATGTACTGAACAGCCAATTCCAAAACACGATGGAATAGAACATCTCTATAAACTGTCAGAAATATTTGTGTTAAAACTTTTTTTTCTGAATGTTTCATCTGCCAAACACAATTCTGCTTATTTCCTCAAAGCAAAAAACCCCACAAACAACCAAGGCTACAGAAATGTTTACAGGATCCTAGCAAAACCGCATACAATTTTAATGTAGTCATAGTGTTACAAACTATCCTTGATTTAAAACATTAGTTGGCTTCTTGCTATAGCTTTTCAAGTAACAATGACAGCAAGCTCTCCATGAGTGGTCAAAGCAATGTTCAGATATTATATCTGATTATGTTTCCATTGTTTTGCTCTATGTGTATGTGTGTGTGTTGAGTGTGTGTGTGTGTGTGTGTGTGTGTGTGTGTGTGTGTGTGTGTGTGTGTGTGTGTGTGTGTGTGTGTGTGTGTGTCAGAGAGAGAGAGAGAGAGAGTTGGGGGGGGGAAGGGGTTGCATGATTAACTGATTTTTTTCCTTCAAAATTATGCATTCTGAACAGTCATCACAATCAATAAACTGGCTGCATAAGTGCACACAAAACAACACACACACACACACATTCCTGCACACTCACAAGAGTAAGCACACAAAACCAGCTAGCTATGGTTACAAGGTCACCAAAAAAAATCTGAAAGAGAATAACCCCCCCCCCCCCCTTCTCTCACAC
The DNA here is from genome assembly GCA_030674155.1 of Stramonita haemastoma. Lineage (NCBI taxonomy): Eukaryota > Metazoa > Mollusca > Gastropoda > Neogastropoda > Muricidae > Stramonita > Stramonita haemastoma. The sequence goes on from CM060318.1 coordinate 32,983,716, forward strand.
TTTCAAGCCCTCTTGACACTCAGCTCCCTCCACTAAATTCATACTACGCTCCCAGTAAAAATCGACCACGGTATACCTCCCAAAGGTGATGATTTTATTTTTTCTTGCCCAAACGACGATCACAGGCATAGACCATTCGCACTGCAGACGACAGCTGATCCGGCCAGCCACCCACACACCACAGCGGGTGTCACTCACACCTGTAAAAACTCACCTCCCACTAGCTGGAAGGACAACAACAACAACAAAATAAAGGTGATCAAGGTTACAGAACAAAGCAAACGGGCCACTAACCTCCCGAGGTCCTGGATGGAAACCTCAATCAGTTTTAGTGTCACCTTGTGATTGTGAGGCACTGCCGTCAGTGGAGGAGCAGAGGGGCTGTGGCGGTCTTTGCTGGCCCTGCTGCTGCTAGCCGCTGCTGCCGCCGCCGCCGCCATTCTCTTTCTCCCGGTCCCTGGTTCGACTCCTGGACCTCTGTCTCGGTCCTCCTTCCCTGAAAGTGACAGTTGCAGGTATTAAGTTTTTTTGGTGTTTTTTGTGTTTTTTTGTGAGTGCAGATATAAAGTTAATTCAAACTCTTGGGGGGAGTAAAGAATGAAGTGGTTGCGGACTGGGCTTTTAAAAAGTTAACGATTTTAGAGCCCGTACATAGGTATACGCAAGCATGCTCACAAGTTTATGCATATGTACAAAATTTAAAAAAATTTTTTTTATGTACATACGTGCATACACCACATAGTAGTACTTTAGAGACAAACTGATTTTTGTTCCCCAGTATATGGCTTAGTAATCAGTAAAATACTCATTTATAACATGTACCTTGCAATCATTCAAAGCATAAAGTCAAAGTACAAGAATGTAAACATTCATGGTAGCTTCTTTTTCCCCATCTTAAATTTGCATTTCATAACTTGTTTGCAATAATACTATATATAGTATACAGGCTTTCTCATGCTATGATGATGAATGATATGATGAGATGATGATGATAATGAAAACTATTACTACAATAAAAACAATAAAGAATAAATGCTTCTGGCTCTTTTGGAACTGCTACAGACTTTCCATTGTACCAAAAGAAACTTCCTGTTTTCAAGATACACAATACTCTCAACACCCCTAAACACACCACCAGCCAGCTTAACAGAATAGCAGACTCTCAGGCCTATCAACCAGTGACAGCTAACTGAAATTCTTTACACAGTATTGTTTGTTAGGAACCAATCACAAGTATATCATCTTCTCTTTTTTTTTTTTTTTTTTTTTTTTTTTTTTTTTTTTTTTTTTTACTGTGTGTTTTAAATATTTTTTAAAAAATCAAAAGATCAACTGATTGAAGAAGTTTAAATGAAGCAAACAGCTATAGACATAACTTAGAGACATATCAAATCAGTTCAGAAATTTAATTTTAAGTTGACAACTTCTATCCACTGTCTGTATTGTATCCATGTAAATGTCCAGGTCATGCACATTGTTTCACATACAGAAAATGAATACAGAAAATCTAGAAACCATACACATTGTTTCACCTCATGAAAACAATGACAAAAATCTACATACCCTAAACTTATATAAAAAAAAATTTAAATTTTTTTTAAAGCAACAAAAACAAACAGTTCTAACTTCATGACATATCAAAATCAGTTCCGAAACTTCACAAAAATTCGAGTCTTCTGACTGCCTCTATCCATTTTCGGCGCTGTACCTTACCTAACTTAAAGGTCATACCAAGGGTTTCACCTACTGACGATAAATACAAAAATCTACACACCCTAACGGCAGTTTATAAACAACAGCAAACACCCACATCACCTGAGGCAGCACCATACATACAATACATACTTCTGTCTCTATGTCTGCGGCTTGAGCTGCTTTCCCGGTCTCTACTGCGACTTCTGCTGCGATGAGAACTTCTGCTGCTCCTGCTACGATCGCTTCTGGATTCCGAACGTCGCTTTCTGCACATAAGCAAAAAAAGACTGTGAAGTGTGTGTAACAGACATGATCATATGCAGTGTGCGTCAGAAAAGAAGATAAACTGCATGCATCACATAAAAAAAATCAACTGTGTGCATTACATCAGGAATGATCAACTGTTGCATCAGGAAAAAAACAACATGGTGATGGCATCATGTTAAGGGTGAATTCTCAGAAGACTACCTGCAGAGCTGATCTCTTGCTGTAATCAGCAAATTTAACAATAACAACCCATACTGTGGTTTAAAAAAAACCCCACAACATAAATACCAGCACAAAAATGGGGCAAGTATGCTAAACAAACACCAAAACATTCATGCAATACAGACATGGAAATTCTCTCTTCTTTACAAAGCTTTTATCATAAACATGCCTTCAAGTTTCTTGCAACCAGATAAGAATGTGGCACAAGGGAAGAGTAGAAATCAAAAATACATCTGGTCTTATCTGCACACATAACCTCCCCTATTACATAGTACTTTTGCAGTCCTGTAAACTTCCCTGTCCAAGCAAAACACTTTTGCTCTGGCCAACCTACATATTTCACTTTGAAATAGATGTAAATATTACCAAATACACTGGCATGTGTGCATGTGTGTGTAAGTATGCACTAACACAGGCATCCGCCTCTTTACTGCTTCAGTAACAAAACACTCAGAAGAAAAGTTTGTAAGAGTACGAACATAGCTTTAGTATATGTCCATAATACTTATACTAAACCAGACCAGTTGATCTGATACACACACACAAAAAACCCCAACCTAGCATACAGTTTCAACGCACCTGTCTCTGCTCCTGCGACGATCACGGCTCCTGCTCCTACTCCTGCGTCTATCTCGACTACGAGAGCGACGTCCTCGACTGCGAGAGCGACTTCTCCGTCTCCTGTCCCGATCTCTGTCCCGTTCTCTGTCCCTGTCTCGCCTGTCGCGGTCCTCTCTTTCTTTCTCTCTCCTGCGTCGCTCCTCGCGTTCCCTTTCTGCCGCCCTCTCTTGCTCTTCTCGCTCCTCCTGTTTTTTCCTCTCTCTCTCTTCCTGCTCTGTTCTCTTCAGCATCTGAAATGTGGAGTGATCCGTAATGTAAATCTTCCCAGCAACAACAAACATATCTTGATTTATTCCTGAGAACACAATTTAATTGAGTAGGAGAAGTATTTAAGACAAGTGAGTGCTGGTTAGTGAACATACCCCCTGTTCTCTCTTTCTTTCTGCATTCTCTCACCAAGAAGGATGTGTACAGACTGGTCTCCTGTGCTTGTAACTATGCACAAAGCCTGCCTGCTGCTGACCTCAGCTGACACACTCTGACTTCAGAGCAGCTCATGTTTTTGTGCTGGTTCCATGCTGAATATGTTTGTGCTTCTATAAATCACTGGACATTGAGATAAATTACAGTGTGCATATTTCATCTTGTGCATGTGTATATACATGGAGGGAATTAACCCTTTCACCACCAACCAATCTGTAAGACAGCTGCTCTAGACGCCAGCTGGATTTACAAAGACAGCATGAAAATGACACCTACCAACTTCAAATGTTATGCCAACAAAAATAGCCTGTAAAAATAGCTGCGGGGTTCCCTTGTCACGTGAATGATAGATGGATTTTTCTATCCCCCAAAACAGAGAGCTGTGGATCAAAGGCAAACTAACCCAGCCCTCGTCACATTACTGGGACACAGGCGCCCACCCAGGGTATCACAATTAACCCTAGTAGCGCTGTTCCCGGATTACTCCGGAGTGACGTAGTGCAGCATTTCTGGCGGCGCCCGGAATATTCCGCGATGACGTCGGTGATCGTAATTGAAGGCTTTCTTTCGCTTTCAAAGGTCATCCAATGAACGTGAAGGCCATTGTAGGGCCGCAGAAATGGGTGAAGGTCGTCCGCAGTCGCAAGCAACGAGGATTCTGATTGGTTTAGAGGTGTATTTTTTATTTTTTTTGGACGAACGTCGATCGCCTGAAAACAAAATGGCGGCAAAGTGTTTGCGCTCGTATCACTCGAAGTATTTTTCGAGTTTTTTGACGATATTGACGGCGATGAGGAGTTTTAGAGGCTGGATTTGGTTGAATTAAACGATAATAGAGACGATAAGGTAAGGATTGTGAAATATTTTTGAAAAACTTCGGAAAAATTGATCGCGATCGGACTGAATCGAGCGGCGCTAAGTTTTGTCCAAAGCACTTCATAGCTACCGGGCGATTTCGATGTCATACATTGTTTTACTTTATTTTAACGCAACACGGCTTCGAAATAACTGTTTTTAAGTCATTTCTATATGCTGTCGAGTACTTTGCATCACACGAAATCAAGCGATTGTCGTATTTTCGTCATAGAACGCTGCCAGTTCGCACGAAATAAGTGTTCACCGCCATGACGATCGCGATCGCGTCGATCATTTCGCTGGACTTTTCCGAGTATTTGACGACCGATAAAGCCACGGAAGCTCGTTATTTTTTCAAAACTTATGTCAAGAGACAGTATTTATCGAATCATGACATTTTTGCACCGCAACAACATTGCATATCGTGTTAAAATCAATCTGGGTCACCGACATCGCAACAGTGATTGGTAGTGCACGCGCAGTTTTTAAACTTTATTTATTTTTTACATTATCATAAACACTACATGCTGCTATAAAATTTCACTCTTTTAAAAGCTTGTTATCTAAGCTTTCCAGTGATTTACAACTTTACACACTTAGTTTAGTTTTACATATCAATATCAGGAGTTGTTTGACCCCACCCTACTGCAAATCAACAATGGCTGCTGTTAATTTAGCCAGCAGCACCTAGTACCGCTGCGGTTATTACAGCGCTACTAGGGTTAAAGCAACATCGGCGGTGTAAGGGTTAAGGCACTTGCAGGTCTGCACAGTAAGTTGACCTGGGAGAGATCGCCAACCATTTCACAAACACTGACAGACTTAAAAAGCACAAGCACAAACACGACATCAAAACAAATGCCGACAGATTTAAAAGCAGAAGCAAAAACACGACATCAAAACGAACGTCGCAGGCGACCTCACCTTCCTCTTCTCTATCTCGGCGCGAACCTGGGCGTAGCCAGCATGCTGCCTGCCCGTCAGGTGTTCCTCCTGCCTCTGCGGGGCATCGTCCACGATGAGGAACGCTCCGCACACCTCACACACCTCCATCTGCTTCATCTGCGGGATGTCCTCCTTCACCGTTTGCTGAGGGAACACACCACACCACACCAAGTGAATCATTCACAGCGCCACAAATCCATAATCACTCTATCCGGGGCGCTAAATCTAGCACGCCCTTTCCTTTTACCTAGTCCCAAGTGTGGTCAGTTCCTGCTGTGAACAGCACCAGCTGGTCCCATCTGGGCTGGATTGGGGTGAAATGATTAGCCACTGAGAGGAGCTGAAAGTGTGTGTGTGGTGGGGGGGGGGGGGGAAGACTACTTGCATTGATTCCATCTTCATTTTCACGTTTTCTTCTTCAAATGTTTCAAACAGATCGAGACTTCTCGTATAATATACATATCGCTGAATTAACAACTCATTAAGTACAAACATAAAGTTCTCAATTTTCAAACATGGAAAGAACAGGGCCTTAAAACTATTCGTGATATTACAAATATAGAACAACAAAGAATATGACTTTATGGAAGTTGGAGGAATGCTAAATCAAAATAGGGCAAAGACATTATTTCAGTAAAATGCACTGGTGAAAGCCATTCCAAGGTCATGGATTAAATGGATCACTGAAGGAGTGGCTATTTTATCAGCTGAACATTGCAGTACTCAAGAAGCAAGTAAATTTAGTGCCAAACCTAAAACAATTAGACAATACTTAAGATTAAAAAAAAAAAAACGGTGAAGAACAACTTACACCAAACCAAAGAGGAAGGAGAAGTGAGGGGGAGGGAGAGGGGAACATGAGGAAGGTGAGAAGGGGGGGGGGGTGGAGGAGGAGAGGGAGCGAGGAGGTGGGGTTGAGCGGAGAGGAAAGGGGGGGGAGAGGCAGGGAAAGAGAGGGAGAGAGGGAGGGAGGGAGGAAAGGGGGAGTGAGGGGTGAGAGAGAAAGATTATATTGCACCTCACACCAGAGCAGATGTTGAAAACATGACTAAAATATAAAATTTTGACAGGTGTGGATAAATGTAAAAAACGTAGATTTTTGAAAAGGTGTCATTAACATGTATGGGATGTGTACTTTTTGACAGGTGTGGATAACATGTGCAGGATGTTGATGTTTTTGGATGGGAACGGGAATCGAACCAGGGTCGTCAAATTGCGAGCACAATGTTCTGACCACTACGCTATCCCGTCCCCGTCCTCTGTTGTGTGTTGTGTGTGTGTGTGTGTGTGTGTGTGTGTGGTGTGTGTGTGTGTGTGTGTGTGTGTGTGTGTGTGTGTGTGTATGTCTGTGTGTGTTGTGTGTGTCTGAGTGTGTCTGAGAGTGTGTGTGTGTGTGTGTGTGTGTGTGTGTGTGTGTGTGTGTGTGTGTGTGTGTGTGTGTGTGTGTTGTGTGTAGTGTGTGTATGTGTGTATGTGTGTATGTGTGTATGTGTGTGTGTCTGTGTCTGTCTATGTGTGTGTATGTCTATGTGTGTGTAGTCTCTGTGTGTGTGAGTGTGTGTCATGCATGCGTGCGTGCGTGCATGCGTGTGTGTGGTGTGTGTGTGTGTGTGTGCATACTTACATTCTGACACTGGGAGCGTTCCACCTTGAGCTGGTCACACAGCTTCAGGACTCCCTGGGCCTCCTCCACTTTTCCCTCACTGCCCAGCTCCTCTGCCTGCACGACATATCCCCTTATGTGAAAGAAAGAAAGAAAGAGAGAGAGAGAGAGAGAGAGAGAGAGAGAGAGAGAGAGAGAGAGAGAGAGAGAGAGAGAGAGAGAAGAAGAGAGAGAAGACAGACAGACAGACAGAGAGACAGACAGAGAGAGACTGACAGAGAGAGAGAGAGAGAGAGAAGACAGACAGACAGATAGAGCAAGACAGACAGACAGAGAGAGAGACAGACAGACAAAGACAGAGAGAGACAGAGAGAGACAGTCAGACAGAGAGACGGAGAGAGACAGACAGACAGACAGACAGATGTATGATTTCTGTTTGTATCGCAATTAAATGCTAGATCTAGTGTGTGAGAGCTGGTGTGACAGGGGAGTTAATTAGATTATCTCCCATGCATTTAGAGACCTTGTTGCAGCGAGATGTTTTTATTTCTGGGCACACCTGTGAAATGTGGACACTCTGTATTTTTAGGTAGTGTTAGTTAGTCAGTGCTAGGGTCTTAATCATCACCCTCAGTTTTGGTGTAGGAGAGATTCCTGCACTACCATTGCTATGTTGAGGAATGAATAAAGAATGACCGACCAGCTGCTGGCTTCCCCTGGTTCCTCTGTTGCTCAGTTCAATATGTTCAATAGTTAACATAACCACCCATAAAAAAGAATGTTTGGTAACCATATCTGAATGATTATGTAAGTGTTCATCACCTACTGCACAATAAAAATTAGAACAATTTCAACGTGCCCATGCATCCATCTGTGCACACTACATACTCACTAACACACACACATATCTATCCACACATGCAATCAGTGAAGCTTTTTATAAATATTTTGCATTACTTAAGCTAATGCTAAATGTTGATATTTAAACTATGAATACATCTATCACATTCTGTAAGTGTATATATCATGATACGTCTGATGACTTTTGCCCTTTCAAAATTATATACAAGCAAACACATTCTGTACATGCTATCTGTGAATCCATTTATAAACATTTAGAATACTTTTACTAATGCTAACTGTTGTTGATACTTTGATATACTATAAATAGTTCCACCACATTCTGTAAGTGTATACATCACGATAGAACTAAGACAAATTCTTTTATCAGAACTAACTCTGAACTGTGTGACATTTGTGAATAAAATATATCAAAAACAAACCAACAATAACTTAAATTTCAAATTTGCGTTCTGATTTTATCAATTATTCTTGCATTATAGCAACAACTTGTTACGATAGATTACTACCAAATTAGTGCTGGTCTTGTAGAAACTTGTAACAACAGCAAGACTTCAAACAACATTTTAAAAAGAAATGTCTGTGATCTATATATCAAATGCCAGAAGCTAGTTCTTTGACGAAAAATAACCAACATACTCTTTTCCTGATTAGATAGCTCACTGAATTCATTTCCACTAGGATTGTCATCACCATTTCTTTTTTCTTCTTTTTATTTAGTACTTTACCTGCTCCACCAGTTCATTGATCTTCTCTGTCAGCATGTTGATTTTCTCATCCTTCTCCGTTTGTAACCCTCCATTCAGCTGTAACACACACACACACACACACACACATCCCAAAGACCAACACCGGTAATCACCCATAAAACACAAAAATATCACACACACACACACAAGATCAACATCCGTAATCACCCATATAACACAAAAATCTGTTGATTTCCATGTTTTTTTCTCAGGTAGACATACGTAACCAGGAAAAGACTTTTTGTTGGTGTGGACAAAGTAATGGATAAAATATAAGGTATGAAATAAAATAAAGACAAAAATACAATAAAGATATGATAAAATAAGATAGGAGATCAGATCAAATACAACATAAAGAAAAATAAAATAGCAATCAAAAAGAGAATCAAAGAAAAAAAATCAAGGATCCACAAGGTTATGTGGGCCATATGCCACGGTTATGAGTAAGGCTATCTGAATCTGGAGTTTTATCATTTTCAAACCCCTCCCCCCAAAACTGAATAAAGAACAAAAACACACTTAAGAAAAATAAATGTTTTGAAGTTTAAAAAAGAACATACACATAAACCAAGAACAATAATCTACAATCAAAATAAGCATTTTCTTAACCGACGTACTACATCAAAGTGAAGGCAAACTTGCAGTGATCTCCTGACAAAAAATACAAAGACAAATCCTCTACACACGCATATCCCTATCTGGTGAGGCAAGAAAACAACTCAACACACACACTTCTCATCCAGTGTCAAGCATGTACAAGATAATCTCAGACAGAACGAGCAACTGAACAATACTTCCAGTAGCCCTCTTGCAGGCCATCTACTTCTTAGTTTTACATACAGTGATACACATAGTACACAGACACATACACCTAATTTGAAACTATTAGAATCATTTCTTTCAGCATGAATTTTGTGGGGTGTGTGTGTGTATGTATGTATGTGTGTGTGTGTGTGTGTGTGTGTGTGTGTGTGTGTGTGTGTGTGTGTATGCGAGAGTGTGTGTGTGTGTGTGTGTGTGTGTGTGTGTGTGTGTGTGTGTGTGTGTGTGTGTGTGTGTGTATGCGAGTGTGTGTGTGTGTTTATTTATTTATTTATTTATTTATTCTTTTATATCGAGATAACAGAATAAGCAATCATGTGCTTTTTTTCATCAGGTCCCCGTGTTATGCAGTTTTGTAAATATTGTCATCTGTTCCCACCGGCACACGATGGCCTACTCTTACGAAAAGCGGAACAGGATTTAACGTGTGCGCAAGATGTTCTGTGTGCGTTCGCACACGGGGCCTCGGTTTAAAGTCTCATCCGAAGGACTTTTGGGGAGAGTGGAGTCAGCACTGATGTTAACTCCAGGAAGAAAATTTCCTCGACCGGACTCGAACCCGGGTCTTCAAATTGCCAGCGCAATGTTCTGACCACTAGGCTATCCGCCCCCCTTGTGTGTGTGTGTGTGTGTGTGTGTGTGTGTGTGTGTGTGTGTGTGTGTGTGTGTGTGTGTGTGTGCGAGTGTGTGTGTGTGTGTGTGTGTGTGTGTGTGTGTGTGTGTGTGTGTGTGTGTGTGTGTGTGTGTGTGTGTGTGTGTGCATGCATGTACATGCGCTCCTGAGTGTGTATGTACACACGCGCACCTGTGCATGCATGCGCACTAATAAAACAAAATAAACAAGCATTCTGAAATCTCAACCCCAGTTATCCTCTACTCAAACACTACGCTTTGTCAACTTTGCTGCCAAACTCACCGTGCCCTGTGCACTAAGAGCCAGTCTCTGGTGCCCACGCCGAATTTTTTTCTCCACCTCAGATATAATGTTCTGCAGACACTTCATGAACTCTTCCTCGTAGCCCATCTTCTCAAAGCGGCTGCTTTCTTGGTACCTGGATCATATGTAAAAAGATGAGGCTGAAATTTTGTTTTGTTTTGTTTTGTTTTTTTGGAGGGAGGGGGGCAACTTATCTTCTACTATTTCTATTCACAATTGCAGGTGATTAGGGACACACACCTATGTACTCATAAAATCAGACAATACAAAACAATTCTCTTCTACCAGCCACCAGCGCAGTGGTTAGCACCTTGGATTTCAGACTGAAAGTTTGCGGGTTTAAATCCCACTAAGTCATAAGAATTTTTTGGTCTCTGGCCGGCTCCTACCAAGAGGAGTGTGAAGTGAGCTCATTGGGAAGACTGGGATCACACAGTCAAGCTTCATCCAATTTACAGATCCGAATTTGAGAGTGTTGCTCAAATTACCAGATCAACACTGCAGGTGTCTGTATCTCTTGGGCCCGGTTGATGCCAGGATAAAATATAGTAAACGTAGAGTACAACCCTGTCAAGTAGTTTCAAAGCATATGCACTCATGATTTTTTTTTTTTTAACAACCATTACAAATGGGCTGTCTTTGGGAAAAGCAAGGGAGAGAACTGGCCGTCCTGAGTGAGTTAAGGCTAATAAACCAGGCTGTGCTGAGAAATCCAGCCATTCCACTTAATTTTTCTTCCCCAGATTACAAAAATACATAAAATAGGATAACAAACATGTTAAAGTTAAAAAATGTTTATATAAAAGTGCCACATGAGCAAATACCACTGCAGAATGGACATCCTGTGCCCATCCCGGTGTCTAAATATCACTACTTGGTCGCCAGAACAAAAAAAACACAGGCAAAATGTCATGTATTGAAAACAGAATATTGTTTGAAGAATTTGCTTAAAATAAGGCAGAAGAGAGGACTCAGAAGGCAGAAAATAAGCAAGAGAGATGATAGAAAGGTAAAGAGAAAGACAGAAACAAAGAGACAGAAATGTAGAAATTTCTTGCACAAAATTTCCAAAAGATGGGCATCCTATTAGTTTTACTCGAAGAGCCCCCGGCATTCCCATGAGGGAGAGCTCTCTTGGTTACAGAACATTAAAACTACTACTTTTCACAATTTAAGTGTTGATTCTAGGGTTTACACAGTTCAGTTCTACATCAATATCAAGGCTTCTTTGACCCTACCCTGCTTCAAAACAACACTGGCCAATGTTAATTCCGCCAGCAGCACTGAGTACTGCTGCTGTAAATTCAGCGCTACTAGGGTTAAAATGTGAGCAAGATGTTCTGCATGTCTCCACACACGGGCTTAGGTTTATAGTCTCATACGAAGGACTTTGTGGGGAGTGGAGTCAGGACTGATGTTAATTCCAGGAATGAAATCCCCATGAATAAGTGCCTCAAAAGTGGCTCAAACTCAGGCCTGATCCTGGACAGTCACATCACAAAAGCAACATTCCTACCACTAGTCTATCCTGCCCTCATGGGTACATCTACAGGCACATCACAAGAAAAATATATATGTCTTAAAAATCTTGAAAGAATAATAGTATAATACAAGTAATTTTTAAAATCTTGAATGACAATCAAATGCTTTCTTATGATCTATCAATTCAGACCTTTGCATTATCTGGTCAACAAACAAACACACAGATAAAAATAAAAACATTTAATGAAATTGCATAATTTCTGAAAGTTTTAAGCTCATAAAAAAACCCATATTCAAAGATATGAATTTCCACTCCACAGTGGTTAGGAGGCAACCCTAAATTATCTCTTCACTTCAGATTGTGTTACTCACATCTTGCGGATGGCTTCATCGTGAACTTTGTTACATATACCTGCAAAATGTAACAACATGCAATATAAAATGTTGACGATATCTGTGCAATGCAAAAATCAAATTAAGCAAGCCAAGTACAACATACGCACATGTACAAGAACACACACACACACACTCTCTCTCTCTCTCTCTAACAAAGTTTGAGATTCAAACTGTCAAAAAGTGTGTTGAGTGAGTGAGTGAGTGAGTGAGTGAGTGAGTGAGTGAGTGATGAGTGAGTGAGTGAGTGAGATGTGTGTGTGTGTGTGTGTGTGTGTGTGTGTGTGTGTGTGTGTGTGTGTGTGTGTGTGTGTGTGTTGTGTGTGTGTGACACACATACACTGATACAGTGATACACACACACACACACACACACACACCACCCACCACCACCACCACCACACACACACACACACACACACACACACACACACACACACACACACACACACACACACACACACACATCAACATAGAGGTAAACTAAATAAAATCAATCAACTAATTATGATATTACACATGTAATGTAATGATAATATTATGTTATCTGCCTTGCTTTGAACAGATTTTTTTTCTAATCAAAGTGTAATGATAAAGGCACCTTACCCAAATCTGCTCTTGTATTTGTGAACACCTCATTGGGGCAGAATGCACATAAATAATGCTTGCAAACCTGTGAACAAAAAAAAATTAAACATTTAAATACAAGATTACATATTACAGCACAAATATAAACTTGTCTATAATCTAATAAAAACTTAAAAATATGAAAGCTCTTCAAATGTGGAGAGATACATGTATACATCTATGTATACATACTTCTATAGATACATGATAATATATATATATATATATATATATATATAATAATAATATATATATATATAGTAACAAACTGTTAGTATAACACTTTAACAGTACCAAATAAGAGCAGAAAAAAAGACAAAAAACCAAACTATGCAAACAAAAACACACGTATACTCTCTCTCTCTCTCTCAAACTATGTCTCTAAAAGACATTACATATTGTTAACACATTTTATGTCATCTACATCAACTTGAAATTTTTCTCCCACTCTTTAAGGTTATAGATTTATTTTTGTTGTTGGGGGGGGGGGGGGGGGTTGCTGAATAAATTTGCTTTATATTTTTGTTGGGCCCTTATACTTTGTCGATGTTACTTTGGCTTCTTGTTTTTCAGTTAGTTTTAATTAAGATATTCCATTAAGGCATTATGCTCAGTTTTTTGTTTTGTTTTGTTTTTTTAATCAAGTAACCTTTGTCACTGTATTGTACTGGTACATATTGTAATTATATAGTATTTTGTAATGTACTGTATACCACTTAAACAAACAAAAACAACCTCATTGTAATTTGTAAAGTTCACTGAAAATTGAAAGTCATTTTAAGGCCATGTTCCAGACAATTCTCACTGCAAGATGAAAACATTCTGTTCTCAATATATTTTAGAGCAATATAAAAATTATATATGATTATTAATTACTGTCATTCTTCACAGATTTTACTTAATTTTCTTCTTCTCCACAACTTTAACTTTTCAGTGGTAATACATTTCTTTTTCTTTTATTTTGAGGAAAATAGACCAGATAAACATTCATGCGCTTTTTTACATCCAGTCCCTGTGTGTGTGCAGGTTTGTACATTTTGTCATCCGTTCCCACCGGCGCACAATTGGCCTACTCTTTCGAAAAGTGGAAGGGTTTTAATTTTAAATGTGCACAAGATGTTCTGCATGCGTTCGCACACGGTACCGGTTTCCGTGTTCCTCGGTTTACACTAGTCTCACCCGAAGGACTTTTTGGGGGAGTGGAGTCGGCACTGATGTTAATTCCAGAGGAAAAATCCTCTTGAGCGACGAGATTCGAACCCCGGTAAGCAGATCACGAGTGCTTCACTCTGACCACCACTGGCACCAGGCTTTCGAGTATCCCATCCCCCAGTGAGTGAATCACTGAATGTGTCACCCCTCGGACTCCCCCCCCCCTCCCCCCCGCCTCAAATGAAAGCAATGGTACAATTCTCAACAGTAATACTTCACGTATAAAGTTTCTCAATACAATCATACAGGTCTATACCACAACATAAGGCCTACGTTAGGGGATTGTATTCATGAGAATCTCGCGTATGATGCTAATAACATGATCAGAAAACTAATAATCAGAACCAGCAAGACCATTTCTGATGCTGAAGTTAATTGCTTCTTTAGTAAATAAATGCTCACAACATCATCTTCCCAATGTAATTCAGCGGGCTTTTCACTGGGGTCGCAGTTTCGACTTCGACCCATCAACTCATCCAGGAGCGCAGCTGCAGCGCTGGTCGCCATGATGTGCTATTCAGTGCGGAACACTTCGTGATCGTGCCAAACGCCTAAGTGGGTTACAAACTAATACCGGTATGAGAAACTCCGCTCGACAGCCTTACTCCTTCCTGTATGGTGCCTAGGAGAGTGGGCGCGCGGGTTCGAATCGATGCGAAGCTGTCCGTTTGAGCAGTCCGTTTGAGGAGTTTACCTTGGTCCCGACTCCATTTCCTGCATATTGTTCGATGATGTCACTAGGGCGTACGCACGCGTAACTGACGCTTGTGAGTTATTTTGCCAGCCATATTTTTGTCATTCTTCTTGTTCTTGCTCTTGTTCTTCTTCTTCGTCGTCGTCGAGCGCCTAGACAGCAACAACTGTAAATCTGTCATATAAGACTTAGGCATGGAAGAAAAACATAGTTTAAGTCTTTTTAGAAAAGCAGGAAAATGGACCAAGAAGGTTGAAAATAGACTAGAAGATGACAAGAAGAAAAGGAACAAGGCAAAAACAAAGAGGGGAATAGAAAAGAGGGAACTCCTGGCACAAAATTTCCAGAAGGTGAGGATGCTATTTATATGGACAGGCCACCGGCATTCCCACGGAGAATGCCATTGTCCGAAAACCACCGTAACCAATAAGCATAAAATGATAAATTACTGTAACATGTAAAATTAAATAATAATAATAATAATAATAATAATAATAATAATAATAATAATAATAATAACGTATAACAACAGCAGATCACAGCAATCATTAAACAGTACTGGCGTGACATTAAAGGGAGCATTATCTATTCAATTTTAGAGGTTTAAAAAGTTGCTTTTTCAGGCTGGTTTGAAAAAAAAATGACTGACTGACTGGGCAGCTTCCTCTTCTCAGCCCCCCCCCCCCCCCCCCTTCCAAGATTTTCCCCTGGAGTCGGTGCCGACTCCATCCCCCCCCCCCCCCCCCCCCCAAAAAAAAAAAGTCCTTCGGATGAGACAATAAACCGAGGTCCTGTATGCGAACGCACGCAGAACATCTTGCACATGCATGAAAACTCGTTCCACTTTTCGGAAAAGTAAACAATTGTGTGCCGGTGGGAACCGATGACAAAATTTACCAAACTACATACACACGGCGACTGGATGCAAAAAGAACCGCATGAGTGCTGATTCTATTGTCCTCAAAATAAAATAAATTAATGAAATATTAAAAACACACCAGGAATCACTGTGAAACTGCAGTTTAAATGTACACAACGGGTCGAGGGCTGGGTAAATTTACACACAGGGTCGGAGGCTGGAGTATTAATCATTGTTGGTTTCATATAGGCCTACCTCCCCGTCGTATGATATAATAGGCAGCCATCCTCCGACTTTGGAAGAATTCATCCTTTAATTGAGACTACTGAACATATGCTAGGAGCTTGCTATGGATGAAGACAATCCCTTAACATTGTATTTCAAACCATATTTATTTTAGGAGGCTTAGCACTTTGTTTGCATCAGCAATTTAAAAGAGCTTTTGGCCTGAACTGAGAGTTTATATTTGATTTTTTCGGTTGTTGTTTTTATTTATTCATAAATAGGTGCAAGCAGAGTCATGTTTTGATGAAAAATCAAGGCTTTTTCGTCAGCCCTGTGGCCTTGGTCCGGTCCCTCTTGATTACAACATGCATACCGATTACAACCTAGCTTATGCCGTTTTAGGTAATTTCAGGCATGACGATTTCATCACACATTAAATAGAGTTTTGATTGAATCTTTAATCTAGATGTGTGTAGCAAATATACCATTAGTGACGTTTGGGTGCCGTTGTTCTTGAGGGCAAAAGACCAGGTTTATGAATCATTTTCTTCCAATGACAGGAAATGCGGATTGCAGATTCATCTGAAACTGCTAGTGACGTCACGAAGAAGTCTTACACGCGGTGTTATAGAAGATCGTGAAACAGCTACATATTTTTCTTCAAAAATAACACCATGGCTTCAACAAATGGCGAAGATAGTGTTCCTGATACGTGGGATGATACATCTGGTGGAACTGGAGATTCAGGATCCCAGCTGAATTCAGCATTCGCAATGAAACTGAACGTTAATGCACCAGTGTTCACGCCTGGCCAAAATGTGTTTGCCCCCGCATTTGTTCCCAGTGGCAGTTCCGAAATGTCAGATTCCTCACCGAAAGCCAACAATACTGGTGAGATGGCGCACATGCTAACATTATTAGTACTTGTATTCAACATGGTGTTATGCTTTTTGAGACTAGTATGATCGATTATTCATTCATACGCTAATTCCGAGGCTGAGGTGACTGATGGATAAGGTGATAGTCGTGACTCGGTGAACAAACATCGCAGAAAGGGAAACTGATCTAGCCTAGGCCTACTGCTACGTTGTCAGTAAACATTTTTATGTGAGCAGTTGTGCTGCCAGTTGCTATGATTGTCGATGTCTTTTGAATTTGTTATGGGTTTTTAAGAAAAGGAAGCCTTGATGGTGGTGGCATGTGGACGTCTTAAAAAAGCAAAACAATCCCAGTCCAACACATCTGATGGTTCTCACTAGGGTTCTGCTCAAGACTTCATAATTGGCGTGATGGACTCACAAAGCCATGATGATGATATTGATGAACATTTCTTTGTTGTTTATGATATTACTACACCGAAAAAAACAGAGCAGCAGATTGTTGAAGCTATGAATGTATGATATATAGGATTCAGCACTGACAGATCACTTATTTTTTAACTGTGGCAACAGACATCTTTGCTGAAATCTATCTAGGCTAGGCATACTGTCACCAGGGAGAGCCACAGTGTAGTGTTTACTATTTTGTTGTTGCTGTGTTCTTTTGTTTGTTTAATTTGTTTACCTACTTGCCTTGCCGGCCAGTATTCTTCTCAAGAAGGTTTTTGTATTAAAAAAAAGCATTTTAAACAGAATCTTCTTACCACTGTTAGTGTTACCAGGGATAAATCTCCTGTTATGGGGTTAAATATTGTGTGTTACATTTATATTTTAAAAAAAAAAGAGTTTGCACATGTGAAGGATGTCAGTCTCTCATCCTGTCTGAAAAACTGTTTCCACTACTGGCACTAGTATTGATCACTGAGTGATACTGATAGTGGATACACACACACACACACACCACACACACACACACACACACACACACACACACACACACACACACACACACTCATAACTATTACTGTATAACTAGCGTTAAAAGCTGTTGTTATTGTCTTCAATTTAACATAGACCCTCTTTAGAAGTGATATTAGACAAGAGAAGTGGAAAGTGTTAATGGAAGTGAGTGGAAGGGGTAAAAAGAGAAAACATTATAAGATAGCATTAATGGTGGTATTTTTGTATCCTTCAACAAAAAAACCCAAAAAAAACGAGAAAATCTTTCGCCTTTTTTAAAAGCTGTCAGATTGCACAAAATACAAATTTTATTTTTAGAATCCAACAATGGCAACATTGTTGCTAAAATCAAAATATTTTAGCGGCTCATAGTCCTACAAATTATAAGGGTTCTGTGTAGGTGGGGTCACATACATTAACTCTACAACAGCTTGAAAAGATGTACAAAATACACACGCACCTATGCATGTATTATGATGTATGCATGCACACACACACACACACACACACACACACACACACAAAACACACACACACACACAATCTATACAGTACACACACATACACACACACACAGTGACACACACACACACAGTGACACACACACACACAACACACACACACACACACACACACACACACACACACACACACACACACACACATGTATACACTCAAACACACACACACACATACGTGCATTCATGAACACATTTGAAACACAATCTCACTCTCTGTCTTTCCATCCATCCATCCATCCTCCCCCCCCCCCCCCCCCCCCCCACGACAATACACAGGCATACACAAACTGACAAAGGGAGCTCTGTATCATTCACAATTGGGAGTAATGCCTTTTGAAAAGTTAACAGTATGACAAACGAAAATGGAAAGGTCAGTCTTAAAAAGAAAAAAAGGAAAAGGACTGTACATTACAGCTTTCTAAAACTGAAATGAAAAGGATATATGATTCAGGATATGATTTTGTAGTGGATGAAGATAAAAATATGGTTTCTCATGTTGTTGTCCAGTTTAATAGTCCCTGAACTTGTGAAATATGTAGATGAGACACGGGTCCAAAAGTGGCCCAAAAACATGTTTTTTTAGAATTAAAAATTGCTGGATGCATTTATGGAGATTTCCCTTGTGTAAAATTAAATAATTCAGACCGTAAAATATGTCTGTAGAAACAAGTTACTCATACATGTTATAGATAAAAAGGCTTAGGATTTTGAAATATATTTGAGTTTTGGTGGCCATATTGGATTGTTACCATGGCAACAGTGCAGAAAACTGAGTAAATCTTTTATTTTTATGCTTTACAAGTGATGCCCTTTCAATATATGGCATAACTTAACATGGGCTTGTAAACAAAATTTCATCAGTTTCGACCCCAGTGTCCCACCTTAAACAAATGTTTATTCAGAGAGGAGAAAAAGGCATTTAATACACAAATAATAAGATGTTTGGGATATAATTGATAGTATGTTGATTTAAATTTTTTGGTTTTCTGTTTGAGCATGCTGTTAATACTGTGTCATGAGTCTCGGTACAATAAAACTTAAGGGAGCTGGTCTTCTTTTTATTTCCCTTCTGTAAATCCCAATGCACAAGTAATGTGTGTATATGTATACTGTTTAAAATAAATTAAAACAAACAAGTAAAGTCTCCGACATGATAGTTTTGATTTGTGAATTTTGAAATGTGATAATTACTGATAAATCTAGCATATCATATGTTTAAATCTTTTTCTGTTCTGTTCTACCATTAACAGCAAGTCTTTGTTGCCTGCTGAAATGTTTTTGACGTGGAACAAAGTGTTCTAACTTCTACTTCTAGGTCTAGAGACAAAAACTTCAATTAATTCTAAGTACTTTGTTTTGGGGCAGGGGGAAAGACATTAATTTAAAGAAGAAATTGGAGAGATGGGGTTGGAGGGTTATGGAGAAAGAGATAGGAAATCATTGACCTAGTGTATCATATCAAAGGAGGAGTGATTTCACTGTTTTAGTGTTTAGGTTAAAAAGAGAACTTAATAACTTGTGAAACGGAAATCTGTGTGGATAAGAATAGTCAAATGATTTGTCACTAATTTAAGTAAAAAATATATTGCCAGTTTGAAGATTCTACTTTGTTCTGTTTCTTCCTTGTGCAGTTGATCAAGACAGTCCACAGGATGCAGAAAGCCCAAAGGAGAAGCTGAAGCAGATGAGGAAAAAGGTCAGTTTCAAATTATAATTGATCACATCAAATTTGTTATTATTTGGTCCTAAACTTGACTAAGGTATATAGATAGAACATGTATTCTTTCCAAGGCAAAATTTTACTAGATGGTCTTCATACATGAGTGTGTGTGTGTGTTTGTGTGCAAGCCTGTATGTGTGTGCATGTCTGTCTCAATGTCTCTTTTGTCTGAGGTCTGTCTGTCTGTCTGTGTCAGTGTGTATCTCACTATCTGTATCATTTGTGTTGTTGGTGGTGGTGTTTAAAAAGTTCCTTTTGAAATTGAAGCTAAATTATTTAATTTATGTGAGGAATGTACAATCTAGTAGCACCCAGTTCTATTTAAATCTGATCATTTGATAGATTCTAGTCTAAAATAAACTGTATAGTTTTTTTTTCTCAGTAATTAATAGATGATAACATTGATTTGTGTCATGTAGTAACACAACACCACATATTTTAGGGGCTCTAGGGGGAAAAGTGACAAAAAACAAAAAAACACACCCAGACAGAAGATTGTACTGCTTCAGTTGATAGAGACTTGGAGAGCCTATTGTGATTTTAAAAGTTTATTGTGATTACTGGTCTGACATCAAAACTGGTGCAAAATCTTGATTTTTTTTTTTGTATGACTGTGTGAATGAAGTAGCATTTTTCACTGATTTGAATCATCAACTGAACATTGTTTGTGTCAATAGTGATCACATCTTTGCTTTGTTAGGCAAAGGAAAAAAAAACTGTTTATTTTTATTTTATACATTTGATTTCAGAACCAGAGGAGTCTTGGGATCAGGGTGAAGATGATGAGAAAGATGGGAAACCTGAAGAAGACCGGGAGGATGGTGAAGAAGAAGAGGAGGAGGAGGAGGAAGACGATGAAGAACCCATAGTTGTGCCCAAGAAAAAATCCTCTGAAAGTGCTGCCAAAGTCAGAAAAGATCACATCAATGTTGTTTTCATTGGGCATGTTGGTAAGTCCTTTTTAAAAAAAAAAAAAAAAAGGATTATTCATTTGGCAGAATTTTCATTTTAAAATTTCTGCTTCTATATTCACCAGGAAAAAGCTCTTTGCTGTAGTAAAAAGCTACTTTTTGGGGTGTACTTTTTAAGTTCATGGGTTTTTTTTTGTTTTGTTTTTGTTTTATTGGTGTTTTTTTGGCTTTTTTTAAACAAGGGTGGGCATAGTATAAAACTTTTCAGTGCTTAACTTTCTTGCTGCTGTGCTCCTTAGAATCTCTGTTTATTGTGTTGTTGGAAAGATTAGTACTTGTAGTAATACATTAATATGTAACCTCAGCAGAGCTCATTGTTGTCAGTTGTATTAGTGCTAGTGGGGCACTGATTCTCCTCTGTGTCTGTACAGTCAGCCTGAATGTGAGG
Source organism: Stramonita haemastoma (assembly GCA_030674155.1). Classification (NCBI taxonomy): domain Eukaryota; kingdom Metazoa; phylum Mollusca; class Gastropoda; order Neogastropoda; family Muricidae; genus Stramonita; species Stramonita haemastoma. The sequence goes on from CM060318.1 coordinate 33,004,646, forward strand.
TTGAAACTGAAACAGCTATTTTAAGTTAAAAATAGGAGTTTGTTTATAATTTTTTGTTAATGTCACCTGCAAAATCTAGTTTTAAAATTCAAGGATATATTTGTTTTTGTTATTCCTTCATGAGAATTCTGGTGATGGAAGCAAAAATGAATGTGTGTGTGCGTGTATGAACGCAGGTTATTTTCATTTTATTTAAATTTAATCTTTTATTTCAAGGATAATAGAATGAGCACGCATGTGCTTTTTTACATCCAGTCCCCTTGTGTAGGCAGTTTTGTAAATTTTGTCATCCGTCCACACCATAAGCTATACAATGGCTGAAAAGCGGAATGGGTTTTAACATTTGCGCAAGATATTCCGCGTACATTTGCATGTAGGACCTCGGTTTAAAGTCTCATCCAAAGAACTATTGAGGGGGAGTAGAGTTGGCGCTGATGTGAACTCCAGAAGAAAAATTTCTCTTAAACGAGATTCGAACCTGGGTCATCAGATCACAAGTGCATCACTCTGACCGTAGTAGTATGTGTAAACTAAACTAATGTAGTTTTTGTGATTTTCTGTTTGCAGATGCAGGGAAATCTACAATTGGTGGCCATCTTCTGTAAGTTGGATTTTTAGGGGGGGGGGAGGGTAGATGTAAATAGAAGTAGTATGGGTTTAAAGAAGATAAATGAAATGCGTACAGTTGAAAAATTAAATTGCCTTTTGTGGCTACCACCATGTACTATGGGTTAAATATTTTACAGTTGACTGGGTTAAGAAGTTAATTTTCTTACGAGGGACCACCTTATAATCAATGTTTAACTGAATGAATTGCAGGTGTATTGTTTTGACTACAGGAAATAGATGTATTGAACATTATGAATTCTTGACATGGTCTATGTATGAGATGTGATTTTGTTCTTGGACTAAAAAGAAGGAAAGAATAATTTAAAAGGAAAAAAAGGTAGAAAATAAAGACTGCTAAAATGGAGATTTGTCTGTTGTGTTACATTGTGTCATAGGAAGTAGATGAAGGAGGAATAAAATGTATATGAGAAAAACAAAAACAAAGATTACTAAAAATACGGAGACTACTTTGTGTTGGATTGATTCATAGAAAGTTTAAAGAATAGTTTTTTTAAAAAAAGGAAAGAAAATATAACCTGAAGCTGAGTAAATGGCAGTGATTGATACATTGTGGTGGGGACTAATGCTGTGCTGGGTTGTCTGTCCCCCACCCACAGGTACCTGACTGGAATGGTGGACAAGAGAACACTGGAGAAGTACGAGCGGGAAGCCAAGGAAAAGAACAGAGAAACTTGGTAAGTCAGCTGCCTGCTTTTTCATTTGGTGTGTACCGACTCTAGGAACAAGTTCTGTTCTTGAATGATACAAATTTGTTGTATATTTCATGGATTCAGAGTCAGGTATTGATATAGCCTTTGATTTATTGTAGGATTTTGTTTAGGATTTGCATTTCAGAGACAAAAATCATACTTACATTGCAGATTTACCTTTGGAACTTTTGTTTTGGTTTTAGTGGTATACTTTTTACAGACAGTTGCGAAAAAATGTACACTTTTACGTGCTTTGAGTATAGAAACGCAACCACATGCAGGTGTACACATCTGATTCTCAAACCACACCAAAAAATGTCTTTACCCCTTTTTTGGGAGAACAACAATCCTAAATTTGTATAAGTAGTGAAACAACATCCTCAAGATGCATATAAATAGCTTGTTTTTTCCCTCCCCCCTGTAACAGGTATCTGTCCTGGGCCCTGGACACGAACAGCGAGGAGCGAGAAAAGGGCAAGACAGTGGAGGTGGGGCGGGCCTACTTTGAAACAGACAAGAAACACTTCACAGTGCTGGATGCCCCAGGACACAAGAGCTTCGTCCCCAACATGATCTGTGGAGCTTCACAGGCAGACCTGGCCATCTTGGTAAGTTGGACTACTGCTACAAGTTAAGAGAACTTTACACAAGTTGACAGAATCATCAGGGGGGGGGGGCAGGATGGCCTGGTGGTTAGAGCGTTGCACTCATGAGCTGACAGCCCTGGTTCAAGCGACCACCACGATACCTGTTTGAGGAGATTTTTCTCATGGAGAGAACATCAGCGCTAACTGCACTCCCACTGCTGATGTGGTATTTCTGTACAGTTTTTTTTTTCTAAATTTATTTTATTTATTTTTGTTGTTGTTGTTGTTGTATTTCTGTACAGTTAAAAGAGCAAGTCCGGTATTTTTAGGAAAGTCTTTTGAAAAGATTTTTTGAAAGCAAGTTCTGTTCTGTAGTCGCTTATATTCAATGTGTTTTAATAGCTGGAAAAAAAGGAAATAACTTTTTGTGAATTATATGTTTGCTTCCTTGTTCAGTTTGATTTAACTTAGAGAAAATGCTGTCATGGAACTTCCTATTTCTGTGTGTCATGTTGTATCATAGATCTGGTTCATATGGATTTGCCATGGTGATGGTTCAGTATATTAGCCAAATGGAAAGTACAGTGTAAATTTCTGAGACAGTATTGGTTCATGGCAAAGCAATGGTGTATTTTTTGTTCCTGGTTTTTTGTTTTGTTTTCTTTTAAATGACACTTATAGTGGGCAAAAACCAACATATACGCAAAATCACACCATTGGTGAACCTCGGAGCTTTTGCCGAGAAACAAACAATAAAATGGCGCTTATGTTTATAATCGGTCTCCAAGCTTGCTTTGTAGTGTGGTTAAGGTTTTGTATTGGATTTGTCTTAGTTCTGCTTTTTTTTTTCTTTCTACAAATTATGCCTGTGTACATAACTTTCTAACACAGTTTTGTGAAAGCTGTTGAACTGTTGGCACACAGGTGATCTCAGCACGTCGAGGGGAGTTTGAAACCGGCTTTGAGAGAGGAGGACAGACGCGTGAGCACGCCATGTTGGTGAAAACGGCAGGAGTGCGCCATCTGGTGGTGCTGATCAACAAAATGGATGACCCCACTGTGGGCTGGGATGAGGAAAGGTGAATGAATGTAGGAAACGATTTGTTGTTGTTGTTGTTTTTGTTCCCCAGCTTAACACTCTGGGGGGTCACCCAGAATGTGCACTCTGACTCACTAATCCCACCTGGGAATCACTGTGAGATTGAAATTGCACACTGAATGAGAAGTTTGCGTGTATGACTATTTTCAAGTACCTCGCCATATAGGCAGCCATACTCCGACTTCAGAGGATTTATTCTCCTTTGAAGGAGAGTGCAGGTTGTTCTATTAAGAGCTTGTCATGGCTGAAGGCAATCTCAACACAACATTTTACAACATCACAACATTTTAATGTAGGCCTTAGCAATGAGCTGATATCAATAACTGACACAACTTTTGGGCCTAGGCCAGGAAAGGATTTGTGATGTGATATTTACGAGATGCCAGTTTCACATCGTTGAAAGAAAGAAACCTGTTCCTGAAAGAAAGGGGTTTTTCCTCCCAGTAGATACATGACTGCATTCATTTGAAGATGCTGTGTAGTTCATTTGTGAGTAATTGGTCCTCTGACCTGACATTTTAAACCATAGTCTTTTATGTTGGTTTTTTTAGTGTTTTTTTTCATAAACCTTAGTCACTTAATTGTGAAACATTTCCCAGAACTGTTCAACTCTGGTGCGTTGTCATTTTAGATATTACAGCCACATCTGTGTGATTGGTTTTGCCTGTGAACGGTATGAATGAGGGTGTGTTGATGATTCTTTGGCTGTGAACGCTTCATGTGAACTATTGGTTCTGTGAGAATGTTTCACAATGGCCCTGAATTATTTCTATTTGTGGAATCAGACTCGGAGAACTGTATGAGGGCAGTGGCATAGAAACTGAGCTTGGAAAAAACAAGAGAAAGAGAGAAGGGAGGATATGATAAAAACGTCATCCTGTTTACTGTTCTTTTCATTCCTCTCCCTCCTTTTCCCTTTCTTTTTAATGCTAATCTCTTCTATGATAGAAAGTAACACTAAGACAGATTAAAATAAACAAGCATCTTCAACGTTATAATGCAACTAGCTTGATGGCGGGCAAAAAAAGGAACTTAAATGCAAAACTCTCACCATTGGTGAAACTTGGAGCTCAGGCCAAGGAAAGCAAGAACCTTCCCCCCCCAAAGCCCCCCCCCCCCCAACAAACCCCCCCCCAAACATAAACAAGCAAATCAACTACTTAGCAAACAAACATAAACAAGCAAATCAACTTAGCAAACAAACATAAACAAGCAAATCAATTCAGCAAACAAAAACAAGCAAACCAACTTTTTAACGTTGATTTTTTCCCCTCACCTGTGACAGCATGAACTGTGTTGTGCCAGGTACAACGAATGCAGAGACAAGCTTCTCCCGTACCTGAAGAAGTGTGGTTTTAACCCCAAGACAGACATCTACTTCATGCCTTGTTCAGGGTTGACTGGGGCCTTCTTGCGATCTATCCCAGAGGAGGATATATGCCCTTGGTACAGGTAAGATAACGGGCGGGTGTTGACTCAATACAATGTGATATTTTGATTTCTTCCCACTAGTAGTGGTCTTCCCTGTTGTTTTAGAGTGTGAGATTTTGTTAAATTTTTGTATCATAAGCAGGCTGTATCTAATTTAAAATCCTGCAATTTATGTTTAAACTGTAGGACTCGATTATTTTGTGTGTTTTGTTGCTGTGTGGTGCTGTGGTGGTATATTTGTTGAAGGTTGATTGCAGTTAATAAGTCATGTTTACCTTTGAGCTTATTACTAAATATGGTTGCAAACTGCATCTTTGAAGGCTGAGCTTATTACTAAATGTTGCAAACTGCATCTTTGAAGGCTGAGTTAAATGTGTGTCAAGAAGGAAGGCGGCAGGATGGTTAAGATGTTCACCTGCCTAACACGTAAAAACTCCTGTCTGCTCTTTCCTCCCAGTTTGACAGGAAAATTAAACTTAAACATCAAATTTTTCAGAGGAAACTTTTAGCCAGTCGAATCATGTGCTTACAGACTAGTGCATACTGGTAGGAACCCCTGGGAGTTGAAAATTGGAAAGAGCAGGGAGGAACCTCCATCTTTCTTTGCAAAATTGGTAGTTTCAATTCCCAACTGTATCCCTGAAGTCTGAATGCAGCTATGGTGGGGAAAAAATGGCAGCATATGCAAAAAACCTCACTGTTGGTGAATGTCAGAGCTCAAGCCGAGGAATGAATGTTCAGTTGTCACAAAATGTTGAGTAGATGTGGATGGCAACGATAACAGAAAAAAGAGAATGGTACAAGAGTGCCTTTGTTGACAGGGGACCATCACTGCTGGAGTACTTAGATTCCATGCCGCCCATGAACAGAGACAAAGATGCACCGGTCAGAATGCCCATCGTCGACAGATACAAGGTGAGCCTACCTTTTCCAGTTTATAACAAACAAACAACCCCTGGGATTTTCTTTTAAAGTTTGAATGTTATGAGTTCTACCTATTTGGTGAAACAAGAAGAATTTACTGTTTCTGTTTATCCACTTCACCATAAACTATTTTAATGTCATTCTACTTCATCTCTTTAGACAGTTTATTTTTTTATATACATAAAGATAGGCACTTACAAATCATATTTATCGCAGATGTGGGCATTTACAAATCATTTTTATCTGAAGACTTTGCCTGTGAAACATGCATTTTTTTTCTGTTTGCAGGATATGGGAACAATAATGTTGGGCAAAATTGAGTCTGGCGTTGTGTTCTGCAACCAGAAATTGACGCTTATGCCAAACAAGGTGGGTCAGTTAGCTCTGTCTCCTCAGGGTTTTGTGTTTTTCTTCTGTCTGTATTGCTTTATGTTTTTCTGAGATATAAGTTATCTTTTTCAAAAGTGGAAAAAATTTGTTGTGTTTTTCTTCTGTCTGTATTACTTTATGTTTTTTCTGAGATATAAGTTATCTTTTTCAAAAGTGAAAAAAAAAAGTTTTTTTCTTCTGTCAGTATTGCTTTATGTTTTTCTGAGATATAAGTTATCTTTTTTAAAAGTGAAAGAAAACCCGTTAGCATCATGTATATTTCAGGACATAGATAGACACCATTTGTGTTCATATGCCTGCATTTGATCAGTAATCATATCATCTGTCTCCTTTCCTAGCTTCAGATGTGTTTGTGTGTTTGTGATGGTGTGTGCATGTGTGAGGGTGGATGGGACAGTGGGTGTGTTTGCTTTGTCTCCTTATCTCCTATCTTTTTAGGTCATACATGTCGAAAGTATTAAAGCTACTGACAAAGAGACATTTTGAATATCATCTAAGGTCATAGGTGTGAAAAAGACAGAAAATGACTGTATTGCTACCTATTCTTTAACAGTGTGGGCAAGAGACAGAAATATTTTTTGTTGGGTTGCACTTATGATCATTTACATCATGGAATGCAAGTGCCTTTTTCTTTAATCACCCCCATTTAACCACCACAGAAAATGTGGCAAAACTTGCACTTGGAAAATTGGAACCAAATGGCTTTTGGTGTAATTGTGTATGGATACATAGATATGAAAATCTGTAATATATTACAGTGTTGATTCTAGGGTGCGCCCTTGCGGGATTCCCGCACTTTTTTCAACTTTGCCGCAAAATAATGTGACCAGTGCGCCCTAACTGACGCAAAAAAACTGTGGATAGCGCATATTTGAACAAACAGTGCGCCCCCGCAACTGCCGTTTGTATAGTTTCAAAATAGCGCTACATGCGTTAGTCATTTCGTTGATACCCCAGGGACAGCAAGATGCACTGATTAGCGCCTACAGTCATCACAATCGTTACAAAACGGCTGGTCTGACGTCATTTTCCTTACTCCTCTACGTCATTACGTCATTTTCCAAAGGAACCGTGACTCCCGAAACAAGTGACGTCATTGTGACAGATCGTTAGTGGTGTTAGTGGAAGAAGCCGCGTCCCGGCAGGGTTCAAAGCTGGTAGACCTAAGAGTTTTCCAGGGTTTTTTTCATATCTGGCTAGACAAGTAGCCCGTGCTTGGCAACAATAATGATGGCATAGGGTAGACTATCGGCTGGATATCAAAAATGACTTTGACACACACACACACCCCCTTCTCTCTCTCTCTCTCTCTCTCTCTCTCTCTCTCTCTCTCTCTCTCTCTCTCTCTCTCTCTCTCTCTCTCTCTCTCTCTCTCTCTCTCTCTCTCTCTCTCTCTCTCTGTGCATGGGAGGAAAAACAAGACTTTGATATTGAATTTCACCTCTTTTCTCATCTAGATCTACATATATCTCTTTAACAGAAAATCTCTCTCTCTCTCTCTCTCTCTCTCTCTCTCTCTCTCTCTCTCTCTCTCTCTCTCTCTCTCTCTCTCTCTCTGTGCATGGGAGGAAAAACAAGACTTTGATATTGAATTTCACCTCTCTTCTCATCTAGATCTAGATATCTCTCAAACTCTGAAAGTGAAAATACAAAATTGACTTTGACATCCTCTCTCTCTCTCTCTCTCTCTCTCTGTGTCTCTCTCTCTCTCTCTGTCTCTCTCTCTCTGTCTCTCTCTCTCTCTCTCTCTCTCTCTCTCTCTCTCTCTCTCTCTCTCTCTCTCTCTCTCTCTCTGCCATATGGGAGGAAAAGATAAGACTTAGATATTGGCTTTAATCCCTTTTCTCATCTAGATCTAAATCTAGTTCTCCCTCCAACTCTGAATGGAAATACAAAATGGACTTTTGACATCCCTTCCTCTCTCTCTCTCTGTCTCTCTCTCTCTCTCTCTCTCTCTCTCTCTCTCTCTCTCTCTCTCTCTCTCTCTCTCTCTCTCTCTCTCTCTTCATATGGTAAGGGGTGGGGGGGGGGGGGGGGGGAAGGAAGTAAGACTGATTTTTGCTCTTGCCTCTTTTTTCATCTAGATCTAGCTCTCTCTCCAACTCAAAATGTGGAAATACAAATTTGACTTTGACTCTCTCTCCTTCCCTGCCCCCCCCCCCCTCTCTCTCTCTCTCTCCTTCCCTCCCCCTCCCCCCCTCTCTCTCTCTTGTATACAAACAATGCATCTCCTGTATCTATGTAGTATGTATCCCTCCACATCTGAATGTACCTTAATCTTCCCCACCCTTTCTCTCTCCCCTCCCCCCTCTCTCTTTCCTGTATAAGAAAATCATTTTACAGACCAGCAGCAATACATAAGGTGTATATTCAATCCTGTCTGCCTACATACCATCCTGTTTGTTTTGTTCCTCGTTCTTGAAAAATAGCAGAAATCAGAGTACTAACGGTATTATGAGCAAATACTACCCACTACTTGTCCCCTTTTTTATGAAAAGGGGGGAGGGGGGCAAATGCCCCCTTTTTTTCATTTCAGGGGGGGCCCTTGGGCCCCTTTTTTTGAAATCCTAGAATCAACACTGTATTATACAGCCTTGCCCATGATACTTCAGTGAAACAGCCATTGTGCCTCTCACCCTGTTTTCATACCTCCTTTACACTGCTTCTCTCTTCCATCCAACCTTATTCCTATCTTTTCCCTCTCTCTTTCTATCTCCTATCCTGTGCTCTCCCAGTTTCTTTGTTAAAAAAAAAAGAAAAAACAGAAAATTATGAGTACCATGAGATCGTTGTGTCTGAAGATGATAATTTATTTTTGGAAAACTGCACTTGTTAATATCATCCTATGTTATGTTGTGTGCTTCAGACCAACGTGAAGGTGGTGTCTCTAATCACAGACGAGGAGGAGAGTGAAGACGCCTACCCTGGAGAAAATGTGAAAATAAAAGTCACAGGAGTGGAGGAAGAGGTGAGTTCTGTTTTTGTTGTCGCCGTTTCCTTTTTTCTTTTCTTTTTTTTCTTTAGAGGGTAAATAGTGTAGAGAGAAACTTTTTGTATGACTTTTTGCTGCAGTGTAATTTTATAGGTGTTGTTTTTGGGGGTTTTTTTTGTTGTTTTGTTTTTTGTAGTATCTATTAGTAGATATTATTGGGAATGTGTGCTTTCATTTGTTGATGTTTTTTTTTTTCTAGTGATCTTTTTTTTTTTTTTTGGTATGAAACAGAACTTAACTTGTTAGGTATAGATCTAAGTTCTTTTGTGGTTTTGTTACATGTGCTTCAATAATGTTGCATTCTATGGAACACATTGAGATTGGACTAGATGTCTTATAAATGATCACAGTTATGGTCTGACTAAATCTGTGTGTGTGTGTGTGTGTGTGTGTGTGTGTGTGTGTGTGTGTTACAGGATGTCTCTCCAGGCTTCGTCTTATGCTCACCAGACAATTTGTGCCACACAGGACGCATATTTGATGCTCAGGTGAGTTGATGTCTGTATGCTAAAAAGTTTGTTTATTACACAATTTTACAAGTTTTGTTTTAGAGTGACAGGGACCACTGACATTAGTATATCACATTTCATTCAGAAATTGTGATCCTGAATGAGATAGAAATGAAATAATGTAAGGGCATAAGTCTGACAGTTCTGCTGTTATATTAATGTAATAGTATTGACCCACAGGTGTCTTCAGCCTTGCTTATTGCTGTTGTTCTCTTACTTTGCAGATTGTGATTCTGGAGCACAAGTCCATTATATGCGCCGGCTACAGCTGTATGTTACACATCCACACGTGTGCAGAGGAGGTCACAATAAAAGTAAGTTGTTTTTTTAACAGTTATGATAACTGTGTAATAAGAGATGTGGGATATATCCCTCTGTCTTTATCATTTATCCATCTCAACCCTCCTCTCTCTCTCCACAGGAGAAAAAACTATACAGCATGTGTACTTCCCTGAGAATTTGAAAGAGTATTATTACTGGATGTAATGTGACTGAGTGAATATGATTTTACATAGGACCATAATCACTCCTAAAGTCTTGTTTTGTGGTAAGAGAGAGAGAGAAGGGGGGAGGCAGTCTGTGTGCATGCATAACTTTTGTTCATGTGACTGCTTACTTTGGTTAGATGATGTGCATAGACTTAAAAATCCCTGACAGAATTTCAAGATTTGTTTTGCTCTTCTGCACTCATACAAGCCCACGCTTTGGTTTCCAATTTGTAAAGACCACAAAAGATTACTCAGTCAGAAGAGTGACAGTTGTGTATTGTTGTTTTGTGTGTGTGGCAGACTCTGATTTGCCTGATCGACAAGAAGACGGGAGAAAAGACGCAGATCAGGCCTCGCTTCATCAAGCAGGACCAGGTTGGAGTGGCGAGGTTAGAGGTGAATGGGGGCATGATTTGTCTGGAGACTTTCAAAGATTTCCCCCAGATGGGCAGGTTTACGCTTCGAGACGAAGGTAGGTCACTTGTTAAAAAAAATTAATGGTGATAGAAATAAGAGGAAGAAGAGTACTTTAAAAAAAAAAAAAAAAAAAGATAGGGTCGTTAAAATATAATGTTGATAGAAATAAGAGGAAGAAGAACACTTTTTTTTTCTTTTCTTTTTTAAAAGAAAGGGTAGGATTGCAGGTTTGTTGTGATGGTGAAGATTGTCACATCTGAAAGAGCAAAGTTAGTAAAGTAAATAAGTATGATTTCAAATAGTGTAAAATATATGTTGGGATGGAAAAAGTGATCAAGAGCTGCTGTGGCAAATGCCAGTGTTGGCATGTTTTTTTTCAGATACATTTGAAGGCATTGGATTGTTTGTGCATTGAACACATTTTTTCAAGAGATGTGCCATGTGGGAGGGGTTTTAACTGGTTTGCAAGGTATTTAGATGTATTAGATGGTTTGTATGTTCCTGAACATACTTCAGTTCTGTCAGATGGTTAAACATGTGTACAGTTACATCACAAGATTGCATTACAGTTTATCTATAAGCTAAATGCAGGTTACCACCAAAAATGTGTAAATTGCATAGGGCATAAAAAAAAAATCACCATCATTCTGAAAGTTTGAATTGAATAAAAGAATTGTTCACATTATACCTGAGATAGGTTGTCATTGGGTATGGCAGCTAATGCTAAACTTGGTGATGCTGACAGGTGAGGCCTCATAATTTTCCATCCCCCTCCCCCCTTTTTTTTCTTGTTTGATTCTTTATTATACACAAGTCTTACATTATAGATCTTTCTTCTGTTTCTTTCAGGTAAAACCATCGCCATCGGCAAGGTGCTCAAGCTGGTCGACTAAGTATCCCCGGTCATGGCTTTTGGATGATTCTGAAACACCATGCCTTGACTGACAGCAGGACAACAGAGTGCAGGAGGATAGCCAGCCATCCCTCAGAACATCCGTCTCCGAGGGCTCTGGGCACCCGCACTTGGACTTGCCTACTTTCCTTGCTGTGACTGGCAGTGAGAGTAGAGCGTGCAGAACTAACTGTGTGAACTGACCAGAGTGCTGGAATCTTGTGGACTGGGATGGGGAGAGCAGCAAAGGTGTGTGTGTCATGTGTCAGTAGAGAGTTGGCTGTTGTTGTTGCAGCTGCCACGTCAGTCAAGCAGGCAACCTTGGAACCAAGTGACATACTAACTAACCATGGGGAGTGAATGACCTGTGGATGTGCTGCCGTCATATGCATTGCTTTTTGTGTCTGATATTGCTTTCCTTCTTCCAAATCAACTATAACCATTTGTTTGAATGCACATGTATGCATTATGGTTTGTTTGTGTGTGAATGATGTGTTCTACACAGAGTGATGAGAATCATGTTCAGCGAGAGAGAGAGCGAGATAGAGAGAGAGGGGGGTGAGTTTCTGTTTGTGGTTGTCAAGAGTACATGATAGTTTCATGAGAGTTGGTGCTTGAGCAGTATTCTATCCCCTCCCCCAAAGGTGTGATAGCAACCACGGAGTGATTACTTTTTCTTGCTTTTCTCTTTCAGTATGGCTTGAGTGAACCGAGGAAAAATGTGGGCCTTTGATTTCTAGACAAGGACGGGAAAATAAACGCAAAATTCTTGAGTTGAAGTAGATAGGACACTGCCAAGTGCCCTCTGTGATGACCTCCTCTCAGGAAACTGTTATCTGCTTTTGCTGTGTTCTGTCCACAGAGTGAGTGAAGTGTACTGTTGGCTTTATAAACTCTTCTGTCACTGCACTGTGTGAGCCTTTTCTGTTCTATTTCTGTTTTGCTCACTCCGCCTTTTGGTGTGTACACAAGTCATTTGAAAGCAGACGCTACAGGGAAGGGCACGAAACAGGAAAAAGTTAGGTCTGTTTGAGTCAAACATGTGGTACATCTTAAAAGTCCATGGACAGTGGGTTAGTTGGTGTATGAAATGAAAGATAGCTGCCTATCCGAGTTGTGAAAACATTATATGGGTAAAAGAAATGGGGAAGGTAGAGAAGAAGAGTTGGGACTGATATTATCAGCTTTTGAGCTGAACAGTCTGTCAGTAAATTTACAATCTTCTTATTGGCAGTATGCAACTTGAGCTGCTTTGTCTGAGATGTCTGAAGCACGCTGTTTTAAGTGTGGACTGTTGGGAGCAAAAAGGATTCCAGGCTTTCCTGTTCTTTTTTTAATTATTGAGTAGATGAGCTTATGTCTTGCTGCTTGTGTCATGCACCAAATGCCATGAATGGCCAGAACTTGCTGTACAGTTCTGGATCTTTCGTTGTATTCTTTCTGTTGTTTTTGATCCTCATGATTTGTTATTATGTAAACATGGTGCAGGTTGGGTTTAATGTGTCCAGTTTGGTCTGCGGTCTTTTCCTGTTGTTTTTTTTTCTCAGCTTCATTCTGATGTAAATTTTGTTTGTGCATTTCTCTCTCTTTTGTTTTCTGTAAATTTCTTTAAGTTGCCATTTTTATTTTCCATTTGGATGTAAAAAAAAAAATAAAAAATGTCTAGCTTTGTACAGATGATGTGTATATGACTGTCCATCCCTTGCATTTTTAGAGAAGTGTAATCTCACAGGTGATTTGGATTTAGAAAAGTTGTAGTTTTAAAATCTAGTCACCAAAGACAGAAATATGTTATATCTGCCAAGGGTTTGTAAATCCAGCGAGATGGGTTTTTTTTTTAACATTTCTGCATATATCTTATATAAATAAAGGAATATTGAAGTGATAAAACATAGGGCAATTTTTACTTGAGGCATAAAAGGACCTATAGAAATGGAGAAAAAAAAACAACAAAGAGAAAAGCTGTCTTTCTGGTAACCTCATAGAATTTAGGAATCTTTATTTTACGCATGTACACCCTTTTTTCCTTCTTTTGGCATGTCACACAGTCTGTCCTAAGGACAAAGGAAAGAGAGTGGTTTTGACTGGGACACAAGAGCTGTGCATTGCACCGAAGTGAACAAGCTCACTCATTCTGACTTGATAAAACACAGTGAACTGGATACCCTCTGGAAAAACTTGTTTGTGCTTTTCCCCACTGAAGGTCAGCCTACCGGGTAATGTCAGTGCTGTTGTATTTCACAGCTTGTCAGCTCACTCTGGTAGCTTCAGTCAGTCATTCAAACATCACTCGGCCATATTGTCCTGTGAGTAGACTTGGCTTTTGGGGGGAATCAGACGACTTCCGTCATGAAAAGTTTTTGGTGAAGAAAAATTCAGCAATTTTTTTTTTTGTCTGTTTAACATTTTTTCTTCCCTTTACTTTTTAAAGGTAATTTTCCAAAAGTGCACTTTTTATCAGATAAGCATGATGTGCAGTAGTCTTTGCTGTGAACAGTTGTGCATTATTGATGACAAACAGCAACAGTTGCTATCTTACAGCTGGGTTGTGAGACAAAAGTGTCTGCCCACCAGGCTTCTTTCCAGCAATAACTGTTTCATGTGTAGAGAATCAGTGACTCATGGTGTGTTTGTGTCTGTAGAGAATCGGTACCTGTTTTCGTGTGTAGTCGGTCACTGGATGCCATTTTATCAGAGCATGCCTCCACTTAGCCGCTAATTTTGTTTTTTTCTCTTCTTCTGGTGTCATGGTTACCCTGGCATTTGTTCGTTCCCCTGTTCATCAGAACATGTCTGTGAAGTGTGCACTTGAACTTGCTGTCTTGTTCCAACCAGTGCCTCCTTTGGGTTTGGCTTTTTGTGTGGACTGTGTTGGTGAAACTCCTGTTCATAGAAACTCTGGAGAGCTGTTAGGGTTGGTTTTGTTTTGTTTGTGTGTGTGTGTGGCTTGTTTGTATTCTCAGTGGGTTATTTGCAGAGCCAGAATGGTCTTTATTCTGAGCAGAGTATGGGTAGATGAACAGAAAATAGCTGAACTGAAGCACACTTTCAGTGGTTTTAGTGTTTTATTTTGGCATTTGTTTGTCTGGTTTTGTGGGTTTGGGTTTTTTTATTTAGTTAGTTTTTTTTTTTTGTTCCTGGCTAGAACTTTTGAGGTGCACCCATGGTGAGATTTTTACATATGCGACCATTTTTGCCCACCATTAAGGTAGTTGCATTCTGACTTTGGAGAGTATTTTTTGTCAGCAAACCCACGCGCTTGTTGTTGTTGTTGTTTTGTTGTGTTCTGCAGTGTATGGAAGTGATATTTAAGAGCTTCATCAGTAGCCTCACATGCTGTGGACTGACTGTGGTGAGTTTTGTGTTGAAGAGGATAGTGATGGTTTCTGAGGGAATTCATAAAAATTAGTAGTTTTGTTTGTTTTCCAATTGTTAACAGTAACAAAAAGTACCTGAGGAACATCATTTTCTTGTGTATCATGACATGTTTTGCAATTATTTTTATTGAAAAGAAACAAAAGTCTTTTGTTGTTCCAGTGTGCCATTTAATTTATTACGTAATTAAAGCAAAAAAAAAAGTTTTGTTAAATGGAGAAAAAATAAATAAAGGAACTCGTGACCATTTCTTCCCTACTCCTTATGTGCACAAAGCAAATCTTTTTTCAACAGTTTGCAATAAACCAGAAAAAAGCCAGTTTGTGTTATGTTTTGAAATATGGCTTTGTCTTAAAAGAAAGCAAGAAAAATTTTTATTGAGGCCTTTTTTTTTTAACAAAAAATTGTTTTTATAAGTTTTAAGGGAAATGCCTCCCTCAAGCAATTTAGTCCTACCCACTCTAGGCTTTTTTATTATTATTATTATTATTATTCTTTTTTTTAGTTTCTTTATTTCTTCTTTCACACTGTTTGATATTGTAAAAGATACCAACAAAAAAAATTGATCCAGCTTGTCTTAAATCAACTTTCATTAAAAAGATTTTGCTTTTAATCCTTAGTTTGGTTTGGATGTTCTTATTGTTTAAAGAATTCTCACACTTTTCATCCCAAGTAAAATCAAATGTACAGGGTTTTATGCATTTGTGTAAGGAGGAGGCTTTATGTACATATGTTTTGCATTATATGGAAAGGTAATAGGTATTTATGCAGGTCCAGCATTTATGAAGAGAAAAAGCAGTCGTGAGGAACACCATCTTGTACAGTTTGTAGTCTTTACTGCATAGTCTACTTACTGAGTTGTTGAAACTGCTTGTTCTGTGTAAGTGTAGCTGTGAGGTTTTTTTGTTGTTGTTTTTACCCAGTTAGCTTTTATGATTTGGGTGATTTATTTGTTGTCGGGTCTGTATTTAGCAAGGGTGGAATTGTTTCTGATAGGTTAGGAGTACAAGAAGTCGTTGATATCCATGATCGGTTTGTGTCGTGTAACCTTGGGCTTGACTGTTCCATTTTGTGCGAGTTTTACCAGAGTCAGCTTTTCATAGATGTCTTGCAAGTTTGAATGTTTTCCTTTTATGTAAATGCTATGTAATCTGGAGTATGACTGTCGGAACATTATTTATTATCATTTGATTTCGTAATGTGGATTTTTTGTCTCAGCTCATAAGGAAGGGATTATGCAGAATAAAGCACTGATTCTGTCAGTTCAATTTCAGGCACAGAACGAAAACAGTGCATGATTACCAAGAAAGGTACAGAAATGAGATTTTTACCGAGCAGAAACAGGTTATGTTCCATTCTCTGCCTAAACAGCTTAAAAAAATGGATCTTTTGTGGAGGTTTGGAAGAGAATTCACCAATCTGCCACATTATGTGCCTTTTCTTTATTTTCCCCCCCAATGACTGCATGACTATATATTTAGTTTGAGCTGTATTTCAGCATTGAATACTTTGAACTGGTGTCGGTACGAAATGAAATGAAAACAAACAAACCAAAAAAAAATGTATAACCACTCAACCATGGACTTGGCTATATATCAGAAGCAAATCCAGCAATGTGATTCAGATTACTAGGATCAGGAAGGTGGGAGGAAAGGGTCAAGTCTTCTGTATCTTTTTAATCAATTGTGTCGCAGTTAAATGAAACAAAGAGTATCAGTTTTAATGTGTACATGCATCGTCATCTGATGATAAAGTAAATTTATTGCCATTATTGGAGATGTTAGTGTTGTGTAGTGATGGGTGCTCGGAGAGGTCAGCCCCTGTGTTGCATGCTGTCATCATTTTGCTGCAGCTTCATGCTCAGTGGGAGTGGACAAAGGAATTTTGTGATGAAATGATGTATTTGGTTTGCCTAAGTTGCTTACAAAGCACCCGACATTTTTCCTCCCATTTCTCAAGGCAGTGGGAACTGTAAGGCAAATGGCCTGACTGGTATCGTCAGGTAAAGAATAAAATCTTTTTAAAAACCTATTTATCAGGTGTTTTGGTTGTTGTGTGTGTGTGTGTGTGTGTGTGTGTGTGTGTGTGTGTACACTTTTTGGAATGGGTGGTGGTGGTTGTTTAACAGACAGTGTGAGTTGTACAATTGTATGTGTGTGTGTGGTGTGAGAGAGCAATAGGTACTGGTTGATGCATTGTACATAATGAAGTAAACATGAAACAAGTACTTCCTTCTTGATGCTTAAGTAAGAAAAAGCAATAATAAAATGCTTATGCGGGTGTGCAGCTGTCTTATTTAAAAAGAAAACAACGTGTAGTGTGTTGTCCGAATATTTTGTTCTATCTCTATATGTGTCTGGCTCTCTCTCTCTCTCTCTCTCTCTCTCTCCTCTCTCTCTCTCTCTCTCTCTCTCTCTCTCTCTCTCTCCCCCCCCCCTTTTTTTCCCCCTTATTTCTAGGATAATGGAATAAGCACTCTTGTGCTTTTTTTACATCCAATCCATGCGTGTATGTGGTTTTGTCAGTTTTGTCATTCGTTCCCACTAGTACACAATAGTCATCTCTTCTGAAAAGTGGAACAGGTGTCAAGATGTTCTGTGTGTATTTGTACTTGGGACCTCAGTTTATAGTCTTTTCTGAAGAATTGGGGGGGGGGGGGGGGGGGGGGGGGCAGGGAGGGGGGGGGGGGTAGAGTGGGCACTGATGTTGACTCCACAGGAAAAAGTCCCCTTGAATGGGATTTGAACTCAGGTCAGCAGAGCCTGAAGAGCCATTGGGGCACTGCACCATGACTTTTCATGCAAACACATCTTGGGCACCGTCATGTCACTCTCAATACTGCATTCAGATTTACACAAAGTAGACACACATACACTATAACACACGCACGTGCGTGCGCACACACACACACACACACACACACACACACTGCCTTGGAAAACTTTTATTATTTTTCTCATGACAACAAAGACAGTTATGAGAACTTGAAAAAAAAAAATTACATTATCACAGAATGCTTTTTTGCCTTTAACCACCTCGGTTTTAAATTTGGAAAGCACAGTGCAACAAAGAAAATTACTCGTTAGTTTTAGAACAGGTACAAATCACAGATGCTGAAATTAATAAGTGGAACAAAAAGATCAGAAACGCTGGAGACAAAACATTTGAAGGGATTTGAATTCCCAGCAAGATGTCTTTCAAGCACTTGTATCCCACATGAGGAAGGAGGAGACCTATCAATGACGTCTGCCTGTGGAGAACCTGTGAAAAATTATGAGGCTGAAGCCATTCTCAAACCCATGCTGAGGTCAAATGTGCTGGGCCTGATTTGTCAGGTGCTTAATGCGTTAACGGCATTACATTTTTGCTCATACGATAAAACAAAAGCTGCTGCCTGAGCATTCAACCAAAAAGAAGAATTCTCAAACCAAGAACATTTCTGATGAATCATTTCTATGCCTACCATTTCAGCCATTCCCATTGAGAAAAAAAAGACTCGAACTTAAGCAAAAAAGAAAAATGCAGCTCAAAAGAACCAGGAGGCCCTGAGGTTCATGGTATGTGTCAACAAAAAGCATTTCTTGATCAAAACACCTGGTAATTTTTTTTTTAAATCAGGTAATCTGTAATTCCAGGCTTGGTTTTTCTGCTTGATGTTACATCAGGCCTAAAGTTACTAACTGCGCCAGGGCAGAAGAGGGTGTAGTGCCCTGACTGAGGTACCAAGGAAGAAGAGAGCAGGAGACTTCTTCATGCCTGAACTGAGCATAGTCATGAGTTTGGATGGGAATGCATTTATCTAGATTTGCTAGTGTGGCTGTCCTTTCTGCTCCAATCCCTTGTATCGTATTTTAAAAAAAATATTTTTTGTTTTGTTTTGTAATTCAATAGGATGGATTGTATTTGCAAGGCATTGTTTGATCTGGGGTGTTTTCATTTTAATTTGGCTTCTGAGTTAGTAGCTGGGCAGTAAACAAAAAAAAAACAATATAAAAAAGTTTGAAACACACACGAAAAGGTTTTTTGCAGAAAACTCGTGATTAGGAGCAACGTGCAATAGAAAAGGTGAGCAAGAGATAGACTTCAGTAATTGCTTGAAGAATGAAGTGCAATGAATGATGAAAATTGGGTGGTTAGGCTGGCTAAGATACCACAGCTTGGGTTATGCCACAAAGGTGTTAAAAAATTATCACAGAATTTCACCAGTAGTGATAGTATGTGTAACCTGGATATAGATAAGATTATAGAATTAATCAATTTAGCTGCTGATAACAGAATCGGCTTCAACAATATCAAGGGCATTCAGTCATTTTTTAAGTGTTGCCACTTTTTGTGTGTGTGTAATTGATGCACAAAGAAAAGAAATCCATTAATAAAGTTATGTGCTTTTAGAAAAAAAATTATTGTACATTTTTTTCTTCTAGATATGATTTTGATTAAAGAAAAAAAAAAGCGTCTCACAGATATTTGACACACAACATAAAATACAGGGCTTGACACCACAACAAAAGTTTCTGAAGTTAAATATTGTTCATCAAACAAAGAACAACAACAACAAAAAACACCATGGTACAAAAGAAAAGAAAGAATACAAAGTAGAAAATCTGCAAAATGAACAAAGCACTGTCCAACTTCCTTAGTGAACTCAGAGATCGAAGTCCAGGTATCGATCTTCTTGAGCGTTGATTTTGGCGATCATCTCATCACGCACATTGTGCTGCTGGGTAGCTCGCTTGGATGTGACTGTAACAAAATGAACAGAAACGAACCAGCGTAACACTATGAACTTTGGTTTCATGTGTATCAACAGGTGAAATAAGGATATTATGGAGAGAAATGTTTGCTTTGTGCATGAGTGTGTATATGAAAACAAGTGTTTCAGGGGAAAAAATAATTTAAACATGTACATGAGTATTCTATAACAGAAACAACTTTAGATCTAGATAGACATTGATTCAGATATATGCCAACACATCAGTGGTTCATTTATACACCTACGGCGTTGGGTTTTACAATACTATTTAAGTCTGGGGGCCTTTTAAAAAAAAATTTATTACTGTACTCTGCAACATTTAAAGTTTATGATTTTAACTGATTCTTTGTTTTTAGTTGGATTCATAAAGGTACACGGTATTTTGTCCATCTCTTCTTTCAGCCTGTAACTTTCCTTCGCTCTCTTTCGCTCTTCTCCACTTCACCTATCTGCTCCTCCCTCAAAACACACACACACACATGCGCGTGCAAGCACACACACACACACACACACACACACACACACACACACACACACACACACACACACACACACACACACACACACCACGCACACACACACACACACGCACGCACGCAACGCACACATACACACACACACACACACACACACACACACACACACACACACACACACACACACACACACACACACACACACATACACCGCT
>CM060318.1:33032012-33037012 GCA_030674155.1 Stramonita haemastoma
CCTCCCCTCCCCTCCCCATTCCCTCTCCTCTCCACCACTCCTGACCCACCCCCAAACCAAACCCAAACCCCAACCCTCAACCCCCTAAACCCCACCCCACCCCCCAAAAAACCTAGTCCCCCCCCCCCTTACCATTAGCAGCTTTGAACAAGTCTGTGAGGTAATTTTTAAACTCTGCGGCGTTTCTGGAAGGGTAAGCGAAGCTTCCAGAAGGGTTCCAGAAAGTGAAGTCATCCCTCATGTCCACGTAGACTCGGTCCCGGTACAGCCCGATGCCGATCTCCTGCTCGTTTTCCCGGAAAATCGGGGTGCACTGGGTAACAGCTACCCGTGTCAGGTTGGCCAAGCTCACGTTCTGTAGGGCCTGGGTGGAGTTGGGCCGTATCTGTCGAAAGAGATGGTGGTGGTGGTGGTGGTGGTGGGTGGTGGGTGGTGGTGGTGGTGGTGGTAGGTTGTGGTGGTGGTGGTAGGTGGTGGTGGTAGTGGTGGTGGGTGTTGGTGGTAGTGGTGGTGGTGGTTGGTGGTGGTGGTGGGTGGTGGGTGTTGGTGGTAGTGGTGGTGGTGGTTGGTGGTGGTGGGTGTGGTGGTGGTGGGTGTTGGTGGTAGCGGTGGTGGTGGTGGTGGTGGGTGGTGGGTGGTGGTAGGCTGTGGTGGTGTGGTGGTGATGGTGGTGGTAGGTTGTGGTGGTGGTGGGATGGTGATGGTGGTGGTGGTGAGTGGTGGTAGGTTGTGGTGGTGGTGGGTGGTGGTGGTGGTGGTGGTGGTGGTGGTGGTGGGGTGTTGGTGGGTGGTGGTGGTGGTGGTGGTGGTGTGGTGTGTGGTGGTGTGGTGGGAGTGTGATGGTGGTGGTGGTGGTGGTAGGTGGTGGTGGTGGTGTGGTGGTGGTGGTGGTCGTGGTGGTGGTGGTGAGTGGTGATGGTGGTGGTGGTGAGTGTGGTGGTTGTGGTGGTGGTGGTGGTGGTGGTGGTGTGGTGGTGGTGGTGGTGGTGGTGGGGTGGTGGTGGGATGTGTGAGATGATGATGATGACGACGTCGACGACGACGACGATGATGATATGATTGTGATGATCTGTATTGCCAATGATAAAAGATTCTTCTTGTTCTTATTTGTTATTGTTGTTGTTGTTGTTGTTGTTGTTGTTGTTCTCTTCTTCTTCTTCTTCTTCTTCTTCTTCTTTCTTCTTCTTCTTCTTCTTCTTCTTCTTCTTCTTCTTCTTCTTCTTCTTCTTCTCAAATACTCAGACAAGAACTATCATTGTCTGTCGTATGAGGAGAAAATATGTTGCGCTGCCGTTAAGCGCCTAACAAGTTAGGCACAGCACATCTGACTGGGTGGAAAAATAATTGTTATTTTTCAAAATCTTTCGGGGGAGGGGGGAAGAGGAGGAAGAAGAATGGATGAGATGAAGGGACAGGAAGAAAAGGAACAGGGCAGATACAAAGAGAGGGATGAAAAGAGGGGATATCTAGCACAGAATTTTCAGAGGGCGGGGATGTGATCCCCACATGGGAGGGTAACAATAAGAATACACATACTCTTTTTTTATCAGACCCTTGCCATGAATAAGGACTACAATTATTTACAACTTAACCACAGCACACCATACCAAACCACCTTACACTACCAGCCCCACTCCACCCGACACACACACCACACCACTTCACCATCCCACCTCACCCCACTCCACCATACCAACCCACCCCACCACCCCCACCCCACCACAGCCTACACCCCACCACACCCACACCCCACCCCACCATACCACACCTCCTTCCACCCCACACCCCAAACCACCCCCACCCCACCCCCACCCCACCCCACACACCTCGCCCCACCCACTACCACACCTCCCTCCACCCCACACCAGATCACTCCACACCAACACCCCACCCCACCCCCCACACCACACCCCCCACCCAACACCCCACACCAACACCACCCCACCCCCACCACCCCACCCGACCACTCCACCACACCACACCACACACACCCCAACCACTACCACCCCCACCCCACCACCCCACCCCACTCGCTACCACCCTCACTCCACTCCACTGCACTGACCTCAAAGGACAAGCCCAGGATACTGCTGACGTAAGGGTGGTCATTGACTACCCCCCACCCCACCACACCCCTCACCACACACCACACTCCACACTCCACACCCTACCACTACCACACCACACCACACCCCACAACCCACACCAGACCACCTCACCACACACAACACCACCCCATCCCACCCACTACCACACCCCACTACCACACCACAACACCCCACCCCACTCCACTACCATCCCCACTCCACTTCACTGCACTGACCTCAAAGGACAGGCTCAGGATACTGCTGATGTAAGGATGGTCATTGACCACCCCACCCCACTACCACACCACACCACACCACACCACACCACCCCACCCCACTCCACTACCATCCCCACTCCACTTCACTGCACTGACCTCAAAGGACAGGTTCGGATACTGCTGACGTAAGGGTGGTCATTGAACACCCCCACCCCCCACCCACCCACCCACCCACACCACCCCACCCCACCCCACTCCACTACCACCCCATTCCATTCCACTCCACTGCACTGACCTCAAAGGACAAGCCCAGGATACTGCTGACGTAAGGGTGGTCATTGACTACCCCCACCCCACCACCCCACCCCACCACCACCACACACCACACCACCCCACTACCCCACCCCACCACACCACCACCCCACACCCCACCACCACCCCACCCCACTCACCACCCCCCACTCCACTCCACTGCACTGACCTCAAAGGACAGCCCCAGGACACTGCTGACGTAAGGGTGGTCATTGACGTTGAAGGCCAAGTCACGTTCAGGGGTGGTCATGAAAGCACGGACCACCTCCAGAGACACTGGGCCGTCTGCAGTTGGGGTGGTAGGGGGTGGGGTGGGGGGAGGTTGGGGGGGGGGGGGGATGGGGAGGAGGAGGGGGGGTCGAGGAGAAAAGAGAAATATTGATAAATAAAATATAAATTAAGGAAACAAGTTACGAATATGTTTAATTGAGGGTAGTTGTTGGGTGGGGTTTGGGGTGGGGTGGGGGTGGGTGGTGGGTGGGGGTGGCGTGTGTGGTGTGGTATGTTGTGGTGTTGGTGTGGTGGGGTGGTGTGTGAGTGGTGTAGTTGTGGTGTGGTGTGGTAGTGTATTTTGTGGTGGTGTTGTGGTATGGTGGTGTGGTGTAGTGTGGTGTGGTGTTGTGTTGTGGTGGTGTGGTTGTTGTGTGTTGTGTGTGTTGTGTGTTGTGTTGTGGTGTTGTGCTGTGTTGTATGGTGTGATAGAAGTTGTGTTAGTGTGGTGTGGTATGCATATGGTGTGGTGCGTGGATGTGTTATGTTTTTTATGTGGTGTGACATGGCGGGGTGTGATATGGTTGGTGGTGTGGTGGTGGTGGTGGTGTGTGTGTGTATCTGTGTGTGCGCGACGCGCGCACATGTATGTGTGCACGTGTGCGTGCATGTTTGTGTGCACGCATAGCACGTCGTGCGTGTGCGCGCTGCGTGTGTGCATATGCGCATGCGCATTTCTTTTATTCTTTTATTTCGAGGATAATGGAATATGTGTGGGTGGGTGGTGATGGGGGGGGGTGTTTGGTGGTGGGAGTTTATCAACTAGTATGCATGAATCATGGAAAGTGATTCATGTGTAATGCTTTTTTTATTATTTAAGTTTATTGGCTTTTTCTGGTTGACCAAGGTAAAGAGCAGTAAGAATCATCATAATCGTCAGTCGTCGTTCGTCGTCGTCGTCTCATCGCTCATCTGTCGTCCATCGTACGTCGCCCGTCGCTCGTCATCATCATCATCATCATCATCATCATCATCATCATCATCATCATCATCATCATCATCATCTTTTTCATCATCATCGCATTCCATCATACACATCATCAATTCACACATCCACAGTCTTTACCTGTATCCTCCCGCTTCACGAAGTAGTCCTGCATTTTGGAAAAGCATTCCACCACGTAGGGGTTCATACGGAAATAGCGGGTCTGGCTGGAGAGAAACTGCCCCACAGTGGTGTGTGCTGCTATCTGCAGCGTTTCCTGCCAAACACACCCATCCATTTTACAAGAGAGCGTTTGTGAGTGTGGTGGAATTGCATGTAACCACCCTGAGCCAACTTTTTCATTATAGACATGTGATGAGGGTGGTAAGTAGATTACCTCCCATGCGATCAGAGCCCTGTTTCAGCGTTGTGTTACTAAATTCGGACACACCTGCCAATTGCGCGATGCTCGTTTCCTTGAGTGGTGGTCAAAAGCCCTACATTGCATACACTTTGCCTTCATGGTGAATGGTAGAATTTATGCAATCTCTTTTTAGGGGTAACTTCCTAAATGGCTAGCTGTACCCACCTGAGAAGCTGTGCAGAGATAGGTTATCACATGGGCCCATATGTCCACTCTGTTGCAAACATCACCAAGAAACTTTACCATACACAATCATTCATTTTTACAAAGAGAGCGTTGGTGAGTGTGGTGGATATTGCATGTAACCACCACCCGACCAATTTTTTCATATAGAATCACCAAGAAACTTTGCCATCACGCACGTCATTCATTTTTTTTTTTTTTTAACAAAGAGAGTGAGTGTGGTGGATATTGCATGTAACCACCACCCTGACCAACTTTTTCTCATATAGGCATCACCAGAAACTTTGCCATACACATCATTTTTTTTTTTTTTTTTTTTTACTACAAAAGAGGTTCGTGAGTGTGGTGAAATGAGTAACACCACCACCAACTTTTTCATATACAGACATCACTAAGAAATTTTGCCATACCCACTCATTCCTTTTTTTTTTTTTTTTACTAAGAGAATATTCGTGAGTGTGGTGGATATTACATGTAGGCTAACCCACCACCGACCAACATTTTTCACATAGACATCACCAAGAAACTTAGCCATACACACTCATTCATTTTTACAAAGAGAGCGTTCTGTGAGGAGATTT
>CM060318.1:33062012-33072012 GCA_030674155.1 Stramonita haemastoma
AGTGTAGGGATTTTTTTACAATCTCCCAGGTCAACGTCAAGTGCAGACCTGCCAGTGCCTTAGTCCTTTTCGTGTATATAAACATGAAAAAGATCGAATGATTGTGCATGTTAAAGATCCATAAATTAATACCAGTGTTCGGTAGGTTTCGAAAACACGAAGTTTTTACTTTATTTATTTATTTTATTTTTTTTGCTTATTTCATTTTGGACAAAACCGGTGGCATGCGAAATTTCACCGTTGCTGAACCTTGGAGCTCTAGCAGAGGAACAACAACAACAAAAGCAACAACAAAAAGCGTACACAAAAAAGTTTATCTCCCGATTATTAAAAATTATTCTTTTTGTTCTCCTTTTTCCCCTTTGTTGTTTTTGTTAGTCAAGACAAACTCCTGGCCTCGCAGTCTTCTATAGATTTTTTTATTATTATTATTATTATTATTATTATTATTATTATTATTATTATTATTATTATTATTATTATTATTATTTACATATTCATCGCTTTTCATGTTTCTCTTTTGTTTTTTTTTTTGTATTTGTTTTTTTTTTTAATGGGTTTTTTTTTTACGCATATATTTGTTTTACTGTTTTGACTTTAGGGCTTTTAGGATTGTTGTTGTTGCGTTGTTGCTTTTTAATGTTTGTTTTTGTTTGGTTCATTGGTGGTTATTTTGTTTGTTTAAGGGGTTTCTTTTATATGCTGCTTGATCTTTTAAGATAGGGGGGCGGATAGCCTAGTGGTCAGAACATTGCGCTGGCAATTTGAAGACCCGGGTTCGAATCCGGTCGAGGAAATTTCTTCCTGGAGTTAACATCAGTGCTGACTCCACTCTCCCAAAAGTCCTTCGGATGAGACTTTAAACCGAGGCCCCGTGTGCGAACGCACGCAGAACATCTTGCGCACACGTTAATCCTGTTCCGCTTTTCGTAAGAGTAGGCCATCGTGTGCCGGTGGGAACAGATGACAATATTTACAAAACTGCATACACACGGGGACCGGATGAAAAAAAGCACATGATTGCTTATTCTGTTATCCTCGATATAAAAGAATAAATAAATAAATAAAAAAAAGAGTTATTTTTTAACAGTGATTTTGTTTCGCTTAAACACTAAATTAAGTCGGTGTGTGTGTGTGTGTGTGTGTGTGTGTGTGTTGTGTGTGTGTGTTGTGTGTGTGTGTGTGTGTGTGTGTGTGTGTGTGTGTGTGTGTGTGTGTGTGTGTTATTTGTTTTATTTTATATCGAGGATAATGGAATAAGCACTCATGTGTCTCATAAGTCCCGGTGTGTATGCAGTTTTTGTGTGTGTAAATATTGTCATGTTCCCACCGGCACACAATGGCCTACTCTTACGAAAAGTGGAACAGGATTTAACGTGTGCGCAATATGTTCTGCGTGCGTTCGCACACGGGGCCTCGGTTTACAGTCTCATTCGAAAGACTTTTGGGGGAGAGTGGAGTCAGCACTGATTTTAACTCCAGGGGAAAAATCTCCTCGAACGGGAATAGAACTCGGACGTCAAATTGCGAGCGCAATATTCTGAACACTAGGCTATCCGTGTGTGTGTGTGTGTGTGTGTGTGTGTGTGTGTGTGTGAGATTAAAAAAAACTTTTATATCGAGGACGTGTGTGTGTGTGTGTGTGTGTGTGTGTGTGTGTGTGTGTGTGTGTGTGTGTGTGTGTGTGTGTGTGTGTGTGTTGGGGGGGAGGGGGCACGCATATTTGCATGTGCACACACACGCGTGTGTTTGTGTCCCTGTACTTATGTGCTTCCATCTGCAGTGCATGCATACGTAGCACCATCAATACCACGAACAGCTGGCCCTTCAGACGGGAGGTAAGCCAAAAAGAAAAATTGTTGGTAAGGGAGAATACCGTGTTCTCTGACACATTTTTACTGACAAAACAGGTAAGTCTGCTAAAGAGGAAAAAAAATTCCTTGTTATTTGAGGTTGTGGGCTGTGCAGGTATTTGTTACTTCACAATAAGAGGATCAAAACAGTTATATAAATGAAAAAAAACGAGTCACAGTAGCCTACTGTGAGTAAGTTTGAGCCCAAGACTTGATGATCAGTACCTCACTGTTTATCCGAATCTTGTTCACAAACTGTTTACGACTAACTGATGTACGCTCGTGTAGACAGAAAAGACTAGGCCTAGAATAAAACTACAAAACAGAAGATAGAGGCAGCCAACTTGTGCTTTTGTATTAGTTTATCAAATGATATAAGGTGTGTAATACTCTAAGGCATGGAAGTTTCTTTGTTTCGAGAAGTTATCGGTTGACAGTACCGTATAACTTGGATTTGGAACTCTTCACTTCCCCATTATTCCTTGATATCCTTGATTTATGCCCCCCCCCTCTCCTCTCCCCCCCCCCTCTCCTCCCCCCTCCCCCCCCCCCCCCTCCTCCTCGTCCACTTCTCTAGGCCGCTGTCATTTCATTCACAATTGTTTGGTTTTAGGTCAGGCTTAGATTTTCTTTTTCTCAAGAACAAATCACCCTGTGCAAAATTAACAGTATTTGCTACCGGATTCATCAATTGTAGCTTAATCATAAGAGCAAGTTACTTTGTTGAACATCAGATCATAAAATTAACTAAAAGCATTAATTATTCTATATATTATTAGTCCTGATTTGGTAGTCAGGCTTTACAACTGTCTCAGTGTTTGCCTGATGCTAAACAATAAACTTTGTGAATACTGTGCATTGCATAATACACTTACTGTGACTTAATTGTTCTGGTTATTTTCCAGAAGTAAAACATATAAATAACAGATGTTAGTTTTTATCCGGCAACAGTGCTACACTTAGCAGCCAATCTTTACAAATATTTTCCATCTCCTGTTTACTTTCTTCATAACGTAGGTTATAAATCTTCTCATACTCTTAACAACCGAGCTTTACCCACTCCTGTTTTGTAAGCCACTTTGGGCTTCCTGTATTGAAAGATCTATATATTTTTGTGTGACTGACAGGCATCTGTGATACGGATACAAGTGATAGAGAAGGCAGAAAACTATGTCAGCATCACAACCACAGCGGGGCCTTCTGGAAATACATCAGGCTCCAACCAAAGCCGCCCACGCCCTCCAAATGCAGCAACACCTCCAGACAAAGACCAGAAGATACCCCCAAGATGACGAAAAATTTGAGCACAAGTGCAAGAAGGTAATACTTTTATATCTGTGGTATATCAGTCATACGCAGTATGATTTGTAGGATCCACTGTATAATAAAAAAAATAGTGTATTGAACTAAGGGAAAATCTCTCGTGGGGATGCCAGAGGGGTGGGAATGGGTCAGGTTGGGGGGAGAGGGGGGGGCTATCAGTATGAATAGCATCCCAATTATGGAAATTTTGTGTTAGACATTTCCTCTTTTCTATCACTCTCTTTGTTTCCACCTGTTCTTTTCTTCCTGTCACCTCCTTCTTGTCTGTTTTCTGCCTTCTTGGTTCAGTCTTCTGCCTTTTTTTACAGAAAGACTTTAAAGATAACAATTCTCCTATGCCGATGTCGGAAGTGCTGGGCCTGATTTGTCAGGTTAATGGCAGAGTGACACATTTTTGCTTGTGTAACAGACAACAATAGTTGCTGTCAAAGTGTTTAAAATTAAATAGTGAAATTAAGAAGAAGAACTAAGGCTACGATGGTGTGCTGTTTTTTTTTTCTGTCTGTCTTTTGATTTGTCAGTGTGTGTGTGCACACTTAAAAAAAAAAAAAATTCACAGTTTTCACTGTAAAGCATAAGATGCAGTGGGAATTAGCTTCTTAATTGAGTAAGTCTGTGTCATGAGGAGGGTTTTTTTGTGTTGTGAGGAGTTAAGTTCAAAGTGTATACCTCAGGGCAGGGAAATAACAGTCCAAACATTAGATAAAGACTAAAGAGTCTTGCAGTATAGCAAATTATCATTTGATAAGCTTTAAGGTTCACTGCAAACCCTTTAAATGTAATACTATATATAGCTGTATTAATTTCCATGTACTTGTGTTACACCACTTTGTCTGGTAGATATTTGGGAGCACATATCCCATTGTCTCTCAATCAGGAATGGATTTCCTTCCATGGTGACTTATAAATTATATGGCTGTGATATCTTTTTCTTTCTCTATCTGTGCCTTTGTGGTTAAAATGCTTGTGTTTTTCTGTGAGGTTTTGTGTACAGTCTTTGTAATACCCTGTCATAGCTGTCTGGATCAGGGATTGTCTGTTGATGCTGGCATGTTCTTTCATTCTGGTGCCTATGGGCAGGCATAAAAACACTTACACACAGACACAGACAGACAGACAGACAGACAGACAGACAGACAGACAGAAGACAGACAGACAGACAGACAGACAGACAGACAGACACACACACACACACACAAAACACACACACACACACACACACACACACACACACACACACTTACAACTAGCTCCTAAGTTTTAATTCAATCAAGTACCAGACTAAAGTATAAAAAAGAAGAAAAAAAGCACATTTTGTGAAAAAGACTCCCATGTTAACAGAACTCAAAAGTATTTTCCTTTCATTTTATTTCTTGTTTTTGTTTTGTGTTGCTTTGTATCAATATTTCTCTGTATAAAGCAGAACTGTATTTGCAGATTACAACGTGAACTAGCAGAAATTACATTGGAGCCTCCACCCAACTGCAGGTAAGAATGTTGTTGCTGTTGTAGCTTTTTATTTTAACTCCTTTTTTTGTAGGGTCCAACTTTCAATGACTGTCAAGTGAAGAGACAGGGCACAGTAGAGCAGTAACAAACCCAGAAGGTTTGTAATCATTGATCCACAAGTGCCATCATGTAGCATGCACCAGAGCAATAAGAAACCCAGACAATTGTGAACAGTCATCATACTTTGATAGATCTATCTATCTGCACGCCACAGTTCACTCTGGGGCACTTGTTGAGCCAGACCTGAGGAAGCGAGAAAGAGGGGGGAAGGGAGGGGATGATTTCGTTTCTCTGCACATCTTTTGGATAGGAAATTTAACCAGAGTCCTGTTTGTAAACACACGCACAAAACGGTTTGCCCACACACTAAAATCCCAGTCATCTTTCTAGGAAGAGAAGAGAAGAAGACAAGTTATGACTGGTGGTAAGAGCTGACATGAAAAGCCTCAGCATGCACCTTGGCTTCACTGGTGCTTTTTAAGGGTACGCAGTCAGTAAATCACTTGCTTAGTGAATTTCTTGGCCAATATAGTCGTACAGCTTTAGTGTTACATTCAGCTCACTGTTCACCCTCTTGGAATTTCAGAATACTTGGGAAAACTGTGATCTTACAAAAAAAAATCTATTGTCTTTATCAATGAGCAGAACGGGCATAGTGAATACATAAAGGTATAACCTTTTTCAGTTCTGCAGTGCATTGAGTTTGAGGTGTTTTTTGTTGTTGTTTTTTTTTTCAGTGCGGGCCCAAAAGGTGACAACCTGTATGAATGGGTGTCCACTATTCTTGGTCCTAAGGGATCAGTTTATGAGGGAGGGGTGTTTTTCCTGGATATCCACTTTTCTCCAGACTACCCTTTTAAACCACCAAAGGTAGTATATCGTTTGTGATAACATGTCTTATGTAATCACATGCACGCATGCACACACGTACACATGCATGTAACGCACGCATGGACGCACGCACGTGCACACACATGCACGCACGCACGCACGCATGCACACACACACACACACACACACACACACACACACACACACACACACACACACACACACACACACACACACACACACACACGCCATTGTGTGCCAATAGGAACAGATGACAAGATTTACAAAACTGCATACACACAGGGACTGGATGTAAAAAAGCACACAAGTGCTTATTCCATTATCATCGATATAAAAGAATAAATAATTAAATAAAAAGATAAATAAATACGTAAACACACACGTTGCTTAAATGCTTTTTTCAACAGAATGTTTGATCTTTGCAAAGTTTCATTATTGAAAGTTGTCTTAGTACAGCATAATGTCATTTGAAAACAACACAGAGGCTGTACAATATTCAGTTATTGTTGACTACTACAGAAGGACATTAGCATAGTTTTGGTAGAAAACTTGAAAAAGCCAGCAGATTGAACAGTCATGAAATCTGTTAACTTTGTGTAAGAGCAGTTCAGAAAAGGTTGAAAAATCAGTACTGTAACGGTAAAAAGTTTGAAACTGCGGCCATGTCCAGATCTTACCATAGTGTTTTTTACCTGCTTAATTTGTTTAGATTGATTTTTGTTTCTTTTTAATTCTATTATGTTTGTTTTTATAATGATATACCCATTTCTTGTGAACTGGGAGGGAAGGGAACCTCATCATTTATCTTACGTGCATCATGATTAATTAGCATTACCTTTTGAGCTGACCAGTATAAAATAATACTAATATAATCTTTTTTTGTTTTGTTTTTGCTGCCTCGTCTTCTGTGACGTTCCCGTACTGCTGTTCCCACGCCGCTCATTTCAATCTCCCCGCCACAGCCATACCCAGATTCGTTGTGTCTCACCCCCGGGGTCGGGAGTCCACAGGGAGCTCATCAATATTAGGCAGCCGCGGGGCCACCAGCCAGAGGGGCCCTGCACTTCTGCTGGGTCACTTTGGTGGTGTTCAGTGGTGCCTGTTCTGAGCTAACATACGCAGGACACCACCTACTAAGCCCCCTACTAATGACAGTATTAGCTCAGTCGCGGAGCCAGACTGAGTGAGTCACCCACCCAAGGTGGCGACCACCACAACGTCCCTCCAACGACCGCCTCCCCACGAACCCCCAACCTCAAAGGCTTTGACACAAATTCACCACAGGCACAGAAGCGTATGGGGAAACCGAATCTGAGGTCACCATGAGACCAGAGCAACGGAGGCCACCGAATCAGAGGCAATTTTTATTATTGCATGATGATCAATGATGATGAGGATGATGTAATGATGCTGCTGTGGAGGTGCATCCGCTTTGAGACTACTTGACAGGGTTGTTCTCTACGCTTACTGTCATAATATATCCCGGCGTCAACCAGACCCGAGAGATACAGACACCTGCAGTGTTGGTCAGGTAATTTGAGCAACACTCTCAAATTCGCATCCGTAAAGTGGATGAAGCTCAACTGTGTGGTCCCAGTCTCCCCACTGAGCCCACAGCACACTCACTCTGGGTAGGAGCCGGCCGGAGCCCGAAAAAATCCCTATGACTTATGGGATTCGAACCCGCGACCTTCCAGTCCGGAATCCACGGCGCTAACCACTGCACCATGGCGGCTGATTACTAATATAATCTTTGTTTTGCTGTAGTGAAAATGAATATGGGAACTTATTTCTTATTCACATTTTACTAGGTATGAACAAGAAGAAGCATTGTTAAGAGAAACACAAATTCTACTGAGAAAAAGATATTACATTTTAATAAATGTAACAACTAGAAAAAAAAGAAGTATGGTTAAAAGAAACCCTTACAAAAGCTCCACATAGAAGAAAACAAAAAGTATACATCTCATTCTCACATTGAAAGTCAGATGATTTGTAAACCGTGTTTGCAGGTTGTATTTCGCACCCGCATTTACCACTGCAACATCAACAGTCAGGGGGTGATCTGCCTGGACATTTTGAAGGACAACTGGAGCCCCGCCCTCACCATTTCCAAAGTGCTGCTCTCCGTCTGCTCTCTCCTCACGGACTGCAACCCCCACGACCCTCTGGTGGGCTCCATAGCTCAGCAGTATACTACCAACCGGGAGGAGCACGACCGCATAGCTCGCCAGTGGACCAAACGCTACGCCACGTAGATGATGTCCTGGGATGTAGGCTGGACTGATGAGAGTGAGAGGAGTCTGGATGGGTGTTGTGTGTGTGTGTGTGTGTGTGTGTGTGTGTGTGTGTGTGTGTGTGCTTGGCTGAGAGGGAGTGTAGGAATGCGTGTGTGTGTGTGTGTGTGTGTGTGTGTGTGGTGTGTGTGTTATTTTAATAATGTCAAAGAATATGTCAACTACGGGCTAGGAAGAGGAATGCTGAAGCTGAGGAGTTTGTTGTTGTTGTTGCTGCACACCAGTGCCTGTATAATCATTAATGTCAAGTCAGCTGCAGAAATGAGGCAAAGTGGAGACAATTGGGTATTGTGATTTTGATATATATGGTGTACAATTGATATTGTTTCTTTTGTTGTTGTGTGTTTGAGACTATTAAATATAATTATATATGATTATAAATATAAATGACAGACTAGGTCAAGCAGTCATGTACATTTTGGAAGTAAACATTGAATACGATGGAAAGCTTGGTGGCTTCTGTGTAACTGTGGGATGCTTCCTTTAAGTGATGTAAGCACTGTGCACACACTTCAGCCTCTTTTGTCCTAAAAAAAAAAGAAGGCAACAGTTATAGACAAGAATATTTAAGACAGTAACAGGCAACAGTGAAGAGGGAAATCAAAATCATTCACTGTATGTGCCTTTGTGTTGTTCAACATATTGAATTGAAAAAGAAGGTAAGGGGTTATGGGTTATTGGCAAAGAAAGAAAACTCGCAACAACACCCTGCTGGTGGTCTTGAAGTGTTACAAGAGTGGCTAATAATGTTGAGCCAGAGGTTTGATTACCTAAAGCCACAAAAAATCAGTTTTATTCATTCACTGCCAACCAATCTGCTTTTGCATATTTGCACTCAAAAAACAGTTGTCAGTGCCAGAATCCATGGAAGCATGGAGTTAAAAATTTGCATGCACATGTTAGAAACAAAAGCTTTGGCTAATCCCAGTGAAGCAAGCATCTGTAATTAATAAAGTGTCATGTTAGGCCTATGGAAGTTTTTGTTTTTGATCTGTGCAGTTTTGCATTATCAGTGATAATGTGTTTTAGAACGAATAAGCAAGTACATGCTTAGGAAAAATAAAGAAGTACAAACTGTTACATAGGAATAAGTTTGGGAACACTCTTATGACAAGAAGATGCCAACTGTTGTGATAGTCTGAAGCATTTTTTGCAGAAAAAGTTATATGCTGCCTCACCTCCATGATGTGCCAATGCCATTGATGCTCACATGCCACTCATTCTGATAACCACCACACACAGTTGAAATATTAGTTAGCCATGAATACATGTGTACAGCCTGAAAGCAAAACCCCAAACCAAACAAACCCATATAAAGAAGAAGAGACTGACTTAGTAAAAAGAGTGCCCCAGAGCATATGATAGCCTGTGAAAAAAACACCCTATTATTCTTTGATCCCATGAAAAGGGGGGTAATGGCAAAACTACGACCTGTCAGATCACGGTATGAATGCTTAATCTAAAAACAGTACCTAAAAAAAATGTTAGAGATAATTATCTGCTTAAAAATAAACTGTTTTTCAGGTTACACTTAGATACAGTGGAGAGAATCACAGGGGTTGAAGACATCTAAAAAGATAAGGCCGAAAATAGCAGAAACTTCCAAACTTTGAAGAAAACAACTCACGAAAGGATAGAAATGCAATCATATCGAAAATGGGTTGTCATTCAGTTAATCATCCAAATATTAAGCACAGAGTGATATAACTGCAATAGAAACACCTCTGTGCTCAGCCTCGTTTTTTAAAAAAATGTTCACTACAGCAGATCCACTTCTATGTTGAAGCTTTGTCAGGCTGTTATTTATGGTATACAGTGAAAAACTGTGGCCTGAAAACTTCATCACCATGAAATTGCTCAAATGGAAAAGAAGAAGTCACAATGTTAGATTTGCAGAAAAAACTGAAGTGAGTACATTAGTCAGCTAGAAAAAAGAGAGAGGATACTAGAAGGAATAGAAAAAGATAGACAAAGCCGATGACAAAAAGTGGGAATGCTGCAATGGATCTTTAGCCGTGGTGTTGTTTTTTATATACATATTTATGAATCCTGTGTCCTGTTTACTATGCAGTTCTTTCTTTTTCACTGACCACAGTGGTTTCAGTAAGTCTGAAACTGAATGGACTTTTAATGTAAAATGATGCACCAGTCAACAATTCAAACAGA
>CM060318.1:33077012-33084512 GCA_030674155.1 Stramonita haemastoma
GCCGTCCTGTATGATTATTATATAGAATCTTTTTTCCTGTTCAGCCTGTTTAAAAAAAAAAAATTTCATTCATTCCTACAGGCATGAAATGGCCTACTGTTTCAAAAAGCAAAACAACTTCCCAAATGGGGCTTTGGTATAGTCTCATCCGAAGGACTTTGACTTTCATCTCAATTTTATTGTCAAACTGTGGAGAAATTAGGCAGGTGAATATCTTGACGTCCTCCACCTTCATTCTTATAGATGAATGATTAGAAAATTCTGTCGTATTTCATTGCCTGTTTGACACCTGTGAAATTTGATTTTTTTTCATCTTGAAAATGAATCACAAAAATGAAATAAACCAAACGAAATAAACAACTGAAATAAACCACAAAACCAAACAACAAAAAAAGTGTAGTGCTTTTTTTTTTTTTTTACCTCTCAGAAAAAGGTTTGGTTTACAGCTGAGTGTACTTAAAAAGGCATATGCACATTGGTGTACTATCAAATGTTTTCAGAATGTATGGGCTTATATGTACACACACACACACAAAACTAGAAAAAAATGTTGGTCAGAGGCAATGGAGGAGTGTGTGTGTGTTGTGTTGTGTGTGTGGTCAAGTCAAGTCAAAATGATCTTTATTGAGGGTAAACGATTAAGTTTATAAACTTTACTTCATCCTGCCCTCACAAAAAATGTGTGTGTGTGTGTAAAAATAAAAAGAACAGAAAACAAAGCACATCCTGAAAACAATCCGGATCAGGAACTCGGACACATGGTAACTGGAGAGTGTGATATCACCTCTGAACGCTACCCGACGGTTTATAATAGTTTACATATTCTATCCTGTGTATTTCTTAAAAGGGCTAGAGCAACATTCTAAAATAAAATTATAACAGTAAATCACAAAAAAAACGCACAACATTATTCTCACCCAAAAACAAAACAAAAAGAGGGGAAAAGCAAACATAACGCAGCGCTATGCACAGCCACAGGACAACGATTCTGAACGCACCCAAAGCTCGAAATGTGGTTAGACTGCTTCGTGTCAAACACACCAAAATGAGGGCGTGCCGTGCTACTGGAAGTGTGTTCGAAGCGAAGGATTGCTAGCCTAGATCTGAGAGATAATCTGTCCGATTCCAGCCAACATGTTGAAAGCAATTATCATCATCGGGGTCCCATGAAAGGTAAATTCTACATGTACAGTAGCAGTTTACTTCATTCTGTGTGTTCGGTCTTTACCGGTGCTATATATAAATTGTACCTTCGTCCCGCAACGAGAAAGTTTAGCCTATAGGCATACTAGCCTAGATTCAGCGTGATAATTGGAATGATGCAATTTCATGTTCTATCGGCCATCTGGTTTCACGATTGTATCACGTACTGTCGATATATATATTTTTTCGGTCTGTCGCTTTGTCTCTCGCAGTTTTGTTGTTGTTGCTGATGTTGTTCCTCTTAGTGTAGCATCTCTCTCTCTCTCTCTCTCTCTCTCTCTCTCTCTCTCTCTCTCTCTCTCTCTCTCTCTCTCTCTCTCTCTCTCTCTCTCTCTCCACACACACACACACACACACACACACACACACACACACACACACACGTACACACGTACCAGTCACACAAACACACACACACACACACACACACACACACACACACACACACACACACACACAGAGTCAAACACACATGTACAACACACACACACACACACACACACACACACACACACACACACACACACACACACACACACACACTCTCACTCACTCACTCACTCACTCACTCACTCACTCATTCACTCACACATGGAGTCATACACACACACACACACACACACACACACACCCACACACACACACACACACACACACACACACACACACACACACACAATCAGATATAAAGGTTATGTTTTATAATCCCATATTATATACTAGTACACAAACTTTCAATTTAAAAACAGGATACCCTGTAGGTAGGATAATTTCTTTGGTGTGTGATTAGTGAATGCCCCCAATCCTGAAATGTCCAGGACATAAGGGCATAAGCCTGTCACTGCAGATGTTGTATACTTTAACTGTTCTTCGACCAGACAC
Source organism: Stramonita haemastoma (assembly GCA_030674155.1). Lineage (NCBI taxonomy): Eukaryota > Metazoa > Mollusca > Gastropoda > Neogastropoda > Muricidae > Stramonita > Stramonita haemastoma. Next base: position 33,079,098 of record CM060318.1, read on the forward strand.
CATTTTGATTTCTTAGAAAATACAGGCAGCTATTTATTCATTTATTTATCTATAAATATTATTCTTTTATATCAAGGATAATGGAATAAGCACTCATGTGGGTTTTTTTCATCCCGTCCCTGTGTGTATGCAGTTTTGTAAATATTGTCTTCTGTTCCCACCGGCACACAATGGCCTACTCATGAAAAGTGGAACAGGATTTAATGTGTGTGCAAGAAGTTCCGTGTGCGTTCGCACACGGGGCCTCAGTTTACAGTCTCATCTGAAAGACTTAAGGAGAGTCAGCACTGATATTAACTCCAGGGGAAAAATCACCTCAAACGGGAATCGAACTCAGGTCGTCAAATTGCCAGCGCAATGTTCTGACTACTAGGCTATCCCTTCCCCAACAACAACCCGCCCCCCCCCCCCCCTCCAAAGCAAACAAACAAACAAATGTAAGAGTATCAAATCATCATGTTTCAGAGCAAGTGTTGTGATTTTTTTCAGGTCTCAAAAACTAGTTTTATTTTATTTCAAATTGTCAATCTTGTTGGTCTTCCTCCATAATGAGGTGATTACTTTGATGTGACTGATATGGTTTGCTATGGTGTTTTAAAAAAAAAAGGAGCAACTGTGTAGTTAATTTTGATGAGTATTGGTTTGTTTTTTTGTTTGGGGTTTTCTTTTTGGTTGATACAGATTTATTACCATTCATGTTTAGTTCAGAAATTGCATTACAATATGTTTCCTTGCACACTGTATTCATGACCAGCAATGAGTATTGGTAATTTGTAATAAGCCGCACAGTTTTAATATTAAGCAGAACTTTAATTCTTGATGAGGTGACAGCCATGTTAATCAATGCTTTTGTTGTTGGATCAGAATTGCAATAAACTGAATTAGTAACAGTAAAAGTTTCCGGCCATTTGGAGATCATTGGACAACTAATTGAGTTAAACCCAAAATAAACAAAGCAAGGTGGTGTAAGAGTGCATGTTCTTGATCAGATCATTTTGCTCTGTGTGCTGCATCTATAGATTGCCATTGTACTACACAGGGAATCATGATCGTGAGATTGATTAATTGATTGATGGATGGATGGATGGATGGATGGATGGATGAATGGATAGATGGATGGATAGATTAATTGATTGACTAACTGACTCAGTGACTGATTGATTGATTGATTGATTGATTGATTGTTGCAGGAACCAGGTTCAGGCCTTTATCGCTGGAGCTTCCCAAACCTCTGTTTCCTGTAGCTGGTTTTCCCATCCTCCATCACCATATTGAAGCTTGCAGCAAGGTATTGATGAACAAACTGCATACTACTGTAAACCTTTAGTGAACGTTCTAGATAATGTATCTGTAGACCGGTAGATGGGTAATCTATGTTGTAAAGTGCTTGTTTGGGTCTTTGACAACTACACACACATACACACACGCATGCATGCACACACATGCGTGCGTGCGCACACTTACACACACACACACACACACACACACACACACACACACACACACACACACACACACACACACACACACATGTTAAAAGTACATCTTGTCAGGAATGTAGAAATGTTGCTGGTCTGGGGCTACCTCATGAGTTAACCTAATGACTTTCTGCAGGCTGTCTTTTTGATATATGAATATGAATAATTTAAAGTTATGTTTTATGTTGCATATATCATATCATATATATATCGTGAGGTTCTGGGTTCGATTCCCAGCCTCGCCCTTCCCAGTTTGATGAAAAAAGTCAAACTGAATGTCAAAGTCATTCGGATGAGACTATAAACCGAGGCCCCGTGTGGGAACACATGCAGAACATCTTGCTTACATGTTAAAACCCCGTTCCGCCTTTCGGAAGAGCAGGCCATTGTGTGCTGATAGGAGCGGATGACAAAATAATACAAAAAACCAGCATGCACACAGGTGTCGTGTTTAGACACCATCCCTGAGGAAAAATCAGGGAGTTGGGAGTCCCAGGGTGGCTCTGGGCTGTATATGGCAACGTTTCTGGCGGCTCCTGCGACGGTACTGGAACCATTTGTATCAGTCATTGCCTTTCCAATGGATCATTCCAGTGGCGTGGAGAGGGGGGATCTGCTGCATGGGGAACAGTTTGCCCTCCATACTTGCTTACCCAGGCTTTGCGCTCTAAAGACAAGAGCGTAACTCCATAGTCTTCCGAGACTGATGGGTGCCTACTACTAGTATGGATTGTGAAAAGGATAGTTCAAGCAGAAAGGTGTTTTTATTGAGAGTGTTGTGTGTGTGTGTGTGTGTGTGTGTGTGTGTGTGTGTGTGTGTGTGTGTGTGTGTGTGTGTGTGTGTGTTTGTGTACACATATAATACATTAACATATCCATGTATTGTATATATATGATATTCATTATTTATGCGTTGACATTAATAATGTGGGAGGTGAAGCATATGGTACAAGTGTTGCTGATAATTTCATTTGTATACGTGTGTGTGTGTGTGTGTGTGTGTGTGTGTGTGTGTGTGTGTGTGTGTTGTGAGTGTGTGAGTGTGTGAGTGTGTGTGTGTGTGTGTGTGTGAGTGTGTGTGTGTGTGTGTGTGTGTGGTGTGTGTGTGTGTGTGTGTGTGCATCTATGTGCACGATGAGAAGAGTGTATCATACATCAGGACCACTGATCAGTATATTTAAAATGAAACATCTGTCTCCTGCTGTACAGATTCATGCATGCATGCATTCACATTGTTTTTTTTTGTGCACACACATAAACCAAAAATGAGCAATGTGTATATGTACACTAGTTAGTTAGTTAAAGTCTGTCCTGAGCCTAAGGCTCATCAGGCCGGCGCTTATCCCGGTTTCTGTGGCGTTAAGCGACTGAGAGTCATAGACTCCCCCCTGGATAGGACGCCAGTCTATCGCAGGGTTAACCCCCAACACAAGGTTGGTACCCCTTTTACACCTGGGTGGGGTGAGAAAATAGCCGTAAAGTGCCTTTTCCAAGGGCACAACGCCATAGCCGAAAGCTGGGATCGAACCCGCAACCTTTAGGTTACGAGTCCAACGCCCTAACCACTAGACTACAGCGGCGGCATATGTACACTAGTCCCACATAATTATTGATACGAATTATTGATATGAATTTAACTGTTGCAGCTGTCAGAGTTGAGGGAGATAATCCTGATTGGATTCTACCAACCCAACGAAGCTCTGAACAGGTTCATCAGCCAATCACAGGCAGATTTTAGAATTCAGATCAGGTGAGGAAACAATGTTTGGAGCGTGTGTACTTCTTTTCATTGGCTTCAAGCTTTGTAATGTGATCATTCATTCTTGATTCATTTAACACAACCAACCTTCAGGATGTTGTCAATCTTGAAACAAGTATGGAGGACAGACCAAGAAAGATTTCAAATTGTCAGACAAAAGAGTTGATGTCGATTTCAGATTTTGTTTGTTTGAAGTTTTGGGTCAAGCATAATATTGCTTTAAAAAAACAAACAAACAAAAAACAATTTGATCCCAAAAGAAGAGCAGGAGGGCATGGTAAACCTTTCAGAAATTTGAAATTCCTTCTAGATTTTTTAATAGAAATTTTAGGTTAAGCATGATATTTCTTTGGATTAGCAAAAAATGAAATATGAAAAAGAGTTGTGGAAACGTGGTATACTCATCTGAAATTCAAAGGTGCTTTCTATGTATTGACGTTTCGTACATGGAGTTGTTGATAGTGTTGTTGTCATTGTTGTTTGATTTGTTCTTGGTACATTCATATTTTAGAATCAATTGTGAGTGTCATTCATGTCATTCAAGTCCTTTGGATGAGACTATAAACCGAGGCCCAGTGTGCGAACACACGCAGAACATCTTGCGCACATGTTAAACCCTGTTCCGCTTTTTGTAAGAGTAGGCCATTGTGTGCGGGTGGGAACAGATGACATAGTTTAGAAAACGGCATACACATGGGGACTGGATGTAAAAAAAGCACATGAGTGCTTATTCCATTATCTTCGATATAAAAGAAAAAAAAACAACAACATATCTTTACCTTATTTCTACATAAATCTAATCCTCTTTTCTTTTTTTAGACGCATACTTTTTTTTTCCCAATTTATACTTCATTTATAAAGAATAACCCAAATGTACTATTCTGTTGTCCACAGCTGTCAGTTTCCCCCACTTTCAGCTCCTCTCAGTTGCTAATAATTTCATCCCATCCCAGCCCAGCTGGGGCCAGCTGGTGCTAATTATAGCAAGAACTGACCACACCTGGACTAAGGTAATTGGATTTGGGTGCTGTGTGTCGTCAGGTATCTACAAGAATACAGTGCGCTGGGAACGGCAGGAGGATTGTACCATTTCCGAGACCAGATCATGACAGGAGGACCCGAGCTGTTTTTTGTCATGAACGCCGACGTCTGCGGTGATTTCCCCCTTCAGGGCATGTTGGACTTTCACAGGACCTTGCCAGCCTCTGCAGTGTGCACCATGTTGGCTACAGAGGTACAGAGAGCGTGGGGGGGTCCTTTTTTTTGGGGGTGGGGGGAAGTATGTGGGGGAGGTGATGGGGTTAATTGATCGAAGTGTTAAAATTGGGGGATGATAGAAGTGAAAGTAGGTTGAAGTGTTGAAATGGTGATGGTGATGATGATGATGATGATATATAATAATAATAATAATAATAATAATAATATAATAATAATAATAATAATAATGATAATAATAATAATATGATGATGATGATGATGATGATGATGATATAAAAAAAAAAAAAATGATGATGATGATGATGATGATGATGATGAAAATGAAAAAAAAATTACAACAGCAACAACAGCAACAACACTACTACTACTACTACTACTACTACTACTACTACTACTACTACTACTACTACTACTACTACTACTATACTACTACTACTACTACTACTACTATACTACAGCCACTACTACTACTTCTACTCTTACTCCTACTTCTACTTCTTCAACTACTACTAAAAACAATGATAATAATAATACATGGATATAGCACCATATCTTGTAAAAAAACAAATCAAATCAAATATGGAGAAAACTGTTTCTTTCTTCAGATGTCCTGATACCTGAGTGGTTTAAACAGTTTTGAAGGGAAAGGAAGGGGGAGGGATTGGAGGGTTTTGGCTTTTGATTTAGATTTTTTTGTGTTTTTTTTTTGTTTTTGTTTTTTTGTGTGTTTTTTTAGATCAGATTTTCAGAATTTCCTGTCATCAGTTACGATTGATTTAGATTATATATTTTTTCATGATTTTGTAGCTGTAGTAAATGGCTCCTTCAGGTTTTTTTCCCTTCGAAAATGCATCTGTCAGTATTCCTGACTCTTCCTCATATCTGACATTGCCAGTTTAAACATTTCTTTACTACTTTATTTTCAAAACAGGCCACTAAACAGCAGTCTCTGAACTACGG
>CM060318.1:33087012-33097012 GCA_030674155.1 Stramonita haemastoma
AAAAACAAAATCAAAATAAACAAAAGAGCAAAAGAGAGAGAGAGAGAGTAGAGAGAGAGAGAAGAGAGAGAGAGAGAGAGAGAGAGAGAGAGAGAGAATTTTCATTTCCTACCCCTGTCTTGATTGTAGCCTTTTGTGTGTGTGTGTGTGTGTGTGTGTGTGTGTGTGTGTGTGTGTGTGTGTGTGTGTGTGTGTGTGTGTGTGTGTTTTGTGTGTTGTGTGTGTGTGTGTGTGTGTGTTGTTTGTGTTGTTTGTGTGAGTGTGCTGTGTTGTTTGTGTTGTTTGTGTGTGTGTTGTTTGTGTTTGTGTGTGTGTGTGTGTGTGTGCCGTGCGTGTGCGTGTGTGTATATGTATGTGTTTGACTGATTTGTCTTTCTCTTCACTCTCATCACTATTTCATTACAAATGACATAATATTTATTTATGTTCACCGTTAATAAATTTTAAAAGGGGGGAGGGGGGAGGAGGGCTGTAAGATAGCCTAGTGGTTAGAGTGTTGAGCTCAAGATCTGATGGCACAGGTTTGAACCACCCCCACAACTTGTGAGGAGATGTTGTACCCTAGAGTTAACAGCAGTGCCAACTCTGCTTCCCCTAAAGGCCTTTTGGTGAGGCTGTAAGCTGAGGGTGCATTTGCAAATGCATACAGAATATCTTGCACACATTAAAGCCCATTCTGCCTTTTTGATGAGTAGGCCATTGCATGCCAGTAGGAAGGGATGACAAAATTAAAAAAAAAAAAAAGTGCATGCACAGTGATGTTATGTTTAGACATTATCCCTTGAAGACATAATGTGGCTGTCACATATACTACCATTGTAAAATCTCAGAGTTCAATCGAGAAATGAAAATAAAAAAACGAAAGAACATTTATCTGTTTATTTGTAAGTATTTAAAGTTTACAGTGTGTTGCCTTTGCTTGTCATAGACTTTTTTTTTGCCAATAATATTTGTTATTAATTGCTTTTCGTCTATCTGCTACTGCTGGCAAACCACTTCAACAACCTGAAGTTATTGGTTTCATCTGAGAAGAAACTCCTAATGATTAAGTTAAGTGTTTGAATATAAAATCGTTTTATTGATGCTTTAAACAAGATTTCTTTGTTTACCTTTGTACGAGTTATCAGGACATCAGGCAGAGAGGGTACGTCTTTCTTTTTCCATTTCCTACCCCTGTCTTGATTGTAGCCGTTTGTGAATTAGTCTTTGTCCTTTTAAAACGTTTTTCTTCATAAATGATCAAAACGCACCGCAAATGAATTCATCCATAATTTTGCTCCTAGTTGTCATGTTATGTTTGCTTTATATGATAAAAGATTGCCATGTGAATCAGTCGTGTGATTTAAATAATAAATTGATGTGCGCTTAGAAGTGCTAATAGAAACTGATAAGAGAAAACAGACAATACACTTTTGGGCAGAATCTGCTGTCCTCAGCTTTCAGTTCCATTGCAGTGTCTCTTTAACCAGCTAGGTTTCAGTGAGTGTTGCTGAAAAAGAGTCATTCTAGTGTGATTTTGTTTTGTTGTGTTTTTTTCCAATGACTATCATGGTATTTTCTACCTGGTCATTTTGGATGTCAGAGGATGATGTATGATAAAGTGATGATGTATTTCTTCCTGAGGGTTTTGTCACACATAGCCTGATTGGAATCGTTACTTTTGGTTCCATTTTTTTTTTTTATTCAAGTAGCTGAAAAAAAAAATCCCTGTGATCTTGAGTTACTGGCATAGGACAATGATCATTGTGCAGGAAATTATTTTGATCGTTGTTTTGATTAGCTGTCAGACAAGCCTTGGCTTGATCTTGTGGGCAAATGATCACTTTTGTTGTATTTCATTCTTTGTCTTGCACAGTCATTGGAGTATTGTTTGGCACCTGTTGCCTTTGATGCTGCTTTATCAACTTTGAGGCTGAGTTGTGGATGATAGTGTGCATCTTGTTAGGTGTTATTTATTTTTATTTTATTCATACTTTTATATCAAGAATAATGGAATAAGCACTCATGTGCTTTTTTAATCCAATCCTAATATTTATGCAGTTTTGGAAATGTTATCTGTTCCCACCAGCACACAGTGGCCTACTCCTACGAAAAGTGGAACAGGATTTAACATGTTCGCAAAATGTTCTGCATGTGTTCACACATGGGGCCTTGGTTAATAGTCTTATCTGATGGACTGTGGGGAGAGCACTCCTGGAGTTAACTCCAGGAGAAAAATCCCCTTTAGCAGGAATCAAACCCGGGTCGTCAAATTGCAAGTGCAATGTCCTGACCACTAGGCAAAGGGTATCTTGTTGATTCCTTATTGTAGAAAGGTTCACCTTTGTTTTGTTCTTTTTTTTTTTTTGCTGTGTTGATAGTTGTCTGATTTTTGTTTGTTAATTTTTTATCTATAGATCTATATACAGTGTATAAACTGATAAATAATGGTGTTGGACTGTACAAACTGAACACACTGAGGTACACTTTTTTTTGGTTTGTTTCTCTGCTGTGTTTGTATGAACATGTAAATGATGTATGATAAAGGGTGATAGACAATACACATCTGATAAAAGATGAACATATGCATGTGCTAGTGTTGTGAATTCACTGTACAGGTTTGTGCATTATCTAGCAATGTTGTAGTAGCTAGTAGCATTGTAGTGCACTGTGGTATAATGTTTGTGAAATCATTTTGGTGGCCTTTTTTTCAAGGGGGGAGGGGGGGCAGGGGGAGGAGACTGAGAGAGCATTCACATGGACAAAGTTGTAAGATGAGTTAGTTTTACTTGTTAGGAACTTGCTCTGCAAAATAAACAGTACGATGGATAGATAAGGCTACCTCAGTACTTACTGTCTTCATGTATATAGTCATAGTTATAGCACACAGATTGTTTGCTGGGTACAATTACTTGTATAGCGAGTCATAATTATAGCACACAGATTGTTTGCTGGGTACAATTATTTGTATAGCGAGTCATTATTATAGCACACAGATTTTTGCTGGTAAAATTACTTGTATAGCGAGTCATTATTATAGCACACAGATTGTTTGCTGGGTAAAATTACTTGTATAGCGAGTCATTATTATAGCACACAGATTGTTTGCTGGTAAAATTACTTGTATAGCGAGTCATAATTATAGCACACAGATTGTTTGCTGGGTAAAATTACTCGTATAGCTAGTCATTATTATAGCACACAGATTGTTTGCTGGTAAAATTACTTGAAAGCGAGTCATTTATTATAGCACACAGATTGTTTGCTGGGTATAATTACTCAGTAAAAGCTAGTCATTATATATAGCACACATGATATGTTTGCTGGGTAAAATTAACTTGTATAGAGAGTCATTATTATAGCACACAGATTGTTTGCTGGTAAAATTACTCGTATAGCTAGTCATCATTATAGCACACAGATTGTTGCTGGTAATAATTACTCATATAGCTAGTCATTATTATAGCACACAGATTGTTTGCTGGGTATAATTACTTGTATCAGCCGTACCAAATGCCTTAGTTAATCTGTTCTTCCACAAAAGACGGACATGTTTTTGTTGGTTGGTTGGTCGGTTGTATGCACTAAAATGATGGATGCTGCAGCCGAGTGGTTAAAACTGTTCAACTTCAATCCCATGGCTCCATGAAGTCATGGATTCAAATCTCAGAGCCATCTAGTGAATTAAGGGTAGGGATTTTTTTTTTTACCATCTTCCAGGTCAACTTCATGTGCAGACCTACCAGTGCCTTAATTCCCTTCATGTACTGACACATGTAGAAGTTCAAATATACATTTTATAGATCCTATAATTCATGTCAGCATTTGGTGGGTTACGAAAACACAAACATACTGGATTACCCAGCATACATCCCGAATTTGGAATATGACTTCCTTCCTGGTGGGCAAAAACGGTTATAAAATCTCACCATTGGTGGGCCTGGGAGCTCTAGCTGAGGAACAAAGCCCTGTGTGCGAACGCACACAGAACACCTTGCGCACATGTTAAATCCTGTTCTGCTTTTCGTAAGAGTAGGCCATTGTGTAACGGTGGGAACAGATGACATTTACAAAAATGCATACACATGGGGACTGGATGTAAAAAAGCACATGAGTGCTTATTCCATTATCCTTGATATAAAAGAATAAATCAAATCAAATCAAATCAAACAAAGAAAGCCCCCCCCAAAACTGCACAACATATTATGTACATATTTGCACGCAGGACTTTGGCATAAAAAAGACCTTGCAGGGGAACAGAATCAAAACCGTTGTTAACTGTTGGGAGAGAATTCCCTGTAAACCCTCCAAACAAGCTATGCACGAAAACTAGTAATGTATTGGTGTATTCCACGCTGGCACACGCATTGCCATTTGTTGCTTGATCTACTCTTTCACATGGACACCAGAAGTGATCCAGTTTTGTGTTGTAATTTTTGCTCAGTTTGTTAAGGAATCTGAATTAGAAATGTTGAAGATGTATTTTATCATACCAAGTTTGGGAAATGCAGGTTTTGTTTGCCTTTTCTTTGTGTGTTAACTTTGTAAACTCTTCTCTCATTTTTTTTTTCTCAAGAGGGGCAAATGGGAATGTTATCATTAAGATTTACAAATGTAAATAAATATGTGTAACAGGTTAACAAGAGTTATTGAGGAATAATATATTTTTTTAAATCAGTGAAATAACTCTGGTGTGTGGTGTGTGTGTGTGTGTGTGTGTGTGTGTGTGTGTGTGTGTGTGTGTGTGTTGTGTGTGTTGTGTGTGTGTGTGTGTGTGTGTGTGTGTGTGTGTGTGTGTGTGTGTGTGTGTGTGTGTTGTGTGTGTGTGTGTGTGTGTGTGTGTGTGTGTGTGTGTGTGTGTTGTGTGTGTGTGTGTGTGTGTGTGTGTGTGTGTGTGTGTGTGTGTTGTGTTGTGTTGTGTTGGTGTGTGTGTGTGTGGGTGTGTGTGTGTGTGTGTGTGTGTGTGTGTGTTCGCAGCTTTGATTTCCAAGTGCCTTCCAAGGGTGATCCACTTTGAGCATGATGTCTTCGTCCCAATGGCAGCCACAGGAACGCTGTTTGTGTATCAGACCTCCCAGTTCTGGAGCCAGATCAAAAATGCTGGGTAATTTAAAGTGTGGGATGATCCATCCTTGAGAGATTCTGTCTTCATGGTGATGAACTGTTTTGCTCCGTATAGTGTGTGTTGTGTGTGTGTGTGTGTGTGTGTGTGTGTGTGTGTGTGTGTGTGTGTGTGTGTGTGTGTTCAATTTATTTTAACGTCTTTTCACAAATTGAGATATTAGACGGAAATGAGGGAGAGAGAAAGAGAGACAGAGACAGAGAAAGACAGAGGGGGAAGGGTGTGTAAATGTCAGGGGAGGAGGGTGTAGTTGGTAATGTATGGAAGATGGAATTTCAGGGGATCAATAGGGCCTACATGTGGATTGATAAAGAAAAACACCTTAACGTTACTTACATACTAAACTTCAATGAACAAAAAGGAAAATGCAGTTCTAACAATCCCTAACAAAAACAGTAATTCCAACGAAAAAAATCTGAGGTAATTTCACCTGAGAAAAAAAAGTCGTAAGTAGCCTCCTCCCCCCCTGGCAAAAAAAAGAAAAAAAAAGTATGTGTGTGTGTGTACGCACGTGTGTTTGTGTTTGTATGTGTGTGCATGTGTGCTTGCATGTCATATATGATTTTGTGTATGTGCATGCATGTGTTCTTTGATGCATACATGTGAGTGAGCACACACATGCATGCATATGTGTCTGATCTTCATGCACAGTTGTTTGAATGCTGATGATACATCAAAGCATGCATATTATTACTATCTCATCACAGTTCTTTTAATGCTTACTTAACAGTTCAAACATAAGACACATTAATTGTACCTTGCATCACTTACAAATCAAAACTTATAACACATTAATTGTACATTAACATCACTTAACAGAATCAAAACTATCATAACCATTAATCGTACCTTACATCACTTACAAATCAAAACTATCATAACCCATTAATTGTACCTTAGCATCACTGAACAGAATCAAAACTATCATAACACATTAATGTACCTTGCATCACTGAACAGTATCTATCAAAACTATGTGTCTTGTTACAGTCAGCCGCGCCGCGATCTAGCCAACCGTCACTACCTGACGGTGTACAAACGAACACACCCGGAGCGACTGGCAGCGAACAAGGAGGGGCACCCCACCATAATCGGCGACGTGTTCATTCACCCGTCTGCTCAGGTTCACCCCACAGCTGTGGTAGGCAGCCATTGTTCTTCCCTCTGCTTTTGTATTATATGGGAAATAATATGTGACGCTCCACCCCATAAGGAGTCGCATTGCACCAGAGGTCAATTTTAGTTATTGACATTTTATTAATCTGTAATGAAATGGCTATACAATAGAAAAAACAGACTGAAAATCGGACACTTCTATGAAAAGTTATTACAGGTTGAAGTGATAGACTACAGGAAATGACAAAACGAGAAATGGACAAGTTTGGCATCATAATAAATGGTCAGAATGAGGGCTTGGGCATTTTTAAAGCATGTTTAAAAGCAAAAGGATACAAAATTATGACTTGATATTTCATTACAAGGTAGAATAATGGTTATAGTTTTATAATCAATCAAAATCTGAAAATTGCCAACTTGACCCCAACTGCCTTTAATGGCTTCTAGCTGAAAAGTGGGTTATGTGCTAATTGACTCATTTTGTGGTGGAGCGTCACACATGGTCCAAAAGAGTCAAATGTTAGAGGCATATCTGTTCATCTGCCTGGTTTTGGTTGAGCTATTCAGAAAGAAGGAAGGTGGCTAGGATGGTCCAGACATTCGTTCGCCTGCCTAACAAGTAAATCGTGAGATTTTGGGTTCGATTCCCAGTCGTGCCCTTTCTTCCCAGTTTGATGATTAACTTAAAATAAAACTGAATGTCAAAGTCTTTCAGATGAGACTATAAAATGATGCCCCATGTGCGAACACATGCAGGACATCTTCTGCACATTTCAAAAACCCATTCTGCCTTTTGAAAGAGTAGGCCATTTTGTGCAAAAAAAATGTTGTGACAAAACTTAAGTTGGAATTTGGCTACCTAAATGGTGGGGTAGGGGGTGGGAAGGGGGGTGGGGGTGGGGAAACAGTCGCATATGCAAAAATCTCATCATTGGTAAACCTCAGAGCTCTAGCCAAGGAACAACACAACAACAACAAGTATTTAGACGGTGGAATAAAAATCTATGTCCGATCAGAATCAGAAAGTGTTTATAAACTCACCAGATCCTGAGAGTTTGGGATGCTATGTGTGGTTATGTTCTGTTTGTATATATAAAAAAAAAAGATTGGAGATCAGACCAGAAAGTTTTTGACTTTGCCAAGAATTGAAATTTGTTATTTTTGGAAACAAAAGGATAATGCATAATATTTTCTAGAACTGCAACATAGGTTTTCAAGCCAAACACTAATATCTCTCATGGTAATTATTACAACGATTTCTTTCTCCCTTCTAGCTGGGCCCCAATGTGACGATAGGAAAGAGCGTCATTGTTGGAGAAGGAGTTCGAGTCCGTGAATCCATTGTCCTAGAGGGGGCTACCCTGCAGGTAAATGCTTGATGGTATTGTTTGGAATGTGGAGGAATACTTGCACACATGTTCATAATATAATCGGATGTGTGTTTGCTCCTCTCACTTGTTTCATCTCTTTTTGTTGCTGTTTCTTTTTTTGACACATGCATGGATGCATGATGCACCATCACACCACACACCATGCACACACGCATGCACACACAGAGAAACAGACACAGATACACTCACACATGCACACACATGCACGCAAGCACGCACACACGCATGCACGCACGTACTCATGCACAGGCGCGGCTGCACACACACACACACACACACACACACACAACACACACACACACACACACACAACACACACACACACATATATATATATATATATATATATATATATATATATATATATATATATATATATATTAACAACAAAATGTGGTAAAGGAAAACAAGTGCAGATAACCATCACAACAACATCATCATCACAAAAATGCTTCCAGAGTTTTGAAAAAAAAACAAAACAAAAACAAAACCATAGTAAAACAAGAAAATGCTACAAACGTAAAGTTTTGGTGACAGCATGATTTATACCTATAGATGCCTATTTGCAGGACCATTCTTGCATTCTGCACTCTGTCATTGGCTGGCACAGTACTGTGGAGTTCTGGACTCATGTGGAGTCCATCATCGTCGCAAGAATGCTTCCAAAGTTTTGAGAAACCCCCCCCACACCTCAAAGTAAAATAAAATGCTATTAACCCTCTTGCATTTGGATTCTCTGAACATAAACTGCCCCTAGATTTTGCATTCCATCACAAATCAGGTCAGGCACACATGCTTGCTGGCCTTTTCCTCCTTCTAAGTATATACCAGCAGCTATAATTGCTTCCAGACTCTCAACAGGATTTCTACCTCTAGCCTGATAGAGCTTTGGCATGTGGTAGCAATTAGTGATGGTCACAAACATGATGGAAATCAACGGTGTGTATATCCAGCGATTCCCAGTTCAAGATCCAGGGGGTGCGGGATTGAACAATTGCCTCCAAGTATTCAATCCGGCAAATCCCGGTTCAGGACTAAGGGTAAAAAAAAAAAAGTTAAGTCTGTCCCGAGCCTATAGAGGCTCATCAGGCTGGTGCTTATCCCAGTTTCTGTGGCGTTAAGCGACTGAGAGTCATAGACTCCCCCCTGATAGGACGCCAGTCTATCGCGGGTTAACCCCCAAAACAAGGTTGGTACCCCTGTTTACACCGGGTGGGTGAGAAATACCGTAAAGTGCCTTTTCAAGGCACAACGCCAAAGCCGAAGCGGATTGAACCCACAACCTTAGATTCGAGTCCACGCCCTAACCACTAGACTACAGCGGCGGCTAAGAGGGTAAAAGAAAAGGGTAAATCTGTAGAAATTCGGTAAATAAGAGGTAAATGTGTAAATTTTGGTGACAGCATGAAGTGTGCCTGTGCCTCTTTGCAGGACCATTGCTGCATCCTGCACTCGGTCATCGGGTGGCACAGCACTGTGGGGTTCTGGACCCGGGTGGAAGGCACGCCCAACGACCCCAACCCCGACAAAGCCTTTGCCAAGGTGGACATCCCTTCCATGTTCACCGACGACGGTCGACTCAATCCTTCCATCACTGTCATAGTCAGTAGCCTCCCTCCTTCCATCACTGTCATAGGTCAGTAGCCTCCCTTCCTTCCATCACTGTCATAGGTCAGTAGCCTCCCCTCCTTCCATCACTGTCATAGGTCAGTAGCCTCCCCTCCTTCCATCACTGTCATAGGTCAGTAGCCCCTCCTTCATAACGTCATAGGTCATAGCTCCCCTCCTTCCATCACTGTCATAGGTCAGTAGCCTCCCCTCCTTCCATCACTGTTATAGGTCAGTAGCCTCCCCTCCTTCCATCACTGTCATAGGTCAGTAGCCTCCCCTCCTTCCATCACTGTCATAGGTCAGTAGCCTCCCCTCTTTCCCCCCCTCCCCTCTCCCCTTCCCATTGACCCCAATCCCAACAAGGCCTTTGTGCCTGATAGAGCTTTGGCATGTGGTAGCAATTAGTGATGAACGTAGGTCAGTAGCCTCCCCTCTTTCCCCCCCCCCCCCCCCCCCCCACCTTCCACCTGATACATACTTCTTGGGTTTCCGTCTTCTCTCATGTCTGTATCTTGTCTGCATTCCAGGCTTAAATTTTTTTTATATATTCCTCTTACAATGATGTTTAAAAAAAAAACAAAAAAAACAAACTAACGATGTTTTACTTGTGGAGCTCACTTGCAGTGTTGACAACTTGCTTCTTTGTGTTGCAGACCATCTTGTGCGCACGTTAAAATCTGTTCCGCTTTTCATAAGAGTAGGCCATTGTGTGCCAGTGGGAACAGATGACAAGATTTACAAAAAAATGCATACACACGGGGACTTGATGTAAAAAAAAGAA
>CM060318.1:33102012-33114512 GCA_030674155.1 Stramonita haemastoma
TTGATATTAAATACAATGAAACTACTCACAACGCTTTGCACATGCGTGAACATGTAAACATGGATAACACACACAGCACACTCATATAATAATATACAACTTCAAAATGCAGTGGTCACAATTTTTATGTACGTTTAATGTTTTTGCTCAGTGAGCAAGCTTGCATCTTTTCTAACAGGTGGTGAGTTGGATTTTTTTTTATTTATTTATTTTTTTTGGGCATTCCTTGGCCAGAGGTCTGAGGTTCATCTATGTAATTTTGCACATGCAGCATTTTTACCCAACATTAAGGTAGCCATTGTCCAACTTCAGAGAAGCAAGTGATACCCAATCCAGTCTTTAAAAAAAAATTCTTCTATTTCGAGAATAATGGAATAAGCCCTCATGGGCTTTTCTTTACATCCAGTCTCCATGTGTATAGAGTTTTGTAAATTTTATCATCCATTCCCACCAGTGCACAATGACATACTCTTCTAAAAAGTGGGACAGGTTTTAATGTGTGAAAGATGTTTTGTGTGCATTCACACTCGGGCCTTTGGTTTATAGTTTCATCTGAGGACTTTTGGGGGGAGTGGAATCGGCACTGATGTTAAGTCCAGGGGAAAATATCCCCTTAAATGTGATTCGAACCTGGGTCAGCACGTCACAAGCTCAATGCCCTAACCAACCAGGCTACCTTCTGCCCTGCTTGTTTATAGCCCCACCAACCACATAGTAAAGTAGAAAGAGACAAAAAACTACTCTTCTTTTGTGCATTATACACAACACTCTGTGTGTTCACAGATATGTGCTTACATGTACATATGTGTGTGTTTTCATGCATGCGTGCATGTTTGTATGCATACATGTGCATGCAATTTTGTACGTGTATAAACGTGCATGTACATAACACGTGTCTGTCAAACTCAGGGTTATAAGAAAACAAAAAGAACTTGAAACATGCACAAGAGACTCATCTTAACTTGTTACACAGAATGAAACATATCTGAAATATTTGTGACTTCCCCCCCCCCCTGCCCAGAAGTTAGCGATGTACAAATGTCATTAATTATTAATAAAGTAACCACACCAAGCTAACCTCTATACATTCAAGCAGCAGCTGATATAACGTCATCACCTTGTCAGAATGGATGGAAACATACTAGCAGGGTTTTATTCTTATGTTTTAAACAGAGCAATCTAACTGTATATGTGGCGCTTCACCACGAAATGAGTTGCTTAGCACATTACCCAATTTTCTGCTAGGAGCCTTTAAGGCAGGTGGGGGTCAAGTTGTCAATTTTGTGATTTTGATTGATTATTAAACTAGATATGTTTATTTATCTTATAATGAAATATAAAGGTATCATTTTTATTCCTTTTGCTTTTAAATGTGTTTTGAAAATACCAAAGCATTTATTCTGACAACCTGTTACTAAAATAAACTTGCCCGTTTCTCATTTTGTCACATCCTGCAGTCTATCATTTCAATTTGTAATAATATTGCCCAAAATTGTCCGATTTTCAATCTGTTTTTTGTATTTGATAGCCACTTTATTGCACATTAATAACATGTCAATAACTAAAAATTGACCTCATGTGCACTCCGTCTCATTATGTGGTGGAGCGTCACATATAATATATAAGCACATTTTTAACCGACGCAATTACAGTTGTACATAGTGATTAACTGTATACACATTGTGTCTGCAACGGTACTGGAACCATTCATATCGGTCATTGCCTTTCCAATGGATCATTCTAGTGCCGTGGAGAGGGGGGGGTCTGCTGAATGGGTAACAGCTTGCCCTCCGTACTTACCTACCCAGGCATTGCACTCTAAAGACTAGAGCGCAACTCCATTGTCTTCCGAGACTGATGGGTGCCTGCTACTACTAATTTCTAAAAAAAATATTAGTGGCTCTCTATATATTACTGGCCTGGAGTAAGCAATGCGACTGAATGAGTCTGAATATGAATTTTGTTAAATGATGGAACGGCAATGAGAGGTATAGGAACAGCAACACATGAGAACATCACAGATGAAAAGCAGCAAACATACAAATAAAAAGCCCCAATATCTGGTTCATCAATGTTGTCACTCATATTGTTCGAGAGGATATGGAGATTCAGTATTCAGTATTTATTAGAACACACAGATATATATATATATATATATATATTATATATATATATATATATATATATATATATATATATATATAATATATATATATATATATATATATATATATATATATATATATATATATATATATATATTTTGTGTTTATTTTAATTGTAGTAGTATATAGTAGTATATAGTAGTATATAGTAGTATATATATATATATGTATATATATGTATATATATTATATATATATATATATATATATATATATATATATATATATATATATATATATATATATAGTACAATTAAAATAAACACAATATACATATAGTTCGGTACATATTTTCATCATTGATTAATATCAATCATATGTGGTATAATACAAAGGCAGTTAAAAAAATTTGGTGCTTAATACAGAACAAAACATCTCACAGTTACCTACATCATAAAATACCACAAAGCCTGCTACAGGGTTAATACGTTTTTGATTGTATATAGGTTAGTTGCCAGCACCATTAAAAGAACTGACAACTAGCCCACTGCTGCTGCTGCTGCTACTGCTACTACTACTACTACTGCTGCTGCTGTCATACTACTACTACTACTACTACTACTACTACTACTACTACTACTACTACTACTACTACTACTACTACCACTACTTACTACTTACTACTACTACTACTTCTACTGTTGTTGCTGCTGCTATTACTAATACTACTTCTACTACTACCGTTGTTACTAGTACTGCTGCTGCTTCTACTACTACTACTACTTACTACTACTACTACTACTACTACTACTACTACTACTACGTCTACTACGTCTACTACGTCTACTACGTCTACTACTACGTCTACTATGTCTACTTTTATTACAACTACGACTACTACAGCTGTTTGTGGAGGTTAAAATGAATGTGTGTATGCAAACAGATTGTCCTGAAAAAACAAAACAACAAGTATAAAACAAAACAACAACCATAGATCCCTTTGGGGGCTAGCTTTTTTTTTTTTGTCACTGTACTATGTAGTAATATCTATCAAGGACGGGATAGCTCAGTGGTCAGAGCACTCGCTTTTCCCAAGTCAATGTTAAGCAGCGTCGAGCGTGGTTACCATCATTGGATGGGTGACCTTTTGCGCGCCTTGGCTTCAGTACAGTTACCCCAGTTCACCCAGCTGTAAATGGGTACCTGCCCTCTTTAGGGTCAGGGAAGGTAAAGCAGCGAAGGAGATGAAATGGGCGCCGCCCTCAATATGCTGTCCCTCTAGAATAGCTGAAGTCTCTGAAGCCTGGCTCCCTACAACCACACAGGTTATGGGACACCTTTTCCTTTTTATACATTAGATATTACTAAGGTAGAGAGTTCCATCACCTCATAGGAAAAGTTTAGAAGCAGCTGCACTCCACGAAGGATGAGGTAACGGTAAAGGTAAACTGGTAATGGATAAAATTAAATAGAACAGAGGAGATCCAGAGTTCACCTTTATCTTCATTTTCACCTAACCCATAGTCCAGTCGACCGTTGGCAGCACACACATTGAAGATTTTATGGGCCGGTGAGTTTCCTCCTCTCCTCACAGTTCTCAGCCCTCTGTAGTAGCCTATAGGCCATCGTTCCATCCAAGGCCAGTCCACTGATGCTGTCTTTCCATCATTTCCTCTGTCTGCCTCTTCGTCTCCCTCCTCCTCCTTAGCCTATTGTTCCCTGAAGGACAGTCTTGGCCTGTCCAGATGTTCGTGTGACGTGGCCTGTACCACGTGAGAGTCATGCTGGCTTTAAAAAAAAAACGCCAAGTTTTTCAGCTCGAGCTGATAAGAAAACACCTGTGAAGAACAACAAAACCGACTTCTCTGTGGGTGCTTGCACCCACACCGGCTTGTCCCTAAAGGCTGTATTGCCATGAGGAACGTTTAACTCACCCTTTTCAGTTTTTCAGCTCCAGCTTGAGGGAGATGTATGGCCCACCACGGAGAAGTGCAGCCCCAATCCAGAACCTTCCGGAGCAGATTCTGACGGTTAATGAGGCAATAACAACAGCAACAACAACAACAATAAATGCTAGATCACTTTGAACTGCTCATTAACTAGCCTTCACCAAGTAGCCCTAGTGTCTTTGTTGACCTCATTAACACTACAGAGCGTTCCACCCAGTGTCAAGTAGATATAACCGCTGGTGTGAATCTGGGTGTGGCCTGAAATCCCACAGGAGGAGGGTATGTACACAAATAAGGAAGAAAGACCCCTCCCCAACCCCCCAACTCCTTTGCAAGAGCTAGGTTGGACTTCATCCATCACGATAGTTGATCATATATAGGCCCTATATAATATATATATATATATATATATATATATATATATATATATATATATATATATATATATACATACATACATACACGAGTGAGGACACACTGTCACACACACACACACACACACATCTATCTATCTATCTATCTATCTATCTATCTATCTATCTATCTATCTATCTATCTATCTATCTATCTATCTATCTGGGTGTGTGTGTGTGTGTGTATGTGTGCGTGTGTGTGTTTATTCATTTATTCTTTTATATCGAGGATAATGGAATAAGCACTCATGTGCTGTGTGTATGTGTGTGCGTGTGTGCATGCGTGCGTGTGTGCATGCGTGCGTGCCTACGTGCATGCGTGCGTGCCTACGTGCGTGTGTACGTGTGTGTGTACGTGTGTGCGTTTCCTCACTCCACCAGATGGTGCAGGGATTTGACCTATGACTTAACAAGGTAAGGATAACAAGGAATAGAACCCCGTTATTTATCTCTATGGTTTACAACGAGAACAAGAAACGTGTGCGATATTACCTCTACTGTGGGCCTACACCCTACCCAGTGACAATGTGGGTTTTGACACTCCCTCATATCATTGCAAAAATATGTACAATAGCCTACTACACAGCACAACATCACTCACCATACATTTTAGTGTCACCTGTATCATATTTTGATATATTATTTTACTGTGAAACAGTCACTGGTTAAGTAAATTGTTTGTGACCGTCAATTCATTTTTTTTTATTAATGGGTGGTGGTCTACTATTGTTAGCTCCTGTGCCAAAAAAATACTGATGACATGGATTGTTCTTTGCTTAATTAAGTCACAGATGTATAAAAGCATAATAATAATGATCACTATTTTGCCTGTACTCTTGAAAGCCGTTTTACTGTGTAGCCTAACCGTACTTTATACCACTGAATACTAACTCTGTCAGCTAGGTAGATTCTCGCCAAAGTCCCCTAACAAGACTGGAAAAATAGTCAAAACAGAAACCCTCCACAAAACAAACAGGCTACCCCCACCCCTCTCTGATCTGTCGCTTCTTTCGTTCTTTTTACACACATCAGATGAGCAGCTTAGTCTCTACGATGGAGGCAACTGTATACTGCAGGTCCTCCAGGTCACTGTGGAGATTTTTGGTCACTAGGGTGGGAGACAGGTCTCAAATTAAATAGAGATTACTTGGTATGGTCATCACTGACTTTTGTTCAGTTTGCTGTCTTAGAGATGAATACCGGAAAGATGCACAGTCTCTATGGAGGCTGCTAACCAACGGCAACGTGGCTTTCCTGAAGCTGCCTACCCTCAAAGTGTTCTTTGGATAAACATCACAACCTTCCAGCATGCCAGAGAGAGAGAGAGAGAGAGAGAGAGAGAGAGAGAGAGAGAGAGAGAGAGAGAGAGAGAGAGAGAGAGAGAGACAGAGACAGAGACAGAGACAGACAGCAGACAGACACAGAGACAGAGAGACAGAGACAGAGATCAAGGTTGAGTTATTCAGTTGACAGTTGACTGCAGGTCTCGGTAAGCTGACTGGCGTTGTCCACAATCAGTACACTGCCACTGCAAGAGCCCTCAGAAGCGTTCTCGTCAGGGACATGTGCTTGTCCATCCTTTGGCTGCTTCTCACACCTCAGAACCCATCCATTGTTGCAGCCGATCCACACATGTCCTTGATCGTCCACACACAGGCTGTGGGACAGACAAGAGCTCCACTGCCTGCTGCCAGGTAACGCTCAAAGGAGCAGCTGTGGTCCCCGATTCTGATCACATGAACGCTGTCAAGGCTTGCATCGGCGACCAGCAGCTTCACCTGTCCTCCCTCCTGCCAGAAGCAGACGTCTGCAGGGCGAAAGTGAGCAGCATCAGATGGCGTGTATGTGGCAAAGGGGCGCATCTGCCATTGCCGAAACAGGCAGACATGGAGCTGAGTTTCACAGGTCTCCTCCTCAATGATGGCAAACAGCTTTCCATCTTTCGTTGCACTGAAGGCTTTCGGTTTTTGTGCAAACCACGGGATAAACACTTCTGCTGACTTACCCTTGCATCTGGCAATTGTGCAATATTTACTCATGTCAGTTTTTTGCAGGAGCGCGTACTGGTTGCCACTTGAGAAAAAAACACACTTCCCATCAGCTCTTTTACCTGCGAATGCCTGAATGTAGTGTTGTTCAACTTTAAGAAAGAAACCTTTTCTCCCGGCGAAGACCACAGGCCACATGAAACTCCTTTGCTGTCAATGCATGCGACTTGTTCATTTGTGTAACCTGGGGCAATACCGCCAAAGGAAATGTAGATGGTGTTTTCATCCAGGCAGGATAAAGCATGCACTTCGCGGCAGGATCCTTGCTGACCACACTGAAAGACTTTGATGACAACCTCTGACATGGCCAGGTGCAGGGGGAGAGAGAAGCGAACCACAGACCCCAGCCACTGTTGGATGCTGTCATCACTGAACAGACTGTGGTCGTGTCCTAGCAGTCCTGGCCTCAGGGTGGTGGTGGGTATGCAACCCTTGATTTTGCTCACTTCTTCCTCCCCGCCTTTTCCTTGCCGCATCTCTTTCTCCATGTGTACCTTCTCTGCGTCGGAGCCGGCGTTCAGAGCGTGGTTCAGTCGCTGCTGCAGCTGCAGCAGAGAATCCTGGCTTTGCTGCACGGCCCGGGTCTCTTGCATCAGCTCAGCGTTGACCGACTTCTTGCAGTCCTTGATGCCCCCCGACACTGTCTCACACCACTTGTCCACTCTGGCTACGATAGCGTCCCGCCGTGCCCGCACCTGCAATTTAGAAGTGTTTCTTGAATTTTTGTTTTGTGGGGAATGTAACTACTGAGTGTGCGTGCGTGCATGACATGCATGCAAGTGTGTTTGTGCGTGTTTGTGTGTGTTTGTGTGTGAGTGTGAATGTGTGTGTGTGTGTGTGTGTGTGTGTGTGTGTGTGTGTGTGTGTGTGTGTGTGTGTGTGTGTGTGTGTGTGTGTGTGTGTGTGTGTGTGCCGTCGTGGGTCATCGTGTGCCGGTGGGAACAGATGACACGATTTACAAAAAAAACTACATACACACGGGGACTGGATGTAAAAAAAAAGCACATGAGTGCTTATTTCATTATCCTCGATATAAAAGAATTTTTTTTAAAGTGCTACAAAGAGACACTCATCACTGAGTTGCATGAAATCCTAAGCCTCTGTTGGAGCGAAGGTGAAGTACCACAAGACATGAGGGATGCTAACATCATCACATTATACAAAAACAAAGGGGACAGAAGCGATTGCAATAATCATTGCGGCATATCCTTCCTCAGCATCGTTGGGAAAGTCTTTGCACCAGTAGTCCTGGAGAGGCTCCAGATATTTGAAGACCAAGTCTACTCTGAATTGCAGTGCAGTTTCCATGCCAACAGATCCACTATAGACATTATCTCCCTAAAACAACTTCAGGAGAAATGTAGGGAGCCATGGCAGCCACTCTTCATTGCCTTCACAGACCTCACAAAGGCTTTCAATCGGGTCGGTAGGGATGGCCTCTTCAAGATCCTTCCCAAGATCAGATGCTCACCCAAACGTCTCAGCATCATCAAATCCTTCCATGTAGACATGAAAGTCACAGTGGTCTTTGACGGCTCAACATCAGCTGCCTTCAACATGTAGTGCAGAGTGATACACATCATCATCATCATCTTCATCATCCTTTACACCCAGTGGTGTGTAGGGCAGCAACAAAGACTTTCCACCTCTGTCTATCCTGGGCCAGCCTGGTCAATGAACTCCAAGAGTGTTGCATGGCTTCCATCTCACATTCCACTGTCCTCCTCCATGTTGTTCTTGGTCTTCCTCTCTTTCTCTTGCCGTCTGGGGTCCAGTGCAGTGCTGTTCTTGCAATAGATTGTGTGTCTCTCCGGAGTTATATGCCCAATCCATCTCCATCTTCGTTTGCTAATGATGGTGCCCATGTCAGTTTGGTTGCATTTCCTCAGTAGATCTTCATTGGAAATCTTTTCTGGCCAAAAGATTCGAAGGATTCTCCAGAGGCAGGTGGTGTGGAAGGATCTAAGTTTGGCAAGATCCGTCTCGGTCATCCTCCAACATTCAGATCCATACAGGAGTGTAGACACAACACAGCTCTGGTATAACTTCAGCTTGGTGTTGGTACCGTACCGTACTGTGGAGATCTCCAGAGTGAAACACGGTTGCATCCTATTCCTACCCTGTTTGGAATCCTCTTTGCTGTGATGCGGACACATGGATTGGTTCTGCAGCTGAAGGTATCTACCTCCGAACCAGGTCAGACAGAAAGCTCTTCAACCTCTCCAGACTAAGAGCTAAGAATAAAGTCCAGCTGAGGTTCCTGCGTACCTTCTTCTTTGCAGTCGACACAGCAGTAACTGCCCACTCAGCTGAGGATCTACAGCAGCTCATGACTTGCTTTAGTGATGTCTACCAAGACTTTGGGCTTACCATTAGCCTGAAGAAAATAAAGTCATGGGACAGGATGTTGACTCTCCCCCAGCCATCTGCATCAATGACCATGAAAAGGATGTCATCCATGACTTAATGTACCTGGGCTCACTATCTCAGATACCATTTCACTTGACACAGAGCTCAACAAACACGTCGAAAAAGCAGCTACCACTATAACCAGACTGAAAAAGAATGCATGGAACAAAAGCACATGGAATAAGAGCAAACTGATTGAGCACACATAGATCCAGATCTACAGATCCTGTGTTGTGAGGACCTTCCTGTATGGCAGCGAGTCCTGGACTTTGCGTGCCCTGCAAGAGCGAAAGCTCAATGCTTTTCACATGCGTTGCCTCTGATGCATCCTAAAATCACCTGGCAGGACAAGGTCCCAAACAACACTATCCTTGAAAGACTGGATGAACCAGCATGTACACGCTGCTGAAACAGAGATGTTTGCGCTGGTTTGGCCATGTCGTGCGCATGGATGACGGACGGATCCCTAAAGACCTCTTCTATGGAGAACTTGTGCAGGGAAAACGTCCCACGAGCAGACCACAGCTGAAATTTAAAGACGTGTACAAGAGCGACTTAAAAGCCCTGGACATCGACCAGAACAACTGGGAAGCAACATCCCTTGAACGGTCAGCCTGAAGACAGACTGTGCAGAAAGGTCTCTCCAAGTTCGAAGAGACACTTGCTCAGCAGCATGAGGCAAAGAGAATGAGAAGAAAGGCTGCAGCCCAGGTAGACAGACCGGAGTCCGAATTCATCTGTGCCCTCTGCCATAGGGACTGTCATTCCCGTGTAGGACTGGCCAGCCATAACCAACGCTGTATCAGAATTAACACCTAGAGCGGAACACCGGAGCCTTCAGAGTCTGAAGGCTGCCATGATGTATGTATGTATGTATGTATGTATGTATGTATGTATGTATGTATGTATGTATGTATGTATGTATGTATGTATGTATGTATGTATGTATGTATGTATGTATGTATGATATGTATGTATGTATGTATGTAAGAGAGAGAGAGAGAGAGAGAGAGAGAGAGAGAGAGAGAGAGAGAGAGAGACAGAGAGACAGAGAGACAGAGAGAGACAGAGAGAGACAGAGAGAGACAGAGAGAGAGATAGAGACAGAGACAGAGCAGTGTTGAATATATAGCAGAGATAATCTGTTTTTACTGTGAATACAAGAAATGCTAAATCTTCCGTTATGTGATGGATCAGTAGTCTAGCTATCAACAACACATCTCTGTCTGGAAAAGCGAGAGGTCGAGGTCTTGGGTTCGCTTCCCGTCCAAACCTGGACCCCCTTCCCCCCTCCATAAGAAAGACAATGAGTCGTGGTCTTGTCGCTACTGAGTCTTTCGAATAAGATGATAAGTCGAGGTCTTGAGTGCAAAATACATTTAGCGCATGTAAAATAAAACAAAACCTACTGCATAGCAAACAAGGGAGCTGTTCCTGGCAAAATTCGACAGGAAGATGTCATTCCCATAGGGAAATAAACACGTAGCCTACAGTCTGCTCCAACAGCGACTGACCATCTGCAAAAAAACTTACATCCCCCAAAACGTAAGGTGTATAAGGACGTAAACCTTAACGTCTTTGCTTACAACTTACAATCTTATTGTGTATTAATTTTACTTGCTTACCTCTTGAAGTAGGGTGGCCTCTTTAAGACTGACAGCTTCAAGGTTGTCATGCATGCAAACCAAAACCTTCGACTGCTGGTCAATGGCACCCTCCAGACGTTCCTTCGACGCCTTCAGCTCACCGCTACAGCGAACAGCCGCTTCCGACAAGTCTTGCGTTTCGTGGTGGTCGTGTTTGGTCAGTTTGCAGAACAGACAGATGGGCTGGTCACAGGGCACACAGAAGAGTGTCAGCGGCTCGGGATCGTGAGTACGACACCGTACAATCAGGGGCTGGTCCCTCTCTAACTCCAGATCCTCTTCCGAGATATAGAAGTTCAGTTTGAATCCCAGAGCACCGCTTTTCGGTACGAGGGTGGGGCTTCGGCATTCCGGGCATGAGAAGACCTGGGGGTTGGTCTTGATGAGACCTTCACACAGTCCAGACAGAAGGAGTGGTGACAGGGCAGAAGTCTTGGGGAACGGTAGACCTCACAGCACACTGCGCAAGTCAGATTCTGTCTGCTGCGACGTCTGTAGAAGGTAGGCGGCACGAAGTCGCCATGTTCACTCTCAGTGCTGCTTAGTGTCTGCTTTTAAGTCTGTTTGAAGTGAAGATGAGTTGTTTTTTTTTTACTATGCCGTTGGAATAAAAAAAAAATCCACTTGAGATTTTGTGCTCAGTCTGTGCAATGTTTTTTTATTTTTTTTTTAATTTTTTTATTATTCTCTTCTTTCTCATTAACTCCATTGAGAGACGAGCTCTGTTAGTCACCAGACTAAGAAAAGAAAAACCCAAATAAACAAAGAAGCAAGCAAACTAACACCTCAACATTAACAGAACTTCATTCAACCAAAGTCACTGAGGAATATTACACAGACTTTAGACATATAACTTTCTCAAAGAGAAAAAAAACAACAACTGAAGCAGATGATAGTCTTGCATACAAGGATGTTACCTTTGTGTAGAAAAAAATGGATTATGAACTTCCAAACAGCTACCAGAGGCAATCTAAGTACCATGCATGACGAAGAATCATGAATCTGTCAGCCACTCCACACAAATAACACACTGTCCACATCAGACTCAGTCAACTTTGCAAACTCCCAGAAGCAAATATCAAAATGTAGGCTCTGTCGAAGGCGAGGTGTCCATTTTCCAGTCCTAATTTACTCATGTTTGTTTTGGAATATTTGCCCTGTTATGATAGGCTTCTGGTTGGTTCAGCTTCTCTGTTGCTTATACTCATGACAAACACCCTTCAAGATAGTCAGTTCTTTGTGGCAGTCAGACAACTCCGCCAGGTAGATCTTGCAAACTGAAAACTGTCTGCAGTTTACGTAGCTCACGTAAATAGATTTTTTTGGTTTTCCCATAAAATCCTGTTGAACACACAAACACTCTCTCTTCTCTCTCATCTCTCTCTCTCTCTACCTCTCTCTCTCTCTCTCTCTCTCTCTCTCTCTCTCTCTCTCTCTCTCTCTCCCGTTTAGTATCTGTTAGTATCTTCTCATTTGATGTATCCTGAAAAGGGCGGGGACTGGATGTAAAAAAGCACACAGATGCTTATCTATTATCCTCGAATAAAATACTTTGCCTTGCCTTGCCTTGCCTTGCCCTTTCCTCCCCCTCACTGATTTTTTAAGAAAAAGCCCTTTAAAATTAGTAGCTGAAAAATCCGATGACTAGACGCCTTTCTTGTAAAGCATACACTTGTATCAGTGTGCGAGTAAGGACAGGTAAAAAGTAAGAAGATTGGTCAGTATAATATATATCTCTCTCAGTGATTTTTGAGAAAAAGCCCTATGATTAGACACTCTTCTTGTAGCATAAACTTGTAGATCTATCATTGTGCTAGAAAAGACAGGTAAAAGTAAGACAGTGTCATGTATTGCGAGAGATGTAGACAGCGGAGGGGGATCTGATCTGCTTTTTGTGATTATATCAGAATACCAGAGGAGTTATCCTGAT
>CM060318.1:33119512-33122012 GCA_030674155.1 Stramonita haemastoma
CTCTTATCGCTGTAAATCGGCTCAGGAAGGGAATATAAGAACATCAATAGGGCTTATATCAGAACATCAATAGAGCTTATATCAGAACATCAATACGGCCCACATCAGAACATCAATACGGCCCACATCAGAACATCAATACGGCCCACATTAGAACATCAATACGGCCCTCATCAGAACATCAATACGGCCTATATCAGAACATCAATTCGGCCTACATCAGAACATCAATACGGCCGATATCCGAACATCAATACGGCCGATATCACAGAATTTGTCCACACTCGGAACGTCGTACGTACAAGCTCTCACATTCAAACCTGAGCTTCGCCATCAATCTGCTGCTGCGGGTCCTGGTCCGGATCCGGGTCCGGAAGACCGGCATTACCGGCGGGCCGACAGTGCAGAAGCAGCCCGGTTTCACAGCCGATCCAGATAATGCCGGTCCTGTCCACGTCCAGAGCAGTGGGTCGCACAAGGTCCCCACGGCCGGATGCCTGAAGAAAGCGGACGAAGTGGAACTCGGCCATCACCACGTTCACCACGTGCACGCAGTCATTCATCAAGTCAGCCACCAGGAGCAGCTCCTGCCCGCCTGCAGTGCGCCAGAAGGTGACGGCCGTGGGGAAGAAGTGTTGCAGAGGGGGTCGGTAAGTGGCCGCGGGATCGCTGAAGTTTCGGCGGTACAGACGCACAGTGCGGACCATGCTCCTTCGACTCTCACGTCTCTCCGCCGCCCCTCTCCTTTCCCGCCTGTGTCCGCCGAAGTGTTCCGGTTCAGGCTCAGTGACGGCGTCCTCTTCATTGATGAGGACGAAGAGAGAACCATCCGCGTTGGCATCAAAGCCGTGTGGCCTGCAGGCGGCGTTGATTTCAAAATCCACGGGTCTGGCATTCGGGGCGTTTCTCATTTTCCTCTGGATGGTGGTTTTCCCTTCAGGAAGGAACGGGGAAGTTTTGATTCGGTACTCTCCATTAGAATTGGCCTGAAGGTCGTGGAAGAAATCTGCAGGGATGGGGGAATACGTGAATTCCGTGTAGCTCTTATCAAAGCTGATCCTCCTCTTGACGTGATGCTCTCTCAGCTTCACGCCTTCTGAATCTAAATGAACAACTTTTTCCTGGTCGAAAAGGGGCGGCTTCCCACCATAGGCCACATGCAAGTTATCATCCTCAGTACGTAAAATACTGTGTATCTCCTGCACGAAACCGTCATTCCCGCAGCTGTAAAAGGGCCGGAGGATGTCCGAGGTCTCTCTGTTGGGCACCATCAGCTTCACAGGGGACCCCAGAAAGAGCAGGACGTCCTTCTCCAGGGATGCCTTCAAGTTGCCGGTGAAGGAGAAGAGACCGGGACGAGGAGACTCGGCAGGTCTGTTCTCGGTGAAGGCGGCCAGTCGGGCGTGGCTGCCTCTGCCGCTCCTCATCTCCTTGTACACCTCCGTCACTCTCACGTCGTTGAGGTTGCCGTTGATGGAGTTGATCACGCGCCTCTGCAGCCCCAGGAGGAAGTCCAGAGCGTCTTCCGACTGCTGCACGTCGTCCCCCAGTTCGCCCTCCACGCTCCTGCTGACGTCTGCCAGACCCTCCAGCACTCTGTCCCGTAAGAGGGTCACCCTTGCCACCATGATGCGGTGTTGGGAGTAGATCTGCAAATGAGAGTGTTTAGAACTAAAAAAAAAACTAAAAAAAACAAGAAGAAGAAGAAGAAGAAGAAGAAGAAGAAGAAAGAAGAAGAAGAAGAAGAAGAAGAAGAAGAAGAAGAATTGCGAAGAAGAAGAATGCAAAGAAGAAGAAGAATTGCGAAGAAGAAGAAGAAGAAGAAGAATTGCGAAGAAGAAGAAGAAGAAGAAGAAGAAGAAGAAGAAGAAGAAGAAGAAGAATACGAAGAAGAAGAAGAAGAAGAATTGCGAAGAAGAATTGCGAAGAAGAAGAAGAAGAAGAAGAAGAAGAAGAAGAAGAAGAAGAAGAAGAAGAAGAAGAAGAAGAAGAATTGCGAAGAAGAAGAAGAATTGCGAAGAAGAAGAATTGCAAAGAAGAAGAAGAATTGCGAAGAAGAAGAAGAATTGCGAAGAAGAAGAAGAAGAAGAAGAAGAAGAAGAAGAAGAAGAAGAAGAAGAAGAAGAAGAAGAAGAAGAAGAAGAAGAAATTGCGAAGAAGAGGAAGAATTGCGAAGAAGAAGAAGAATTGCGAAGAAGAAGAAGAAGAAGAAGAAGAAGAAGAAGAAGAAGAAGAAGAAGAAGAAGAATTGCGAAGAAGAAGAATTGCGAAGAAGAATTGCGAAGAAGAAGAAGAATTGCGAAGAAGAAGAATTGCGAAGAAGAAGAAGAAGAAGAATTGCGAAGAAGAAGAAGAATTGCGAAGAAGAAGAAGAATTGCGAAGAAGAAGAAGAATACGAAGAAGAAGAAGAAGAAGAAGAAGAAGAAGAAGAAGAAGAAGAAGAAGAAGAAGAAGAAGAAGATTGCGAAGAAGAATTGCGAAGAAGAATTGCGAAGAAGA
>CM060318.1:33129512-33149512 GCA_030674155.1 Stramonita haemastoma
CCAGTGGTGACAGCTGCATAGCTTCATTCATTAAAACACCGTTTGACTTCTACCGCTATAACACATCGGACCTCATCCTGAGTACATCGTGGTAGGAGATCGAGGTACACACATCCGAACAGTACCGACCCAGAATGTCACATCAAACAACATTATCATTTCGCTACGAGCGCACATTTTTTTTTTTTTTAGCCCATGACTTGATGTACAGGTAATGAGGTTACCACCAACTGATATCTTTCTCGTGCGTGCGTGCGTGTGTCTGATTAAGTTTATCGGTCCACCTTTCAGGGCAGGCATAATACTGCTGCATGAACAGAGTGTCCAGTGTGTGTGTGTGTGTGTGTAGCCTACATAATCCAGTTTTCGAGAAAGCAAACCTAGGTCTACTTCTGGATTCGAACGTAGGTATGAAACACACAAAAAATATTGGGATGGGCTATTTCCCTTGTGTGACGACGAGTTATGTATATCTTATGTGGGCAACATTGCCATCTTATCAGGCAGGACTAAAACTCTGTGCGCCAGGCTGCAGTTGTAGATTAAAAAAAGAAGAAAAAAGGTAAAGGTGTCCCATAACCTGTGTGGTCATAGGGGAGCGAGGCGTCAGAGACATCAGCTTCTCTAGGGGCCAGCATGTTGAGGGCGACGCCCATCTCCTCTCCCTCGCTTCCTTACCTTCCCTGACCCTAAATACCTATTTACAGCTGGGGAACTGTACTGTAGCCAAGGCGCACAAACGGTCACCCATCCAACTGGTAAACCACGCTCGACGCTGCTTAACTTTGGCTGGGGGAAAGCAAGTGCTCTAACTATACTTAGCTATCCCGCCCCCCCCCCCCCCCCCCCCCCCAAATACACAACAGAATATCAAATGTGTAGCTACATTAAAAATCCATTCGTGATTCATATAAGCGTTCAGTAAGTTACTCTCCTAAGTTGGAATGCGGTTAGCTTTGTGGTGAGCACAAACAGTCACATACACAAAATTTCTCCATTGGTGAACGTCGGAGCTCTAGCCTAGGACGACACCCCCCAAAAACAACAACAACCCCCCCAAAAAAAACCCACAACTTCCCAACCAAAAACCCCCCCCAAAACCCAACCAACAAAACAACCCCCCCAAAAAAACAACAACAAAACCCAAAAAAAACCCACACAAAACCACAAAGAACCCACCACAAACACAACCCCCCAAAAAAACAACAACACAACCCCCCCCCCCTCCAACAAAACAAAGTAGAACACCCAGCAGATCTGTATAAATATTGCTGCATCATCTCGTTGGGTTAGTATCAGAAGGCTTGTTCCTTATTCGGGTCAATAGCAATAAGATAGCGAGCGACACCAGCACGCGAATGATATCGTCATTGTGTAATGCAACAGTGGTATCTGTCCTATAGAAAGGACCAGTACATAGTCCCTTTGAATTTAACCTACTTAGCAGTACATGCTATATGCATTCCAAATATAATAATGATGATGATGATTATCATTGTTATTATCAAGTGACATGTAGGCTAACAGTAGTAGTTTTGTTTGTTTGTTGCTGTCGTTGGTGCGTAGTGAGATTTATTGAAATTGTGGAGAACGGACAATAAAAAACAGTTTAATGTAGGCCTACACAACTGTTTACAGTAGATGACTTTTGCTTTATTTTTGAATGGCTCCATGTTCACATCAGTCATGTTTTGGCAGTTGCCATATAAGTTATGTTTTGGTTTAGGGTTAGATTGGTTTTGGAATGCTTTGTCTGACCCCATCCTAGGGTATAGGGGGTGAAGGCCTGAAGACTAAATTTTGTTTTCTCTCTCTCTCTCTCTCTCAACCATGTTATATGGAATTCATGCCATGATGAATACTTGGGCGGTAGTTTTTCAAGTTGTCAGAATATGACTTTTTTGTGTTTTGTGCCCAGCCCCCTTCCCACTGTCCCCTTGTGAATGGGCATCTTGCTTACACGCAATAAATCAGTCATTGTCATTGTCTCTCTCTCTCTCTCTCAAAACATGCATCGAAAACAGACCTGTGCAGCGGTAGGGTACATGTAAGTGCAGAGTGAGGGTAAAATTAGCAGACTTTAGCATGGACGCTACAGCCGAGTGGTTAAGACCGTTCGACTTCAATCCCATGGGTCCTTAAAGTCGTAGGTTCGAATCTCCGCGGCGTCTGGTGAATCATGGGTGGAGATTTTTACGATCTCCTAGGTCAAACTTCTAGAGCAGACCTGCTTGTGCCTTAATTCCTTCCGTGTATTATGTTCATGCAGAAGATCAAAATTAACATGCACGTTAAAGATCCCATAATTCGTCAGCGTTTGGTGGGTGGGTTGCGGATACACAAGCATACCCAGCACACATCCTCAGAGACAAGAGTCAGAATGCGGCTACTTTCATGATGGGCAAAAAGGGTTGCATATATATGCAAAATCTCACTAGTGTTGAACCTGGGAGCTGAAGATGAGGAATACAATAAAAAAAAAAGAAAGAAAAAAAGAAAACTACACTACACAAATCTGAAATTGTTATTCTCCCCTTGTCTTCAGGGCTGTCATGTTGAATGGATGATAATACTGCATCAGTCTCTCTCTCTCTCTCTCTCTCTCTCTCTCTCTCTCTCTCTCTCTCTCTCCTCTCTCTCCACACACACACACACACACACACACGGACTATCAATCCATTTATTTGTAAAGTCAAAGTTGACGCCGATACAAACAAAAAAAAAAGCCTATCTGAAGCAAAGAAAGCCAGTAAGCTTATTATAAACAGTTCTTTTCGGCACTGAAATGCAAAATCCTCATCAAATAAAAAAAAAAATTTTTAGAATTTAATGTTCCAAAATGGATCAGTTTTGTTGAGATTCCTGGTCCTGCACACTGAGAAGAAAAAAACACCACAAAAACAATAAAAGAGGAAGGGACAACGTTTTATATTGAAACAAATCTGTAAATGCATTCATGTTATGCACAAATAGAATGTTTTCTTCGGCCAACCAACACCCCCCCCCCCCCCCTCCCCACATTTGTTTCAAATTCAAAACATACATTCAGAGAGTGTGCACTAACTCTGTGCACAAAAATTGTAAGTTTTTTTGTGTGTGTGTGCTGTTCTTAACTGCTTTGTTTTTCAGTATGAGACATAAGGAGACTAGTTGATGATGAATCACCTTCCAAAGCAAAATAAAACATTTTGTTTTAACAAACAGCTAGTATCTATTATCAGTTTATTCATCTCTTAAAAGTTAGAAGAATTCCAATAGCTTACCCACCCCCCCTACAAATCTATTTTATTTCCTTACATGTCAAGTCAAATAACGTTTGAGCCATTTACATTGCAGCCTGGTAATGTACACTGCACGAGATGATGTTAATATCATTGGAATGCCATGTAATGCACATCATATTAATTAATATTCAAGCAGGAACGCTCTAAAACAAAAACAAAGCCTATGTTTCACCCCCAGCCTCAAGATTACATTTGAAAGATAAGATCAGCAGTGATGTGTTCTCAGCAAACAAATAAAAACTGTGTTTGCTCCCATATTACCATCACTACAATCCTGGAAAGAACAACATCATTATCCCTAGAATGTACAATCAGCCTGTGAACATTTGACTTCAGTTCTTTACCATAACAGTTTTGATATGGCTTCAACAGATTCTTAGCTTCATTCTAGATGATGTCAAATATGATAAAAATTAGTTTGAAAGCCAAAATTAGGAAATTGAATATTATGAAATTGGAATGTGTGACAAAGTGTTGGCACAATAACAGCTGGGAAAAAAAGTTAACAGGGCACTATGTAAAATAAAATTGCAAAATGATACCAAAGTAGGAAAAACAAAAGGCAGTGGGACGGGGGGGAAAGTTTCCTGCAACTCACACTAAAGTGTAACTAAAATCATTAAAAAAAAAAAATACAAGAAATAAAGGGGAAAAAAACCTAAAACAGAAATGAACGAAAGTAGATGTATTGTGAAATTGTAATATCACTACAAAGAAGATTTTCAACAGTATGAGAACTTCAGAAAAACTCTACATGGAAAAATACATTCACAACCCCCCCCCACCACCAATCTATGAACCGCAAAGCTACAAACTCCAGTAATAAGATGAAAACTCTAAGTAAAAGTTTCATGAAAAGAGATCCTCATTAAACTGTCAACCAAGAGCTCAGCATCATTTACCAATATTGGTGTTCTACCTCAGGCCATAAGGCAAGACATAAGCGGATATACTGTACCACGTTATACTGTTTAACATTCTTGCTACTTCTCATTATCTCCTCTTCATGAAATCTGGACTTCTGACTACACACCATCACTGCTAAAAGTTCCATGATAATCCAACATTTCTCTTCTACCTTTCTCCTTTGTCTACCTCTTTGAGCAATTTTTTTGTGCAAACATGAATCAGACACTCTTATATTTCTGTGGGTGCTTTTACATGTGGTGACTGTGTGTTGCACCTTGATCGGTGGTCTAGAGGTAACACGCCTGTCTAGAAAGTGAAAAAGTCTGGGGTCGAAGTGTGCAGTGGTTCAAATCCTGTTTGGGGCCAAATTTTCCCCCCATCCATTACATTATGAGTGGTAGTCTGGGCACTAGTCTTTTAGATGAGACGATAAACCGAGATCCCGTGTGTTACCCATCATTATTTAGCGAATGTTAAAGAACCCACGGTAACAAGGGGGTTGTTGTCCCTGGCAAAATTCTGTAGAAAAAAGCCACACTGATAGGAAAACAAACACAGTTGCAGACAGGAAAAAGATAAAAAAATAACGAGTGGCGCTGCACTTATGGCGACGAACTCTTCCCAGGGAGAGCAGCCGATTCACGCGTCGAAATTGCAGTGACATTAGTTAAATCTTCCCCGCCATAAGGCTACATTATGACGTGTTATCTCGGATTTCTGTCGGGTAATGAGAGATAACCGAGATCCTGTGGACGCCATCATATCTGCAGAGTTAACCCACCAACAAAGGTGGTATTTTACACCTGGTCGTGTAGAAAAAGCCAGTAAAACTCACATTTGCAACGGACAAAAGCATAAACGAATAACTGGGATGACGCGCTTTGATTAGGCGATACAACCCCATAGAGCAGCCTAAGTCACCAGCAGGCGGATGCAGTGACATAAAGTGGTAATAAATTTAAAAAAAAAGAAAGAAAAAAGATCCCGTAATCTAATCTTTCTCCTCCAATCAGTTTAACAATTATGAATCATCATCTTTTAGACAGCTTGAGAAACATTAAGCCACTTGTAGTTCAGGTTTTTTTTTACTTCAGATGACCTTCTTCTTTAGCTTGATCAAAGTATCAAAACTACACGCCTTGTCCAGAAAAAAACTCAACATCCTTGTTAGAGCAAGGTGCAGGGAAATGGGGGGGTGAGGGAGGAGCAGGAAATCTGTAAAAAATGAATTTTTGGGAAGGATTTGCACATCTCCACGCAGCAAAACAGGTGAAAGGAATCTATGATGAACATTTATTACTGTAGGAGTTGAACATGTTTCCAGCATGGAAATATCAATGTTATATACATTGGAGTACACCATTGTCTACAGAATTCTATCTCTTTTTCATCATTATTCATTTATTCTTTCTATTTCATTCTTTCTGCTCTATTCTTATTTCATTTTGTTTTCTATTCTGTTTATGTTCTTTTGTATCTCTTCATCCAATAATCGGTGTAATGAACAAGTTCAATTTATGTGTGAATACATGGCAAAAACCAAAATATAATCTCAATGCCCACAAGCATGACTGTATAATATTACATTTGAAATATAACAGCACGATGAGAGAGAGATGTAGAGAAGAGAGAGAGAGAGAGAGAGAGATGAGAGAGAGAGGTGAGATGAGAATGAGAGAGAGAGAGAGAGAGATAGAGAGTCAGATGAGAGAGAGGAAGCTGTAATACATAGACACTGTCTATTAACCTTCAACCAGAGAGAGAGAGAGAGAGAGAGAGAGAGAGAGAGAGAGAGAGAGAGAGAGAGAGAGAGAGAGAGAGAGAGAGAGAGAGAGAGAGAGAGAGAGAGAGAGAGAGAGAAGAGAGGAAGCATGATAACATAACACTGTCTATTAACCCTTTCAACCAGAGAGAGAGAGAGAGAGAGAGAGAGAGAGAGAGAGAGGAACGAGTACGAGAGAGAGAGAGAGAGAGAGAGAGAGAGAGAGAGAGAGAGAGAGAGAGAGAGAGAGAGGAAGCATGATAACATAAACACTGTCTATTAAGCCTTCCAAGTACCAGACCTATAAAATGACAGCTGACATTTATATACCAAAAATTGTACACAAAATTCCAAGGATTCCATCAAATAATACTCTTACAAAAGGCGCAAGCAAAAACAAATTGCATCAAGCCGTTGATTTCCATTTTCAAGAAAAAAAATATGCAACACTTTCCCCCCCCTCTCCCAACACCAACCAACCTCCCTCCCTCCCCCCTCCTCCAGAAAAAAAAGAGAGAAAAATAAAAGTATAAGAAAACATTTTCAAACAAATGTGCCACACAAAAAAAGAGTTACAAAAAGAATTGTTTGTATTCAAATAAATACATCATTCAATATTTTCCCCATTCATTTGATATCACCCAAAACAGTTCAATGTAAAGAAAACAAAAAGGAAAACTGTACATAAATTAAAAAAAAAATTATATATATATATATATATATATATATATATATATATATATATATATATATATATATATATAAAGGAATGTTCTAAGTAGAGTAGGCAGAAGGTTAGGTGCAGAAGGAAGCAAAAACAGATGTATCCTTCAGGAAAACTGAGCAGAAATGTTGATATGGTGCATTCCCATGTAACAACAATCACAACAACAAAACACTCAAAACAACCCCCCCCCTAATTATATATATAATATATATATAGTCACACACACACACACTACACACGCACACCACGCAGTATCACACACGCACACACACACACACACACACACATAATATATATATATATATTAAACACAGAAACTTTCAACAATGTGTGATGATAACAATAGTCCGATACTTTATATGTACAAATGAAAATCACATGAATAATTCAGCATCACAAAAGAAAGCTAGCAAACTGAACAAACAAAACCCCCAAACAAACAGAGTAAAGGACAAAATTCACAGCACTGAGGGCATGATCCACAGCAACATGAAATCAAATATGGAAAAAAAAAAAAAACAGAGAAACAAATGACAAGATTTCACACAATAACCATTTCACACATGCGCGCAACAATTGTGAAACGAAGCGACAACACTCTTTTATTTACACAATTATGTTGGATATTCGTTAAAATTTTTTTTTAAAACATAAACGGTACAGCCTATATAACAAGGATGCAAAGATGGTTACATATTTTGAGTATAGTTACCAATCAAGACTTTCTGACACACACACAAAAAAAAGGCCAGCCTCACAAACAGCAGAACTAAAAACTGTGAGAAAACTCTGGAGCAAAAATTAAAAAAAAAACCAGGATTCTAAGCCACAGAACCAAACTGCGATTATTTAAGAAAGAAAATCAGATATGCATTTCGTCCTGTCTTTTTGGAAGAATACTATTATTGCTGCATTGGTTATCATAAGTTATTGCTTTGCACTCACTCTTACATGCAAATCTTAGCTGAGAAATCCTGTGAATATTCATTTGAAAGACGTCTATTCAATTCATATTACAACATGAGAATATGTCATTCGAAACCAAATAATATTCCACTTCTAAAATTATTTTTCATAAATACCCTTTCTTCATTTTTCGCACAGATATTCCCAGCTAAAAATCAGCAAAATGATAACGATTCCATCATTTGAAAAAAACAAAAAAAAACAAAAAAAAAAGCTGCTGAAAAGTCGCTCATGACAGTACTCTAGTAATAAAATACACCATTCAAACATTTCTAGCAAAAAAAGCAAAAAAAAAGCCATGTTGATTAAGTTCAAAGAAAAAACAGCCCAACAGATCACACTGGTGTTTGCACCTCTCTCAATTCAATCTCAACTGTGCTGTTGCACCTCTCTCAATCAATCTTCACACTGTGCTGTTTTGCACCTCTCAATTCATCTCCACACTGTGCTGTTTGCACTTTCTCAATTCATCTCCACACTGTGCTGTTTTGCACCTCTCTCAATTCAATCTCCACACTGTGCTGTTTTGCACCTCTCTCAATTCAATCTTCACACTGTGCTGTTTTGCACCTCTCTCAATTCAATCTTCACACTGTGCTGTTTTGCACCTCTCTCAATTCAATCTCCACACTGTGCTGTTTTGCACCTTTCTCAATTCAATCTCACACTGCTGTTGCACCTTTCTCAATCAATCTCACACTGTGCTGTTTTGCACCTCTCTCAATTCAATCTTCACACTGTGCGTTTGCACTCTCCCAATTCAATCTCACACTGTGTGTTGTGCACCTCTCTCAATTCAATCTCCACTGTGCTGTTTTGACACTCTCAATTCAATCTCCACAAACAATCATTTGATTGCATACTTGCTTGCTTCGTTTGCTTCCAAAATACACTTCAATCATTTTGATAGGTGCTCATTTTCATTTTAGCTCCTCTTGTGTGGGATATTTGCTGATAGAATCAAATCTAAACTACAACAACAACACAGTTTTGTCCTTGGTTTGTTTCTTTTTTCAAAAATGGAAAATGAGAAGGAAGGTGGAAGGATGGTTAAAAATGTTCCATCCCCAGCCTTGCCCTTTCTTCCCAGTTTGACGAAAAAATCGAACTGAATGTCAAAGTCCTTTGGATGAGACTATGCACCTAGGCCCCAGGTGCAAACGAAATGCAGAACATCTTGCACATATGCTAAAAACTGGTTCTACCTTATGGAAGAGTAGGTCATGTGAGTGGGTAAGAACAGATAACACACAAAAATCCCCAGCATGCACACAGGTGCCATGTTTAGAAGACACCATCACTGAAGTTGGAATGTGGCTACCTAAATTGCGTGTGTGTGTGGTGGGGTGGTGGTGTGTGTGGGGGGGGGATGGTGGCATACACATAAATCTCACCATTGGTGAACCTCAGAACTCTAGCTGAAAAGAGAGGGGGAAAAAAAAAAGGGAAACGGTCAGACTTTTACTGTGTTAACAGCAACACGAAAAGAATTTTCCTTACTCGACCTTTTCATCGCAGTTTTTTCAATACGCACAGTGATATGTCTGCCTGGATGCTTCACAGTATTTGAGCACCAAGGTTGATCCCGATCCAAAAGACGGCGCTTTTGTTACGGTTCACTATCACCCTGTCTCCTACCTCTGACTCACAAAATCTTCATAATGTAAAATGGCAGTTAGTAGTGAGCGTAAACTGGCGGCCGCCATGGTAGAGAGCGATTAAACTAGCAGAGTTAGAGAATGTTTAAAGTAAGAAAATAAATTAAAAAAACCAAAACATGGCACACACCTTCCTCAGTACACATATACACGCACAAGCACATCTTGTGCTCATAAACATTACTCGTACATCTGTGTCCACATGCTCACCACACAGACATCACATAATATGTTCAACAGCTAAAAATTGTTCACAAGTTTTACACAGGTACATTTATGTACAAATGTGTGCGCACACACACACATGCACACATACGCACGCAAACACACACACAAACACACACACGTGTGTGCACATGCCCACACACACACACACACACACTCACACACACACACACACACACACACACACACACACACACACACACACACACACACACACAAACACACACCCAATACAATAATCAGCAAAAACAGTCAAAAACTTCAGTCTTTGAAATAATACAAACTTTCCACACAAGACAGTTTTATCCAAAAATCGGACAGTGGTTTTCTGAAAACTTTAAGTGTATTGCTTTTTCTTGCTTGTAAAGTCAGAAACAATAGTTTTAAAAAGTACAACAAATAACAGCAATAATGATAACATGTGTCACATATAACATTATGAAATGTTTGAATAACAACACATAAGAATGGCACATCTGGCTCTAGCTTTAGCACAGAGAGAGAGAGAGAGAGAGAGAGAGAGAGAGAGAGAGAGAGAGAGAGAGAGAGAGAGAGAGAGAGAGAGAGAGAGAGAGAGAGAGAGAGAGAGAGAGAGAAAATTTTAATGGTACCAAAAAATGTACTTTACAATTTAAAATATTCCAGTGCATGCATGCACATACGCTGCACTATGTGCAACTTTCCTCTAGGAAAAAGACAGCAAAAGATTAGACACATGAAAAAGAACGTCAACATTACATATTCACAGAATGTAGTGTGTGAAAATAAGAAATACAATTTTTCTCAGTTTTGAGACAGCGCGACATATATATATATATATATATATATATATATATATATATATATATATATATATATATATATATATATATATATATATATATAATATATGTATGTATGTATGTATGTATGTATGTATGTATGTATGAATGTGTATATATAATATATATATATATATATATATATATATATATATATATATATATATATATATGTATATATATATATAATATATATGTATGTATGTATGTATGTATGTATGTATGTATGTATGTATGTATGTATGTATGTATGTATATATATCACATACAAGCATGAGACGTCAGTCAACAGTTAGTGGCTAAACTTTTCACAAAATACATATTGTACAAACAATAGTGGAATTGCATTCTGATAGCACCGCTGTTAAACTGGCACTGTCACACTATTGCTCTGATTCTCCCACACACACACACCAAACACGGTTACCAAAAACTTCAACAAGCTGAGGTTAGGGAAACAGGTATATGGAATGCCTTTGAAAGGAGTATCATTCAACTGCCATTTCTTTCTTTACAAGTATGCAACTATGCAAGCATGCACACACACACACACACACACACACACACACACACACACACACACAATGTGCACATCTCTCCCTATCTCTCTCTTTCTCACACACACGCATGCACGCAAGCACCCATACATGCACACACACACACACACATCACCCATGCATGCACGTACGCACACACACACACACACACACACACACACACACACACACACACACACACACACACACACACACACACGTGCGCGCTGCATGCACCTTGACACGAAAAGACAAATACAATACCAACAGCAGCATGCGCAAATATCCACAGCGGCTTTATTTATTTTTTTTCCTTTCAAATTTTAAATCAACCTCCAACACTTTCATGTTAATTCAAGCGGGTTACAGACTTAAAACCTGTTTGAATAGCTCAATTCAGTTCCTGATTTCTAAACTCGGTTTCAAC
The DNA here is from genome assembly GCA_030674155.1 of Stramonita haemastoma. Lineage (NCBI taxonomy): Eukaryota > Metazoa > Mollusca > Gastropoda > Neogastropoda > Muricidae > Stramonita > Stramonita haemastoma. Next base: position 33,140,828 of record CM060318.1, read on the forward strand.
ATGAAATCCACATAATCATAACTACTTGTCCCTCTTCTATAGGGTATTTAGTTGTCTTAGCCCTTGTGGTGTGATGATAGTAATATCCCTGTTCAGGAAAAGAAAGAGAGGTCATAATCTTCATGTATGCCAGCCAATACATCATCATGCAGACTGCCTGCTTTGTAAGTCTTTGCATCGTGCAAAACTTCAGCCGTGACTGAATTTCTCTTCTATTACTACATTCAATGAGTCACTGGGACACTACACTCAAACTTTCATGCTGCAAGTCTCCCAGACCACGTCTTCAGATACCCAAGACCACATCTTCAGATACCCAGACCACATCTTCAGATACCCAGACCACATCTTCAGATACCCAGACACATCTTCAGATACCCAGACCACATCTTCAGATACCCAAGACCACATCATTGGAGGGCAACTATTTCAGACAACATGTACACAAAATAGAGATCAGCCCGGACAATGGCAGTTTTAAAGAACACGGCACCTATATTCAAAGATATGTTTGCACTTCATGTACAGTCAAGCAACGCTGTGTACTTTGGAAACTGCACACATGATATCAAAATGCCTCTTCTGATGGAAGACTCCTTCAATTCATGCATAGCTGATACTGGGAACGGAAATGACTCTGGAATTATAAAATATATATAATGATGATAAAACACCGGATAAATGGTACATCATATAAGGTGGTGTAAGAAGTACATACTTCTTTGATTCTCTATATATGAAAAATGACCCCCCCCAAAAATTAATTCCCCTCCAAAACAAGAACCAAAACCAAAAAAAAAAAAAAAATCAATGGTTAGCAAAACACACTGACAAAAAAAAAAAAAGAGAAAAACTTCAGTCATATTTCCAGTAAAGAAAAACTATTTCATGTATAATGTCAGCATTCTCACCAGCTGTTAATTCTATCACATAATTTTTTTTTCAGTCAGCATTGATTCATTTTTCACTATGGGATTTGTGTGGTTTTTTTGTTGTTGTTTTGTTTGTATTTTCACAAAGTTAGAGTGAGAAGGATGACAAAACTCAATAGAATTGGGTGTTTTTTTTTCCGAAGCATTATGAGAGTAAGATGCCCACATGTATGTGATGAAACTTTATCACTGAGCCATAGTACTTCTGAAACCAAAAGTCTTGTTTGCAAAGAGAACAGATCCAGAGCATATAAGGGAAACTGATGACAAAAATGTCATTTAAAAAACACACACGTGAATAAAAACAAAACTGTACGAAAATAATATGCCTGTTCATTTCATCAGCAGCTTGAAAAATACAGCATTTATCGATAAAGATGGCAAAAATATTTTACAATATTGAGGGGTTGGAGGAAGGGGGGCTAGGGGGTAGTGTTGTTGATGATATGCATCTTTTCTTTTTTCTTAAATGCAACAGAAAAATTAATGATCTCCAGCAGAATGTGCCATGGTTCTACTTCCCAGTCACTGATTTCATCTCAGAGAGAGCAAACAGCTGGTAAGAGCCACTATGGTACAGTCTGAAAGAGACTAGTTTCTTCTGGTGTTGAAATCAGCAGCATTCATCCATTGTTTCCAACACATTTATTGCAAACATTCGTGTTATTGCTAGCTGCACGATCTAATCAACAGGATACACTGAAAAGTCAAAATGTGGTTCCCACACATACACAGACACACATACACACACACCACACATGCACGGACACACACACACATACACACACAAATACACACTCTCCCTCTCTCTCTCCTACCTACATTACACTTCTCTTGCTAGCACCAAATTGCTAAAAAAAGGTCCACTTACTAATTTTTGGTCACACGGGCTGCTTACTGACTTCCATTCATTTACTGCACTCTTCCTCTGTATATATACAACAAATTAAAAAAATTTCAAAGTATCAAACAACATCATCGAAAAAACAACAACATTCAATGTAGTTAGTTCTTCAATTCATCCCATTTCCACAAAAAGTGGTATTAGATAACAGAAAAAAAGTGGTATTAGATAACAGAAAAAATTTAAATATCTTAAACAAACAATAAAACCCACCCCAAGCCATAAAAGAGACAGACGTCTTCCCCCCCCCCCCCCCCCCCTAAATGAGCTCAAGGATCCTCTGTGAGCATTTCGACGTAATACTGTTTTTCCGACAAATACCCTTTGACTTTTTCCGGCAAGGGCAGCTTGTAGATGTGATCCCTCCTCACCCGACACAGGATGAGGAATCGACAGATGTGCTGCAAGGATGGCACGCGCTGGAATCGGGACACGGGGTACAACAGCTGGATGGAGAGAGGGTTGTTGCGGGAGGTGGGTGAGCGCTGGAAGTAAATGTAGTTGCCCCTTCTGGAATGTTCCACCGTCTGCTCGATGAACTGGCAGATGTGAGCTTTGCTGTGCTCGTCCGGACGCTCAAAGAAGCTGAAGAGACCTGCAGAGAAAAAAACCGGAAGAATGTGATCAGGGGAAGAATGCGACTACTCATCGTGGAAACGAAGCACGGATATTTGATTTTTTGGGTCACAGACGGGGACGTCTGTTTTTAAACTGAAATCTATTTAAGAAAAAAAGAAAGTAAATGTGTCCCAAAATCTATGTGGTCCCTAGGGGAGCGAGGCATTAGAGATCTCAGCTTCTCTAAGGGCCAGCATATTGAGAGTGGCGCCCATCTCCTCTCCCTGGCTGCTTTACCTTCCATGACCCTAAAGGGGGCAGGAAGTACCCATTTACAGCTGGGTGAACTGGGGGATTGTACTGAAACTAAGGTGCGCAAATGATCACTCATCCAATTGGTAATCACGCTCAATGGTGTTTAACCATGGCTGGGGGAATGCGAGTGCTCTGACCACTGAGCTATCAAATCCCCTGAAATCTACACCTTTTCTTTTTCTTTCAAAAGTGTATAATGAAACAAAATATGCACAAAGAAACAAAGTAATTCATTAAGCATAATAGTCATGATAATACTATTAACACTACTAATGATCATAATGATAATGGATATCTAGCATGCCTAATGTAATGAAGACAAAATCCCTAGGCATTCACAACAACAGAGATGTTTAGAAACACACACACACACACACACACACACACACACACACACACACACACACACACACACACACACACACACACACATACACACACACTACAGAAGAATGAAAAGTAAAACCGAAATCTACATACACTGGCAACTAATATTGGCTGGCTTTATGGAGAGGGAAATAAGTATATGTGATTTTTTTTTTTTTTACAAGGATTCAAAGGAAAGGTGAGAATGAGCGTAACGGATACTAAAGGCAGAGTGTTTCAGGAAGAAGAGGGCTGGAAAGAGAATGTTCACTGTCCACATGATTTACCTAACTGTAAGAAGGAATTTTCAAAACACTGTCAGTTGAATAACGGAGCTGTGGAGAAGGTGAATATAATAGTACTGGAAGGAATTCATCAAAATAAACTGGAGTCATACATTTGTAGCTCAAAAAGACAGTTTGTACTGAAGTCTTTCTTCAATGGGCAGCCAGTGAAGAGAATGTAGAAGAAGAGTGACATGGTTAGATTTGAAGAAAACAGTAAACAAGTCAAGCAGCATGGTTTTGCATCAGCTGAAGTCATAAATTTGTAGCTTAAAAAGACAGTTTGTATTGAAATCTTTCTTCAATAAGCAGCCAGTGAAGAGAATATAGGAGAAGAGTGACATGGTTAGATTTGGAAAAAAAAAACAGTACGCAAGTCAAGCAGCATGGTTTTGATTCTACTAGAGTCTGAACAAAAGGTACATAGGGTCACCTGCCAGAGGAGGAAAACTACAGTAATCAAGTCATGAAAGCACGAGAGCACAGACAAGGGCGTATGCACCATCCTGTGCAAAAAAAAAGTTGAAATGAATCTGCATAGTTCAGAGTAGCAGTTTGACAGATTCAAGGAAAATGATGAGTTGAACTGAATCTGCATAGTTCAGAGTAGCAGTCTGACAGATTGAAGAAGTCTATTTTTCAAAAGAGTTTGATTATGGAAGACACCAAGATTACGAACAGTCTTAGAAGTGTGAAATGTCAGATTCATTCATTGAACTGGACGGTTTGTTGAGCACGCCAAGTGTTACCACATGACTGTTTAGAGTGTACAGGCTCAGGGCTACAAATTGTAACTGCTGTTCTGCAGCCTGTGAGCCTGCAGAGGGATGCTGCCTGAAATATAAAATCAGTGCAAGTGCTGACAACTTCTCTAGGGGCCAAGGGATAAGCCAAGTGCATGCACAAATGAATTTTGCGTGGTCCATTTATCTATCCTGTAAGCTTGTCATTTCTCTGTTGATGTTTCAAGTTGTGCAAACTGTGGAGCTCTTTTTTTTTTTTTCTTCAAGAAGAACTATCTTTAAACCAAGTCAGTTGTATTTCTTTGATATTCGGTAAATCGGTGCTATCTATGCACTGATCAATTTCACTTTTGTTGGATTCTTGACAGGGGGGAGGGTAAATCAAAGTGACAGGTGATGACTTATTTCATGATGATGATGGTTGGTTCCTAGTATCCTTCGAGGATATCCTTCCTTCCCAGTTCCTTCGAGATCACGGGGGGAAAAAAAAAGAAGAAAAGACGGTTCCAGTTTTTACGATCCCTCAGGCATATGAAGAGGCCAATGCAAGTATACTTCTATCGCTTTTGCTTTTCCTGGATCCTTGATAAAGTGAAGTCAAGAGGATAGGTGACTGGTGAATGACAGTTATACAGCATATCTCTCTTTCTCCAAGTCTTTTCGTTCTCACCGAATGCTCAACTACCAACCACTAATGTCTTGCCACATTGAGTGAAAAAGTGTTGCGGTGCTGTTACGCGCCTGACAAGTCAGGCCCAGCGCATCCCACTTTGGCATGGGAGAAAACTGTTATCTTTTCAGTCTTTCTGGAGAAAAAGAAAAGCAGGAGAATGGACCAAAAAGGTGGAAAATAGACAATAAGGAAGCGACAGAAAGAAAAGGAACAAGGCAGAAAACAACGAGAGGGATAGAAAAGAGGAAAATCCTAGCAAAGAATGGTGAGGATGTTATTTATTATATATATGTATATGTGTATATTATATATATATATATATATATATATATATATATATATATATATTATATATATTATATATATATATATATATAGTCTCATCCCATATTCTTGACAAGAATAGAGAGAGAATAGTCTCATCCTGGATTCCTGACAAAGATAGAAACATCTCAACCTGGATTCCTGACAAAGATAGAAACATCTTATCCTGGATTCCTGACAAAGATAGAAACATCTCAACCTGGATTCCTGACAAAGATAGAAACATCTTATCCTGGATTCCTGACAAAGATAGAAACATCTCAACCTGGATTCCTGACAAAGATAGAAAAAATCTTATCCTGGATTCCTGACAAAGATAGAAACATCTCAACCTGGATTCCTGACAAAGATAGAAACATCTTATCCTGGATTCCTGACAAAGATAGAAACATCTCATCCTGGATTCTTGACAAAGATAGAAACATCTCATCCTGGATTCTTGACAAAGATAGAAACATCTCATCCTGGATTCTTGACAAAGATAGAAACATCTCATCCTGGATTCTTGACAAAGATAGAGAAGTCTCATCCTGGATTCTTGACAAAGATAGAAACATCTCATCCTGGATTCTTGACAAAGATAGAGAAGTCTCATCCTGGATTCTTGACAAAGATAGAAACATCTCATCCTGGATTCTTGACAAAGATAGAAACATCTCATCCTGGATTCTTGACAAAGATAGAAACATCTCAACCTGGATTCCTGACAAAGATAGAAACATCTCAACCTGGATTCCTGACAAAGATAGAAACATCTTATCCTGGATTCCTGACAAAGATAGAAACATCTCATCCTGGATTCTTGACAAAGATAGAAACATCTTATCCTGGATTCCTGACAAAGATAGAAACATCTCATCCTGGATTCCTGACAAAGATAGAAACATCTTATCCTGGATTCCTGACAAAGATAGAGAAGTCTCATCCTGGATTCTTGACAAAGATAGAAACATCTTATCCTGGATTCCTGACAAAGATAGAAACATCTTATCCTGGATTCCTGACAAAGATAGAGAAGTCTCATCCTGGATTCCTGACAAAGATAGAAACATCTTATCCTGGATTCCTGACAAAGATAGAGAAGTCTCATCCTGGATTCTTGACAAGGAGAGAGACGTCTCATCCCAGATTCTTGGCAAGGATAGATAGAAGACTCATCCTGAATTCTTGACAATGAGAGAGAGAGAGAGAGAGAGAGAGAGAGAGAGAGAGAGAGAGAGAGAGAGAGAGAGAGAGAGAGAGAGAGAGAGAGAGAGAGAGAGAGAGAGAGAGAGACAGACAGACAGACAGACAGACAGACAGAGACAGACAGAGACAGATAGAGACAGAGAAAGAGAGACACAGACAGAGAGACACAGACACAGACACAGAGACAGACACAGACAGAAAAGTCTCATCCTGGACTCTTGACAAAAACAGAGACATAGACAGAAACAAGTCAAGATGACAGACAGTTGACTAGGAGAAAAGAGAGTAGTAGCGTCACACAGGGTCAGTGCAGGGCACGTGTCTGTCTCTATCTCTGCCTCTGTCACAGGGTCAGGGCAGGTGTCTATTCTCTGTCTCTGTCACAGGGTCAGGGCAGGTGTCTGTCTCTGTCTTTGTCTCTGTCTCTTCTCTGTCTCTTCTCTGTCCCTTTCTCTGTCTCTTCTCTTGTCTCTGTCTCTGCCTCTGTCTTCTCCTGACCTTTGTGGAACTCGATGCGGGTGTGGTGGACCTGGTGGCCGTGCTTGAAGGAGATGGCCAGCAGGTACTTGTCACTGGCCGAGTCCCGCACCAGGAAAGAGCCGTCGCACTTCTCCTTCAGCTTCTCCACCGCTTCCTCACAGCTCAGGGGGCCCCAGTACCACCCACACTGCACACACACATACGCATGTGTATATGTATGTATGTATATATACATGTGTAAGTACGAGCGTGTGTGTGTGTGCTCACACACACATACAGAGGCAACGCAGACACACGCACATACGCATGTGTGTACTCACACACACACACACACACACACACAGAGGCAACGCACATACGTGCACATGCATGCCTCATTGCCTGTGGGCATGCGCACACACACAGACACACAACAATACCATTACAGGTGAAAAGATGTTAAAGAACACGCACACACACACATGCACATATACGCATGCATACTGTATACACACGCAGTGACACACACATACACACACACATACACATGCAACACAACACAACAAAACACATACACACACAAAACACAACACACACACACACACACAACACAACACAACACAACACAACACACACACACATATCACTTAATATGAAAAGATTTTCAGTTAAAGAACACAAATGGCACACATGCACACATGAGGCATCAGAGACATCAGCTTCTCAAGGGGCCAGCATATTGAGGGCGGTGCCCATCTCCTCTCCCTTGAGAGGGTTTCAAACTACACCTTCAAAACATCAAAGTTGTACTTTAAAAGGTAAGTAGAGGTGTCCCATAACCTAAGCGGTCGTACGGGGGCAAGGCATCAGAGACCTCAGGTTCTCTAGGGGCAAGCATACTGAGGGTGGTGCCCATCTCCTCTCCCTCACTGCTTTACCTTCCCTGACCCTAAAGAGGGCAAATACCCATTTACAGCGGAGTTGTACTTTACTTAGTGGGAAAAAAAGACAAAGCAGACATAAAGGAAAGAATAAAAGCATATCATGTAAACAAAGAAAAAAAGAAAGAAAAGAAAAGAAAAAAACCATTAACATCTGAACACACACTCACCTCTTTCAACTGTTTCATACTTGTCAGGAAATCATTATGTGCACGAGAAGCATCAACAGCACCTGTGAGAAAAAAAGATCGATAAAATAATGTTTGGACATGTATAATTCGTCTTAAAGGTACATCCCTATAAACATTGCTAAGGTAGCTATGTACAGGTGTATATTTTAAAAATATACTAGATAGATATAAATGAGTGTGGTGTGTGTGTGTGTGTGTGTGTGTGTGTGTGTGTGTGTGTGTGTGTGTGTGTGTGTGTGTGTGTGTGTGTGTGTTCAAATTCATTTAACGTCTTTTCACAAATTGTGATATTAGACGGGAAGGGGGGGGGGGAGTAGGTGGGTGTATGAGTGTCAGAAAAAGAGGGTGTGGTTGGCAATGTATGGGATAAAGAATTTCAGGGAGTCAATACTTGCTAAGTAAAAAAAAACAAACAAAAACAAAAAAAACAAAACAAAACAAAAAACCTTTTTGTCACTAACCTATTGAACCTCAAAGCAAAAACGGGAAATGCAGTTCTAACAAACTCTAACAAAATCAGTAATTCCAATGAAAAATATAACTACATAGTTACTTAATTTCACATAAGAAAACACAAAATATCCCTCCCAGAAAAAGAACGGGAATACCCAAAAATAACTGCGAAAAATCAGCTACAATCAGCAACATCTCCTAGCCCTCGCCCCCCAAAACCAAACAAAGATAAACAACAATAAGAATACAAATACCCAGTACAGGGGAAAAAAAAAAAAAAAAAAAAAAAAAAAAAAAAAAAAAAAAAAACACCCTTACAAACAAACAAGAAAACAAACCAAAAAAAAACCAACA
>CM060318.1:33154512-33172012 GCA_030674155.1 Stramonita haemastoma
GGAACGAAAACTATGCAGTTCAAACTATGGCAAAGAAAATCATCATCATCATTATCATCATATTTATGCTTGCTTGCGCGTTGTTCTTTTCACCACTATCTGGGCATGTCACATTACAGAACTTTCAACAATGAACATTCATGAAGATCCAAAGAAGAATGCAATTTTATTTTGTATATATATATAAAAACCCACAATCACTTTCCTTGATATAAAAGAATATAAAGTAAAGTAAAAAGTAAAGTACTTACTGGAATGGCGACGGTTTTTGCACGACTCTTGATCAGACTCCTTGGCCCTGGTCTTGGGGAGTTCTTCAGACACCACTTTCCTTCCAGCAGTCCCTCGGAGGGCAGGCAGTGGAGGAGGGATCTCCCCCTCAGCGTGAGCAGAGCCTGAAGACTGGAGGAAAGCGCTGTTTGAGGTGACTTGTCCGAGGTCTCACTTGTGGCCGCGCGTCCTCTTCCTGAGTCCTGCTCCCCACTCTGTCCCCCACAGCTCTATCGCTTGCCTTGTGAGATACTGGCGGTGGGGAGGGGGCAGAGGATGTTTGTGAAGCACTTGACTTCTGGGAGGACGACAGCGAATGTCTGTGAGTGGGATTGGGGGGGAAGTCTTTTCCGTAGAACATGTGGATTGAGAGGACCCTGATCTGTGAGAATTGTTGTCTTTCAAGTGCTGGCACTTGGGTTCTCTCTTGGCTGAATGCTGTTCATTGCTTTGGCTTTTGCAGGCCTGGCTCCTTGTCACTGCCTGTGCTGCTTCTGGAGTGGCTGGCATGACTGCTGGTGACGAGTCGTGGTCTCCAGTCATAGCGTCTGCTTTCTTGCTGCCTTCTGAAGAGATATAAAAGTGATTACTTCCACAAACAGTGCTGGGAACTTCAGTAGGTCCTACATCCCCGTCACAGTCCATCACTCCTGAAGCGTTCACATGACAGTTGCTGTCTTGTGCTTGGTCTTCGTCAATGAACAACAGGTCATCCTCTATCTGCTCAAATGTCTTGTGCTCTTGCGAAGTTTGCAGCTCCGATTTATCACAACATTTCTCTGTCACTCGTCAAATGAACTGTCTGCTGACGTGAACACGGTTTGTGGGCCCTGCGCACAAGGAAATTTTGACTGCGTATGTGAAAGGTTGTTACAACAATTATTTCCTTGACAGCTGTGGTGGTTTGAATTGAGGATAAGGATAGGCCCTAGTTCAATGAAAGCACTGTCTCTCCGAAACAGCTTTGAATCTTTTCCTTTGCTGTTTGGTGTGTTGGCTTTGATCCTGGCATCTGCTTCTGCCAGGACTTTGACTGGTGTGCCGTCTTCTTGGTGTTGGTCACTGCACTCAGCAGATACAGTGACCGCTGACTTCAGTGTCCCATTTTCAATCACCGCACCACAATCTAAATCTTGAGAGAATGGAGTTCTATCAACAGTTGTGATCATGTCTTTTTCCGAATAGTTTCTGGCAGGCAGAGGAGGAGGGCAGGCAGACTGTGAGCTTTCTCTCTGCTGACAGTCACGTGTTTACCTGACGAGGCAAAGCTGGAGTCAGATTGGGGTTGGACGTTTACTTCCACTCTTGGCTGTTCACTAGCTCTTCTCAGCTGCTTGCGTTTTAAAATTTTGGCATTGGCGTAAAGATCCTCTTCAACTGCTGACACACAAGACTGAGATTCTAAGCTTCCTCTGGAACCGGTGCTGGAGACACTGCTTACCATCTCTCTTGAATTCACGTTCATGCACTGAAAGCGTCAGAGGGCAATTCCCCTATGCCTTGTTCTTTCCTGCCACGGCCCTCAGTCACTTTATCTTGGACCATCTCCCTGTCTTCTGCCCCAGCATGACTGCTATCAGCCTGGTTTACAGCAGAATTCTGATCACTGTTACTTCGAACTTGAAGTTTGCGTCTGATGTTGTCTAGGGTCTCATAGTCTGGGTCAAAGTCATCGAAGAATTTATCGTTGTTGTTATCTTCATCTTCCAGGCTTATGTCTGTGTTTCCTCTGGCACAGCAACTGCTGCTGCTTGCTCAGCCTGAGACTGAATCTGAGCGGTATCACTGACCAACCCTGCTGCTCTTTCTGGTGCCCTTTCCTCTGTTTGAGGTAAACGACCAGAAGCCCCTGCTGAACACTTCTGGGGCTCACAGCTGATCAAAACGACACTTTTGTTTTCTTGGAGAGACTCTTGAGGCGTAACATTTGCTTTAAACACGCCTCTAGTCTCTCTGTTTTCAGCTTCAGAGTGTTTCAGAGAATCACTGCTTTGACTTAGACGGGCTAAACCAGGAACTTCTGTGTCATCATGAGAGTGCGGAAGTACAAATTTTCCTTTTTTACGGATCTTAAAAGACCTTCGGATTTTGGAGAAGAAGCCTTCGCCAGACTCTTGAGTCAGCACAGCACCAGCAGGGAGGGTGGCAGACTTGGCTGACTTGAAACTGTGTCGGTTGAACTTCTTCTCTTGCTTCACGGGTGACTGTTCCATGGCTTCGCTTGTCCAGATCTCTGCACTTTTCCTTCAATTCTAAAGTCTGAAACGAGTGCTCACTGTGCACATTTTGCCTTGAATGATTATTTCCTTTTCCTTATTTTTTTGTTGCTGTCTACATCAGAATCACTGCAAGCTTTCAATGTCATTTTCTTGTCTTCTACTCTATGCACATCAAAATCATTATTACATGTATTCATGGCGTACTTTCAGTGTCAACTTACGCCAGCTTATTTCTTCGTTCGGGGGTTTCAGGCAGTTTATTTTCATCTGTATCCTGCACATAAACAAACAAACAAACAAAAAAAGCACTGGTGAATAAGAAGAGAGAAACCCGTTTCCCTCAAAAGCCAACTCAACAACAAAACACAATCATTGATGCTTGTGTATCCTAGTGAGTTGCCCACTCAGCTGTCATCTATGCTGGTAATCAACCTCCCCCCAAAAAAACCAATCAAAAGTCTTGTTTTGAAATAAAACAAACAACGAAAAAGATCACTAAATTTTCTTATTCATTTCCACAAAATTCGATGGTTTATGCATCCCACAAGCTCCCAGATCAAAGGATCATACGCAGTCAATTCTCACACCAGCTGTCTCCACCTCTCAGGGTTTGAAGCCTAATGCCTGGGGAGAGGCAAAGCTCTCTCTCTCTCCAGCCTACCCTACAATATTTTCTTGTGTTTCTCCCTTCTGATAGAGGCTTCAAGGGCACGCATGATTGAGAACTTTGTGAACTATCTGCTTTTTGGATTTCTCAGCAAAATATTGTACAGAGCATTTAGCAGAACAGTTCCTTCACTTAGAGACAGGTCTACTCATGACTGAAGTCAGTGTTAGTAAGGACAGTGGACAGAGGAAGACGTGTGTGTGTGTGTGTGTGTGTTGTGTGTGGTGTGTGTGTGTGTGTGTGTGTTGTGTGTGTGTGTGTGTGTGTGTGGGTTGTGTGTGTGTGTGTTGTGTGTGTGTGTTGTGGTGTGTTGTTGTGGTGTGTGTGTGTGTGTGTGTGGTGTGTGTGTGTGTGTGTGTGGTGTGTGTGTGTGTGTGTGTGTGTGTGTGTGTGTGTGTGTGTGTGTGTGTGTGTGTGTGTGTGTGTGTGTGGTGGGGGTCCAGATGAGCTGTCAACACCTTCCTCAGCTGCTTTTTTTCTGCTAGAGCAAAAATTACTGCTGGCATATAAGTTACAGGCTACTGACAAACATTTCTCCTGAAGAAAAGCAATCAGGTTGATTTTTACAATCCACTCATAAATATCTCACCCTAGAAGTTTTTTTTTTACAGCATGAGAGACTATAGGCTGAGACACATTGCAATTTATTTCCTTTACAGTTAACAATCTAATACATACAATCTAATCTTTTTCCTAGTGCTTCAGATGAGACCATAAACTTAAGTTCCACAAATGCACATGAACATCTTGAGCACACATTACATCCTGTTCTGCCTTTTGGGCGAGAAAGGCTGGTAGGAGTAGATGCCCTCATGTCTGCATTCAGTGAGGTATGGATATACAAACATACCCAGCATGTACCCTGTAACCTGGAGAGGGGTAAGCTCTTCCAGGTTTAACCTGCCCATGACAAACTGCCCATGCCTGAAAAAATTCACAGTGTCCCAAATAACTGCTTAAGGAATCCAGGGAGAAAAGGAAGTCCCTGACAAAGGGGCATGGAAAAATGTCATCAGGATCTAACCTTTAACCAGTCAAGTACTAAAGTAACTTCGCCACAAAACCAGACCGAGTGAGTACCCACTCTAGATTGAGACTGTCCCTACTTGATTCTAAGTACAGTCTCTGCGAATAACCTCCCCCCCACACACACACAGCTTTAACTATGATATAGAATCCTACTTTACACATGGAAGAGGAAGAAAAATTCAGAGGTCACCCATTAAGTGATGCATATTTCTTCCTGTCTAGGGTCAATGACATACAAAATGTCAAATTGCCCATACCACTGTCAAGATGCTTGATCTATTGAATTACAATTGATGCAGGTCAATATATATATCCTATTCATACTGTTTTGTTGCTGTTCATGGATTGTTGTTTATTGCCATTAATTGTTTGGTTCTTTGTTTGGTCTGACACTTGCTTGGCTCCAAAAACGACTTTTTTTTTTTTCTTTTAAAGATACTGATGATGTGAAATCTAAGTTGAACTCATACATATAAGCACCATGGTATCAAGATTTGAAAAAAAATTCTGAAACCAGTAGGTTCAGTTAAAACTTACTGCATTCATTTTGCTTTGAAACCTGTTAGTTCACATCTTTGTATGTGTATACATGTGTATGCACACCAACACACAACCACACCACACACCACGCACACACACACACACACACACACACACACATACATACATACATACATACATACATACATACATACATACATACATACATACATACATACATACATACATGCCATGTATACATATAGATTTATTTATTCTTTATTTTTTATTTCTTTTATATCAAGGCTAATGGAATAAGCACTCTTGTGCTTTTTTACATCAAAGTCCCCGTGTGTATGCGTTTTTGTAAATGTCATCTGTTCCCACCGGCACACGATGGCCTACTCTTACGAAAAGTGGAACAGGATTTAAGATGTTCTGCGTGCGTTCGCACACGGGGCCTCGGTTTAAAGTCTCATCCGAAGGACTTTGGGGAGAGTGGAGTCAGCACTGAGTTAACTCCAGGAGAAAAATCTCCTCGACCTGGACTCGAACCCGGGTTGTCAAATTGCTAGCGCAATGTTCTGACCACTGGGCTATCCGTCCCCCCTCATAGATAGATAGATAGATAGATAGATATAGATAGATAGATAGATAGATAGATATGATAGATAGATAGATAGATAGATAGATAGATAGATAAACACTTTCTGCACATGGCTGTCAAATCTTCATATCTCACTGGCAAAATCTTTTCATACAATCTGCAATAAGTTGATGTTTTATTATTGTTATTTTGTAGTAAAATCTTTTCCAGATGCTGTTTGGATTTGGCCCTTTTACTTTAGGCAAACAAATTATAGATCCTTCTTTGTAATGGGCCCAGAGTATAAGGCATTATCTTAAAAATAATATAACAAACTAAGAAATTACATAAAAAAGAAAGATATCAGAATCATAAGTTTTTATTCATTTTAAAATGTTTTTCTTTGCAATCATTTGAAAATACACACTACATAAAGCTCTGTAAACATTGGGATGTAAACAAGGGCTATAGCAGTGGGGCTTCTTCCTTTTTCTGAAAAAAAAATCCCCAATATTTCACTTCACAGCGAATAGAAACACATCACTGGTTCATATTAGGCAATGATACTGTCACCAGGAAGTCAGTTTTTGTTATCAAATAGTTGTGCCTTTGTTTCTTCTCTGTGTCATCCTGTTATCATCACTGGGGTAGGCTTGTCTATGATGCATATCTATAGCATACGTTTATAAAGAAATTTACAAGTGTCTGTGAGAAACTGAAACAAAGTTGACACCCTGACACATTTACAAACTTCCTTGATAAGTTGATTTGTTAAGGTTTTTTTTTAATCAAGAATACCACAGATCAGTTGAGCTGACCAAGGATCAAAACAACAGCAAAAGCTGCAGACTCCTGTGTGTATAGTATAATCAAATGTCATTATGGTATATGGTGCACACAATGTGCATTGGGTGAAAGCTGTGTGTTGATTGTGTGTGTGGTGTTGTGTGTGTGGTGTGTGTGGTGTGTGTGTGTGTGTGTGTGTGTGTGTGGTGTGTGCTGCATAGTGTGGTCATGCGTGCGTGCATGCTGCTGTGTGTGTTGTTACAATTTTTTATTGGTACTCATTTTCATTCATAAACCATATGCCATTTTCTGATTGAAAATTTTAGCAATATTATAATACATGTGCACACAGACACAGACCTAAGTGCTGTACAATGCATTCAGTTTAATAATATGACATAATAACTTTTAGCTGCATAGTTACATAATTTTTTGTGTGATTTCCTTTTAACTTTGAATACATGTATAATTATATATAATTATTTATGAATAGGCATCATTGTAAACAGTGTGCAGATACTCCCTGTACTGTGTACACATAACATATTAAAAACTTAGACAAGCCTTTGTCCCAGTTTCTGTTGATTCTGATAATCATAATAAATGACGTCTTCATGAAAAAATGTTCAGACTGAACACTGTATACTTGAATAATCTTTAGTCCTGATAAGAATAATTCCAACTAGTGTTTTAGAACTGGAGACATATCTTTTTGTTTGATAATGAACAACAAAGCTGTCACCACTTATCATTGCAGTGAATTCAACTTGTTGTAGTTGTACAAAGCTGGAGAAATAACACTACATTTCACAAACAACTACTTTGCAAATTAAATATCCTGTATATGAGATAAACTCTTTACATAAAGCTCAGCTTGTTACTGGCAATTCTAAATGACTTCTTTTTAAAATGGAAAACAGTCCTAAAAGTAAACCAAACCTGTTAAAGATGAAAGGATTACTCATTTACTGGATTAGAGATCAATAATACAGAAGAGCTAAGAAAAAATACTTTGATGACCATAAGCCTGCTACACTAACAAATGTGGACTTACGATTACTTTACTGATTAAGTAACATTTCCCTTTCGGGTTTTTGTGTGTGTGTTTTTCATAATACTGGCCTATTGTGATAACAATGAGTTGTGCTAATAAGTATTACCGTATGGCGTCACAGCGAGTGTCACTGTGCGTCAGAAATTACGTTGATGGCCACTGATTTTTAAAACAATTGAATTCATTAAGAGATGAACAGATGCAACACAAGTGCGCAATTCATAGTCGGGTAAATCTGAAGTGTATAAAACATGTAAACGAAGTCTTGTGTGCTTGTTATGACAGTTGATGTCGATCAATCAGGAGATCGAATGTATCAGAATTATTTTGTGAAAATCTCCATTATATCACCGGCATTACCCTTTCTCATCTACACTCTTACCAAAGTCAGTTGTTGGGAAGATCATGCAGTTATCACAAACCCTTCTGGTGACTGTCGGGTTGCAAAGGACGTCTTTCCGTAGTCAGCCGACGCGAAAATGAAACAGGAAGTGATTTCTAGTTCTCAGCAAATCGCGAAGACTGGCGAGACTTTCGCTGCGAAAGATGTGCGTCTTTGTCACTAGGCTACCAGCATCCGGTGCACTTTTGTGGAAATAATATGCTAGAAATTTCCTCTTTTCTATCACTCTCTTTTGTTTCTGCCTTGTCCCCTTTCATGTCAACTTCATTTCTATTTTCTGCTTTTTGGTCCATTATCCTGCCTTTTTTTTTTCCTCCCAGAAAGACTTGAAAGATAACAATTCTCTATTATGCCGAAGTTGGATGCGCCTTGGCCTTTATCAGGCGCGTAACAGCAGCGCGACGCACTTTCCGCTCATATAACTTAACAGACAACAGCAGTTGCTTCCTGAGTGTTCGACGACGAACGAAGAAGAATGAGTAAAGACCATATGGTTTGTTACTATGTTACTCAAGAGTGGCCACAAACTGTTGGAAATAGATTTACTTTCTTCTTCTTCTTCTCTCTATCTTCTCCTTCAGTCTTCGCCCGCGCGCGCGCGCGCGCGCGTGTGTGTGGACTATAAGCCCAGCGATTATTATCATTATTATTATTTTAAATCTTTATTCGCTGATCATGCTACTTCCAGTGACTGCTGATATTGACATAAAGTCACTGCTCTGACTGAGGCCGACTTTTTGTTTTGTTTTGTTTCTAAGTCTGTTCAAAATAACCGCGGGCCTTTAATTATTTATTTATTTTATTATTGATATTCAGAACAAATGAGGTAGACTTTTATATCTCTGTCATTGATCAACAGTGCAACTCTATTTCTTTCTTTTTTTTGTTGGGGGGGGGGGGTCTATTTTCTTTATCCTTTTTTTTTTTTTGCCGCTAGCCAGGCGCGCGCGCGCACACACACACACACACACACACACACACACACACACACACACACACACACACACACACACACATCAAAAAACATTTTATTCTGTATAGTCCTGTCTAATCCTGGCTGACAATCAGTGGATGTGTTACCCAAGTCCCTTATTCAGTAAAATAATAGTCGAACCGTTCGTTTTCCGTTTACCTTGAGCTTAGGAAGGCTTTTGACTCCCTCGTTGCTGCTTGAAAGACTCTTCAGAATTGTCCATGGCTCAGGATGAGTAGAAGATATAATTAGGACATGCATGAACTGAACATCCTTTCAGGAAATCTCAAAATGAAGGAATAAGTGGCACAGAAAATGAGTCAGAAATCGCCAAACACTTTTGTTAGTGTGAAATTCCACAATGCAGTAGGCCTACTCTCAAACCATTTCTGTCCACAGTTTTGTTTTTGAAACCTAACTTAAAATTTTGGCTTTTATTTGTTTACTTGTTCGCTTGCTTCATTTGCTTGCTTCTGTTGCCTTATGCATTTGTTTTCGTAAGAAACTGTCGGATATTATCTGTAATACGAAACGGCTTCAAAACAATTTGTTGATACACAGCTTCTGTCTTTCTCTATCCCCGACCCTTCTCTAAAACATGTAAGTCTTTCCAGTGATCATCCAAAAACTCATGACTAGGCTGACGGTAATTAGTTCAGCTTATTAAAGAGACACCAGTTTGGATTCCCACATCCCAGAGAGACTCTGAGGCAGTTGATGATAACATTATCCAGACAAATTCAGCCGTGCCCTCAAGGCCTAGGACAGTCAGTGGGGTAAAGTCGGTTGTCAGTTTAACAAATCAAAATGAAAGAAAAAGAAACTGATATAAAAAAAAAGAAGAAGACACAAAACGAACCAAAACAAAAGCAAAACCAAAACGGGACACAAAACAGACAGGGAAGCCTATCGCCTCGACATTAATTTTTCTCATGATATAGCTAGTAGCACTATTCAGACACAAGATACTTAATATTGTAGTAAGTCCTCCTGGGAAACCTTCCAAGTCTTGGTTATGCAGATAGATCGGAAAAGGGCAGTGGAAGTTCGTCAAGTGTAGAGAAACAAAGACCCCATTGTACACCACCACAAGCCTTACTGTAGAATGATGTCTCCGACTTTCTATGATTGGGGAAGCCACATACATGTACGGAGTCACTGATTTCGTCCGACTTCTCAACCTCGTTTAGCAGACAATGACCATCCTCTGGTGTGGTTGGTATTTTAGTAGTGTACAGCCATTATGTAGCC
Source organism: Stramonita haemastoma (assembly GCA_030674155.1). Taxonomy (NCBI): domain Eukaryota; kingdom Metazoa; phylum Mollusca; class Gastropoda; order Neogastropoda; family Muricidae; genus Stramonita; species Stramonita haemastoma. The sequence continues at coordinate 33,164,231 of CM060318.1, forward strand.
ACCGCCACTTATAAAGCCAGTCCATTCTGTAAGTAGGGGCCTACGTGTTTGCGTTGCGGTACAATACTGTGTGTCATATTTTTGCGCGACAGTATTATGATATGAAATAATTACAGTATTTTGTGTGACCGTACAATCTTTTGTGTGCCGGTCGAAATAACATTAGTGCTGGGACCACACAGTTTGCATAAACAACGTAAGAGATCATGGCTGTAAGTTTTGAATGTCACGATGTCAAAGTCTGATAAGTTGTTTTTTAGTGCGATAATATACGCGTTCTACCAGCTTTTCTGTTCCTGTGCTGAGAAAGATTTCTCATGTGAAGGAAGTGTGTAGACAACGACCGAGATCCGTATGCACTACAAGCCATTTAAAACCTACTGTTTGGTAAGTAGAAAAAGTACTTGTCGAAACTATGATGAATTCACAGTGGAGTTGCTCCTGTCTTTTTTTTTTTTTCCTCTTTCACTATCTAGCAGTACCAGTGTTTATACATGTCTGTCTGCTTGACAGACTGTCTGCCTAATGTCTTTTTGTGTACTGCGTGTGGGAGTGAGTGAGTGAGTGAGTGAGTGAGTGAGTGAGTGAGTGTATGTGTGTGTGTGTGTGTGTGTGTGTGTGTGTGTGTGTGTGTGTGTGTGTGTGTGTGTGTGTGTGTGTGTGTTGTATGTGTGTGTGAGAGAGAGAGAGAGAGAGAGAGAGAGAGAGAGAGAGAGAGAGAGAGAGAGAGAGAGAGAGAGAGAGAGAGAGAGAGAGAGAGAGAGAGAGAGAGAGAGAGAGAGAGAACGAATGAATGAACGAATGAACGAACGAATGAATGAATGAATGAATGAATGAATGAATGAATGAATGAATGAATGAATGAATGAACATTATTTTTTAAAGGTGACAGGTAGACATTCACACACTTTTTTCATACCGCCCTTGCCCTGATTAAGGACTTTTAAAAACAAAAGCACCCCCCCCCCCAACAATAAACAAAACAAAACAAAAACAAAACAACCGCCCCCAAAACAAAACAAACAAAGAAACAAAACCCCAAACCTAAATACCCCCCCCCCCCCAAAAAAAAAGCCAAAGCCAAACCAAAAAAACAGCAACCCCCTCCCCCACAAAAACTACCACCACGGATAACACAAGTTCAATCTATGATTTAAAGAAAGGAGACAGATATAATATTGAACCACATAATCGCCCCTTGATATATTGATAATTATTTTAACCAAAATTAAGTGGGGGAAGGGGTTGCTACTGTCTTTTTAATTTTTGGTTTGTTTTGGTTTGGAGTACTTTTTATTTCGTTTCTTTCTTTCTTTTGTTTTTGTTTTGTTCTTTTTTGTTGTTTTGATATTCCCTAATCAGGGCAAGGTCAGGATGAAAAGTATATGAACGCTTACTCTGTAACCCTTGAAAAATAAATTTTCATTCATTCATTCATTCATTCATTCATTCATTCATTCATTCATTCATTCATTCATTCATTCTTCATTCTCTCTGTCTCTCTTCTCTCTCTCTGTCTCTCTCTCTCTCTGTCTCTCTCTCTTTAAAACAGCAAAGGCCGGATGAAAAAAAGTATGTAATGCTTACTCTGTAACCTTGAAAAATAAAGATTATTCATTCATTCATTCATTCATTCATTCATTCATTCATTCATTCATTCATTCATTCATTCATTCATTCATTCTCTTTCTGTCTCTGTCTCTCTCTCTCTCCCCCCCCATCTCTCTCTCTCTCTCTGTGTCTCTCTCCCCCCCATCTCTCTCTCCCCCCCTCTCTCTCTCCCCCCCCTCTCTCTCTACCCCCACTCTCCCCCTTCTATCTCTCTGTGTTTAGCCTATTACATACAGGCATCACTTATCCCATTAATTCAGTTTCACATAACCCCACCATCCCCCTTTTCTTTTTCTTCCAGAACCCGTTGTTTCTAGCTAGGGCCTAACCAGAATGGGGATGGCATTTTCTGGGCGACCTGTGCACTACCAAGTATCGGTGCTGCTGCTGCTGCTGGCGACGGTGATCTTCTGTCTGGGTCTGTCTCTCCCCTGGTGGACCCAGACCTACAGCAAGAGCACACAGAGCATCAGCAGTCACAGCGGCCTGTGGCTGTATTGTTCGCTGTATCCTTCATCACACACCCCCAGAGTTCAACCCAGGCTACAGGGGAAAAGTGTCGTTTTATTGATGCTCCGGGTAAGTTTTTTATTATTATCATTATATTATTATTATTATTATTATTATTATTATTATTATTATTATTATTATTATTATTATTATGTATTATCATCATCATCATCATCATCATCATCATTATTATTATTATTATTATTATTATTATTTATTATTATTATTATCATCATCATCATCATCATCATCATCATCATCATCATCATCATCATCATCATTATTATTGTTGTTGTTGTTGTGGTTGTTAATGTTATCATCATCATCATCATCATCATCATATCATCCATCATCATCATCATCATCATCATCATCATCGTTGTTGATGTTAACGTTGTTGTTGTTGTTGTTGTTTTTATTATTATTATTATTATTATTATTATTATTATTATATTATTATTATTATTATCATTATTATTATATTATTATTATATAATATATTAATAATTAATTAATTAATATTTTATATTAATATTATTAATAATATACCCTTTATGTCACGGTAGATTTTCTGCATTGAAATTCGGCTGTTCTCACCATCCTGCCGGAGAGCGCGTCGCCACAAATGCATCGCCTACCCATTATTTATTATTTTGTTTTCCTGTCTGCACTGTATTTGTTTCCCTATCAGAGTGGCTTTTTTCTGCAGAATTTTTCCAGGGACAACTCTCTTGTTGCCGTGGGTTCTTTTACGTGTGCTAAATAATGATGTGTACCACACGGGACCTCGGTTTATCGTCTCACCCCAAAGACTAGCACCCAGACCACCACAAATGGTCTAATGGAGGGAGAAAGTTTTTGGCCCAAACAGGATTGAACCACCGCACACTCGACCACAATTTTTCGCTTTCTAGGCAGGCGCAATATACCTCTAGACCACCGATCCAAGTTTGAGGTGGTGGGTGGGAGTGGTTGGGGGATGGGTGGGTGGTGATCAGTAGTAGGTGGTTAGGGGGTCAGGGGTGAGGTGGTTGGGGGGTCGGGGGTGGGTGGAAGGGGTGGGGTAGTGGGTGGTGGGTGGTGGTGGAGGATGGTTTTGGGACGATGGGTGGTGGGGGGTGGTAGAAGGGTTGGGGGTAGGTGGGTGATGGTGGTGGGAGGGTTGAATGTGTTGGAAGGGTTAGGGGTGGGTGTTGGGTGGGTGGGTGGGTGGGGATGTGGTGGTGTGTGTGTGTGTGTGTGTGTGTGTGTGTGTGTGTGTGTGTGTGTGTGTGTGTGTGTGTGTGTGTTGTGTGTGTGTGGGGCATGCACATGGTAGCCTGCCTGCGCTAAAGAATGCAGAAAACACAACACAACACAACACAACACAACACAACACAACACAACACAACACAACACAACACACACAACACACACACACACACACACACACACACACACACACACACACACACACACACACACACAAAACACAAAAAGCAACGAAAGAGGGGAGGAGTAGTGTGGGAGGGGAATGTCCCCCCAGTCAGTCCCCTTGAAACCACACCTCTCCCTCCTTGTCCAGGGTGCTAGTCTCACTCTGGCAATCAGGAGGGGTGTAAGTGGTGTGGTGAAACGGTGTATGTGAGGATTCGAACCTGGGGTGAGTTGTGACCACAAGAGAAAACCAGGCACTCCGCACTCCACCCAGTAAGGGAAACAAAGAAAAAAAGAAAAGAAGGCAGACAGTATTCGATAGACAACGCTAACGATGTTCAGCATGGGGGGACGGGATAGCCTAGTGTCAGAACATTGCGCTCGCAATTGGACGACCCGAGTTCGATTCCCGTTCGAGGGATTTTTTTTTTACCCTGGAGTTAACATTAGTGCTGACTCCACTCTCCCCGAAAGTCTTTCAGTGAGACTATAAACCGAGGCCTCGTGTGCGAACGGACGCAGAACATCTTGCGCACACGTTAAATCCTGTCCCGCTTTTCGTAAGAGTAGGTATGCCATTGTGTGCCGGTGGGAACAGATGACAAGATTTTCAAAACTGCATATACACGGGGACTGGATGTAAAAAACACACACGAGTACTTATTCCATTATCCTCAATATGAAAGAATAAAAGAATAAAAAATAAATAAATAAAGAAGACAGAACATAGAGAGAAATGGAGGGAACTGGTTGTCAAGTCTTCAGGGGTGCCCCCACGTTCGCCAGACTAAGGGATAGATAGATAGATAGATAGATAGATAGATAGATAGATAGACAGACAGACAGACAGACAGATAGATAGATAGATAGATAGATAGATAGATAGATAGATAGATAGATAGATAGATAGATAGATAGATAGATAGATAGATAGATAGATAGATAGATAGATAGATAGACAGACAGACAGAATATAAAAAAAATAAAGCTGAGTGAACGCTCATTCACCACCACCACCAGCATCAACTCCGACCCCCCCCCCCCCCACAAACCACCCTCCACCACCCACTCACCCACCCACCCAACCCCCCGAACCCCCCCACCAACCCACCCCCAACCCTCCCACCCCCACTACCACCACAACCACCTCCACCCACCCCAAACCAACCCTTGGTGTGATGTTTGTTGTTTGAAGGCTGGTTCAGACTGGTGCAGGGGATGCAAGGTGCCGCACTGGTGGAGACGCTAGCGGCCAGTGTCTATGCTCTGGTCGTCAACTTCTGCATAGGCCGTACCCTCACTTCAAGAGCTTTGGAGATCTTGGCCGGTCTAGGAGGTAAAGTGTTTGTTGTTGTTTTGTTGTTGTTGCTGTTGTTGCGTTGTTGTTGTTGTTGGTGGTGGTGTTCTGTTGTTGCTGTTGTTGTTGTCTGTTGTTGCTGTTGTTGTTGTTGTTGTTTGTTGTGTTGTTGCTGCTGGTGTTGTTGTTGTTGTGTGTTGCTGTTGTTGGTGTTGTTGCTAGTGTTGTTGTTGTTGCTGGTGTTGTTGTTGTTGCTGTTGAGTTGGGTTAGGTTAAACTAATTGGTGTACGTCGTGTTTGTGTTGTATCGTGCACGATGTAGACTGTGTTGTTTTGGAGTGTTGTCACGCGGCAGAGTTATGTTATACATTATGTGTCGTGTTATGTTGTATTGTATTGTGATGTTATGTTATGTTTGTGTTGTGTTGTGTTGTGCTATGTTATGTTGTGTTGTGTTATGTTATATTATATTATATTATATTATATTATACTATATCCTATTATATTATATTGTGTTATGTTATGTTGTGTTATGTTGTGTTGGTCTGGTTCAGTGATAAAGCTACCTCAGTACTTGATCGGTTAAATCCTGTTCCGCTTTTGGTAAGAGTAGGCCATCGTGTGACAAGATTTACAAAAAGTGCATACACACAGGGACTGGATGAAAAAAAAAACACACGAGTGCTTATTCCATTATCCTCGATATATTAAAAAAAAAAAATAAAGGTTAGGATCCTGTTGACATTTTTCCGAGCCCCTGTTATCAGGAGCTTCTTTTTATCCCTTGACTCCCTAAGGAGTTGTTGGGACGCTGTACTGAATTCTTTCAGGCGAGGTATTGTGTTAAACATGGCCAGCGGAGCCTGTCCAGGTCCTTTTGAGATACCAGGGTGCATGCTGGGTATCTTCGTGTTATCCCATCCATCCCACAAGACATAGCTGGCCCATTCTTTCAAAAAAAAAAAAAGGTGCATAAGTACAAGATGTTCTGATTGTGCATTCACACTGGCATGTTTTTTTCAGAACAGATTATTATCTCAATGCTGATCTGAATGACAAAAGACACAAGACTGCAAGCACAGCACAGCTCCGGGCGTGAATATCCCTTACAACAAGTAAACATACTGAATTCACTTTCACCATAACTCCCATTTGCACTCCCCACTCTTAACACACACACACACACCACACACACACACACACACACACACACACACACACACACACACACACACACACACACACATGCACCCCCCCCCCCCGCGCGCACACACACACACACACACACACATCTATCTATCTATCTATCTATCTATCTATCTATCTATCTATCTATCTATCTATCTATCTATCTATCTATCTATCTATCTATCTATCTATCTCTCTCTCTCTATGTATGTATGTATGTATGTATGTATGTATGTATGTATGTATGTATGTATGTATGTATGTATGTTTCCTTTCCTTTCCAAGTGCACACACACACACACACACACACACACACACACACACACACACACACACACACACACACAAAATATATATATAATATATATATATACATATATATATATATATATCTTCCTTTCCTTTCCTTTCCTTTCCAAGTGCGCCCACACACACACACACACACACACACACACACACACACACACACACACAAACACACACACACACGCGCGCGCGCGCGCGCGCCGGCACACACACACCACACACATCTCTCTTCTCTCTCTCATCTCTCTCTCTCTCTCTCTCCTCTCTCTCTCTCTCTCTCTCTCTCTCTCTCTCTCCTTTCCTTTCCTCTCCTTTCCTTTCCAAGTGCACCAACAATGACATGCACTAATCCTACAACTCCCGCCCTCTTCCACAGGCTCTCTCGGCATCATCAGCGCCACGCTCTACATCACCAAAACCTCCCCATCCTGCAGCACAACCAGGCAACTACCTACTCCTGGCTCTAGGCATAAATTTCGCCGCCAGTATTCTCACCGTCTTCATCGCCATCATCATCGCTCTCTCCAATCGTCGTCCTTCCGTCGTCGACGAAGCCACCACTATCATCGTGGAGGATTGTGAAGGTCACGTGGAGGGCAAGGACACTAGGTCAAGGTCACCTGAAAAGGGTCGCGGGGGAGAAGAGGGGTGGTGGAGATGGAGAGAAGTCCTGCCCGTACCAGAAGGCTGGAAGCCGTGTCTGAGACGTTTGTCTGTCTGGAGGAAGACGAGGAGGAGGAGGAGGAGGAGGAGGAAGGAGAGGAGGTGGAGGAGGTTGATGATATTTCGAGACGATCTTTTAGTTACGTGGACAGCTTAGGAAAAATATCATCTTAGGTGGGGTTTATTCTTTTATGTATACATTATACGTAAATTTCAGAGGACATTTTTTTTTCTTCTTTTTTGTGTTTGTGTTGTTGTTGTTGTTGTTGTTGCTGTCGCTGTAGTTGTTTTATTTTGGATTTCGTTGCTGTTTATTTGGAGAGAGAGAGAGAGAGAGAGAGAGAGAGAGAGAGAGAGAGAGAGAGAGAGAGAGAGAGAGAGAGAGAGAGAGAGAGAGGACAGAGACAGAGACAGAGAAGCTTTAAGAATTGTTTTTGATAATCTCTGCATAAGCCAATTTCTTTCTTTGCTTAACTTATAATGACATTTCGAGTCTTCAATATCTTTAAGCTAAGTTTTGAATATGTAGGTTTCAAGGATTATAAAGGATAATTTTTGAGACAACGATTGTGTCTTTGAAAAGGCATGATCGTAGAGTGTGTGTGCTTGTGCCCGTGCGCGCGCGCGTGTGTCAGGGAGATGAGTAGGGGAGGGGGGGGGGGCATGCTGTGCGCAAGCTTCTGTGCTAGCATACTTGTTTGTGAACTCGGTTTCTTTTTTCATTATTATGTTATGCCAGTATAAGTATTTACTGCACTTGCCATCTTAAAACGAAAATCTCCACTGTGACT
>CM060318.1:33177012-33189512 GCA_030674155.1 Stramonita haemastoma
CTGAATTAACAAAACAAAACAAAAATATCTATCTTAAAAAAAAACAACTAATGTTGCGTTCATACTTTTTCCAGCTTTCATCGCAGTGAATTTTACACAAATAAAAGATTAATGTACACCCCCCCCCCCTTGTTTATGCAATATAAAGTTTGTACTCACGTGAACCCTTCCAAACAAAGGACAAACACATGTCCTACTGACCCATCTACGTAAGTCGAGGGATAGTTTTTTTGCGTGCATGACCGTTTTAAAATAATTCTTCTGCCAAAAAATAATCATAAAAACAAACAAAAAAACAAAACAGAAACTGAGGAAAAAACCCTACGAGTCGTCCTCTCGTCTTTAGATATGATCCCGGATGTAAAGTGTAGACATATAAGTGGATTTGTTTGAAAACAGTGCACGTTTAGTGCGCAGTTTGGGTTTTTTTTCCTACTGCAGGAAACTGTAGGTTACAATGTCGCATTGTAACCGCGCCTTAGCGGGTGGGGATTTTCATAATTCATGCTCATGCACCTATTTATTCATGACTGTGTTCTTTTCGTCACTCATTGATTCAATCATTCAATCTATTATTCTTTCGTTTCACTCACTTCGTTCACTCTGTCTTTCTTTCTTTCTTTCTTTTATTGCAGTGATACATCGGTATTGTTTTTATTAGAATTTTAAATGATAGATTAATGTAAAGCAGTATAAAAATTATGTAATATCAAACAATAACATATTTCTCTCTAGTTTATTTGCGCGTAGGTGAGCGCGCACGCACGCACACCACAAACGCGCGCGCACACACACAAACAAACACGCACACACACACACACACACACACACACACACACACACACACACACACACACACACACACAACACACACACACAGACTTGGCACGCACACACGCGCGCGCGCATGATCTTTGCTACTTCCGCACATCTCGTACTATAAAACCGAAACAGCAATTCACGTACAGATTTTCCTTTCTGGTTTGTCACCTTCCTTTTATGTCATGTCATGTCATCAGGTCAACTGAGCACCCCTGCACTTTTAGTATCAGCATCCGTGGTGTCCCATGACCAAGGTGGTCGTAAGGGAGCGAGGCGTCAGTGACCTCAACTTCTCTAGGGGCCAGCATGTATTGAGGACGGTGCCCATCTCCTTCCCTCGCTGCTTTACCTTCCCTGACCCTTAAGAGGGCAGGTACTCATTTACAGCTGGGTGAACTGGAGAAGGGAGGGGGGGGGGGGGGCTGTACTGAAGCCAAGGCGCGTAAACGGTCACCCATCCAACTGGTAACCACGCTCGACGCTGCTTAACATTGGCTGGGGGAAAGCGAGCACACTGAGCTATCCCGTTCCCAGCATCAACATAAGCTATAGCTATTTAATTGTGTAGTCCATCCTGATGCTTACTTAAAAATAATCCATGTATTCGTTTGTTTACTCCGAGGATAACAGAATAAGCACTTAATATGTACTTTCTCACATCTAGTCTCCGTGTGCATGCGGTTTTGTACATTTTGTCATCCGTTCCATATGCACAAATACACTACTCTTCCGAAATGCGGAACAGGTTTTAACAAGTGCACACGTTGTTGAGGACGGGATAGTTCAGTGGTCAGAGCGCTCGCTTTCCCCCAAGTTAAGTTAAGCAGCGTCGAGCGTGGTTGCCAATAGGATGGGTGACCGTTTGCGCGCCTTGGCTACGGTACAGTTCCCCCAGTACACCCAGCTGTAAATGGGTACCTACCCTCTTTAGGGCCAGGGAAGGTAAAGCAGCGAGGGAGAGGTAGATGGGCGCCGCTCTCAACTTGCTGGCCCCTAGAGAAGCTGAGGTCTCTGACGCCTCGCTGCCCCACGACCACACAGGTTATGGGACACCTTTACCTTTACCTATACGATGTCTGCGTGCATTTGCACACAGGACCTCGGTTTTAGTCTCATCTTAAGGACTTTAAGGGGTGTGGGGTCAGTACTGATGTTAACTCCAGGGGAGAAATTCCCTTGAACCAGCGTTTTTGATTGTGGTTTGAACCCTGGTCGTCAGATCACGACCACAACGCGCAATGTGACGCTCTAACCACCGGACTATATCGTCCCCCAACCCGTAATCAGTCAATCTTATTGAAACTTTTAAAAAAATCACCGTAAATTACACAGATTTACACGATTCAACCCAATATATTCTATGTTGCTACAAAAAAACACGATATAATACCCACCACTCCGGTTAGTTCTTTACGAACATACTATCATAACATATGAACATCACACTCTAACACTATACAACCTCCCTCAAAAACCTGTCTGTCTCTCTCAGAGGACATTATAATTATTGCGGGTAGCTGTAATACCCGGAATCGTAATACCCACGAACGGCAACACGCGGCAAGACAAAGGCCCGGGTAGGAATAGCGTTGACAGGGTACTGAACAGGCTCGACAGGAACGCGCAGACGACCACCACCGTCTTCGTACGATCTCCGAGGCACTGGGGGGGTACCTGTCTCATCATCACCTTGCGCCATTCTTTTCTCTGGACACCATCCGACCTGAACTCTTCCTGTCGGTGTGGGGGGAGGTGAGGATAGACGTGGGGGTAGGGCAAGACAGAACCTTGCAGGTTGTACACGGCAGGGTCGCTGTAGTAGTAAGGATCATTATAATCCCTGGGCGGTTCCAGAACGGACGGCGGCAGTTCTGCAGTTCTGGAATAAACGTGATCAGGATGTTCAAGATTCCCTAAGGCGTGTTTGTCGTTGTCGTTGTCGCTGCCGCTGATGTTGCTATTGTTGCTGCTGGTGTGTTTGTCGGAGGGGTGGTGGAGATAGGCGCGGAGGTTGGCGAGGAAGATGAGGAGGGCGGAGAGCAGGGCTAGCAGAGAGGCAGCGATGGTGACAGCGAAGGCCCAGTCATAGTGCAGGAGGCTGGAATTCTCTACCTCACCTCTGGTTGTGGCCAGGTACACCATGGAGCCGCTGAAACCCAGCACACCTGCACACAGGGGGTAACAGTAGTTTGTTTTAATTATTTTTTTTTTCTATAAATGTTTCAAAGATTTTTGGGCTTTCTTTGCGAAACGTGACAAGAAAGAACAGTGCCAAAGCCACACAAATCCAACATCACTCTTTCAAAAATGCTAAATTTAGCGCGCGCCCCTTTATTTTAACTAGTCCATAATTCTGTGGTCAGTTCCTGCTATAATTAGCACCAGCTGGCCCCCGCAACTGGGCTAAGGTGGGATGGAATGAATAGCAGCTGAGAGCAGCTGAAAGCGGGGGAAGCTGACAGCTGTGAGTGTAATGACTCCCTCCTCCCCTTCAACCATCTTCCCCAAGCATCATCCCTGCCTCCACCCTAGAGCCACAAACCCCCTATCCAACAACAACAAAACACGTTGTTTAAGACCACTCAACCATGAAGCTTACATTACAGTTGACACTACAACATGACATATAGTCACAGCGAGGTATTTACAACAAACTAACAACCAGAATACAATACGTACCTGTCTAGTTTAGAGATAGCTTAAAATTGGGGGTCTGGGAGAAGATAAGAAAACAATACCATCGAAGACACATAAACAACGTTGGATTTAATACAATTTTGATTAAAAAAAAGAGTCAACTTAAAACCAGTTTCGTCTACGATGGGTATTCAGACAATTAACTACAGGTAGATAAGGTAAAGGTGTCCCATAACCTATGTGGGAGCGAGGGCGTCAGAGACCTCAGTTTCTCTAGGGGCCAGCATGTTGAGGCGACGCCCATCTCCTCTCCGTCGCTGCTTTACCTTCCCTAACCCTAAAGAGGGCTGGTACCCATTTACAGCTGGGTCAGGTGAACTGGGGGAACTGGACTGTAGCCAATGCGCAAACAGTCACCCATCCAATTGGCAACCACGCTCGACGCTGCTTAACTTGACTGGGGGAAAGCGAGCGCTCAAACCGCTGAGCCATCCCGTCCCCATTACCGTTTATTACCTTTTTTACACAATAATTAACTACGACCTGAAAAAACAAAACGTGACAGAGCAGGACCCCCTCACCTCCTAAAACTATGGCCATTTCCAGGAAGAAGGAAGTCCCCGGATGCTGACGTCGGCAGTTGGCAAAGAAGGCCATCATCACTGATGTCACTAGTACTGCCAGACCCAGAACCTGCAGGATGCGGGTAGCTTTCAGAGAGTCTGCAACAGGGAACCAGAATGATCATCCGCTTCATCAGTCTGCTGAAAAGAGTTTTGTCACACAATATGGGATATCCACACTGTCATAGGCATCCATCAGTCTTGGAAGACTATGGAGTTGCGTTCCATGTTTTAGAGCGCAAAACCTGGGTAAGTAAGTATGGAGGGCAAGCTGTTACCCATGCAGCAGACCCCCCAAAGTTTGCTACACACACACACACTCACACCACCACCACCACCACCACCACCACCACCACCACCACCACCACCACCACCACCACCACCACCACAGCAGCAGCAGTAGCAGCAACAACAACAGCAATAGCAGCAGCAGCAGCAGCTGCAGCAACAACAACAGCAATAGCAGCAGCAGCAGCAGCTGCAGCAACAGCAACAACAACACACACACGCACAGACACATACACACACACACACACCACCACCACCACCATCAGCAACAACAGCAACAACAACAACACACACAACATCCCCCCACACCCCTTCTACAGACACAGACACAGACACAGACACAGACACACACACACACACATACACACACAACATCCACCCCAACACACACCTCCACACGTTAAACCCTGTTCCACTTTTCGTAAGAGTAGGCCATGGTGTGCCGGTGGGAACAGATGACATTTACAAAACTGCATACACACGGGGACTGGATGTAAAAAGCACAGGAGTGCTTATCCTATTATCCTCAATATAAAAGAATAAAATTAAATAAATAAAAAACAACACACCTACACACAAACCACACACACACACAACCACACACAAACACACTACCACCATCACCACCATCACCACCATCACCACCACACCACCATTGCCACCACCAACAACAGCAGGACACAAAACAACACACACACACGTCCCCTCCAAAACACACGCACACATCACAACACACACAACCAACACTTACACATACAACCACCATCACCACCATTACCCTCCACACACATCACCACCATCACCACCAGCCACACACACAACACACAGCAGCACAACACACACAACACACACACCACACCACAACACACACACACACACACAACACACACACACCACACACACCAACACACCACACACACAACCACATCCCCCATCACACACCACATCACCACACATAGCACACCCCACCCAACAACACACACACACACACACACACACCACACACACACACACCACACACCACATCACACACCCACACACACCCAACACACACACACACACACACACACCACACACACACACCACACACATCCACCCAACAACACACACACATCCCACCAACAACACACACACATCCCCCCACCAACACCTCCACCCACCCACCCACCCCCACCATCCCCCACAGCAACACCCCACACCCTACAGACTTCCTCATCCCACTCCCACACCTCATCGTAGTACGCAAAAGACTATAGCCTTCGATAGTCCTGCCATAAACAACAACGGATGAGTCTGCTATAGGTCTGACAGATATTAGAGATTGATTTGAATTTTTGTTAGGGTTGTTAGCTGGTATGTGAAATGAATACCACCCACCACCCAAACACACACTCAACACACACCACAACCAGTACACTACAATACTACCCATACTATACACACACACACACACACACACACACACACACACACACACACACACACACACACACACAACACATAATCTATATACATACTATATATACATATATTATCTTATATCTATTATCATATCTATATATCTATTATCTATATATCTATATATCTATCTATCTATCTATCTATCTATCTATCTATCTATCTACTATCTATCTATCTATCTAATCTATCTATCATCTATATCTATACTATTATCTATATATACTATCGATATATCTATATATCTATATCTATATCTACATATATGTATGTGTGTGTGTGTATGTGTATATATATGTGTAGATACATACATACATACATACATACATACATACATACATACATACATACATACATACATACATACATACATACATACATACATACATACATAACATACATACATACATACATACATAACATAACATAACATAACATAACATAACATAACATAACATAACATAACATAACTACAACGAGTGTGTTGGTTATTCACTATGTCTGGTTTCGTTACTGTTAATATTAAATTTTTCAGTTATACTTTTGCCAATGTTTCATAAAACAGTCCAAACCTCAGCTTTGTTCTGCACAGTTTCTGTTCGATCGTTTGGCGATATATCGATTAATGTTTATACTCTTAAATTTTTTTTTTAGCTCCTCTGAGTTTAGTAGCTCCTTACCTAATTTTTGAATTGCCACGATCACCCTTTATTTGATATGCAGCTTTTTTTTGCTTATAGGCAGTAGAATGCCGTGACTGTATGCATAGCCATTAAATTTCACTGTTAATGAAGGGGTCCATTCTCTGATACAACTTGTACAGCCATCACGCAAGCTAATATTTTATTTTTAAACATTGCTGAGGTTTTTGTTCAGTTGGCTATATTTATATGTTCACGTCGACAGAAAAACGGAAACACATTCATAATATTAAAAAAAAATATTCCCGAAATCGAAATGTGGCTACCTCCAAGGTGGATAAACTCGGTGGCACACGCAAAATTTCACTTTTGATGAACCTCAGAGGTTTAACCCAGGAACGAATAATAAAAAAACAAGTTCAGTGAGTGTATCTAAGCTTCTCCAAGTAACAGGAAAATATGTAGAAATTGCCGTCCAGTGCACTTAGGTTATGATAAATACTTTGAAATCTGAGTTATCAATAAGATTTTAATATGGTATTCAATACACCTTTTTTGATGTTCGCCTATGTTTCTTTTTTTGTTCTGCATCGTCCTCACTATTTCTTTTTGTGTCATCCATAGATAAAAAAAAAAAACGGTTTTGTAGCACCAGAATACATTTGCGTGATATTTAACATATATACATAAAACTGAATACTTGTGAAAGATTCCCACCTCCCCTGTCCCCCCAACCCACCTTAGTTCTCTTGATATTCCTTATTGTCAGATATGACAGTTAATATAAAGCTTGTTTCACTTTTATAACTATTTCCTTTGCACCTGCTGCAAATCATTCCCTCAGAACTTTATGTGGAACTAATTTCACAGGTTGACGGAGAAATTACGGAGCTATGTTTAAATATTGCATGTAAAAAGCAGATAACCCTAGGTGTGCTGGGTGTTGCAACTAAGGAGCAAAAATAACAACAAAGAAACCACCCCAAAACAGCCAAGAAAAAAAACAACCAAGCCAAATCAAGAACGTTGCATGACGCACCACACAAAACCACAAATCACAACCAATTAAATCCCCACTACACTTAAATACACACCTAAACTGAAACACGACCACACACAAAAAAATCCCAAAATTAATTTTTAAAAAAGTGTAAAAAACAGCCTCCTTCCTCCACAACTTCGAAAAAAAACAAAAAAACCACAACAACCCCACTTCACTCCAGTTTATACACCACAAAACACACACTCAAAACTAACAACATCTCCGTCAAAAAAACGACGAACAAGCGACGACGAGTGTTGATCATTCTCAAGTCACACAACAGTACTGAAGAACACCACACACCCTTTTGGGACAAGTGACAGACAGCCTCACCTGTTGTGAATTAAACAGCCATCCCTCCCCCACCCACACAACACACCCAGTGTTTGAGAAAATAGGTTTACTATAGCGTGACTTGCGTATTTTTTATCTTTGGATGTGAACGTATATGAACCGTGACATGGCCAATTATTTTTATAGATAATTTTTTTTCTCTCTCTCTCTCTCTCTCTCACGGAAAGGATGGGTATTGATGTTATGCAGACAAAACAAAAGTGTGAAGAAACAAGATGAGAGAGAGACAGAGAGAGAGGAGTGAGAAGGGAGTCAGGTTGGGGAGTGTGTGTTGGTTGTATGGAGGAGTGGGGAAGGGGGGTAGGTTGTGGTGTGGTGGTGTGTGTGTGTGTGTGTGTGTGTGTGTGTGTGTGTGGTGTGTGTGGTGGTGTGTGTGTAGTGTGTGTGTGTGTGTGTGGGTGTGGTGTGTGTGTGAATGTGTGGAGAAGATGATGTGTGATGTGATGGTGATGATGTGGTGATGTATGATGATGATGATGTGGGGGATGAATGATGAGATGATGAAGATATGATGATGTGGTGATGATGATGATGATGATGAGATGATGATGATGATGATGATGATGATGATGATGATGAGACTGATGAGTAACGATGATATGATGATGTACTATGATAATGATAATAAATCAATGTACTAATAATATGATAATGATGAAAAGAATGTAACATACTACTACTACTACTATATACATGATATACATACTACTACTATAAATATAATATAATACTATGACTACTACTACTACTATACTACTACTACTACTACTACTACTACTACTACTACTACTACTACTACTACTACTACTACTACTACTACTACTACTACTACTACTACTACTACTGACGTTGATAATGATGAGGGAGATGATACTACTAATCAAGAACGTTATCGCAATAGCAATAACAATAAGAACAATGATATTATTGGAGGGCATGCACATATTCCTCAGCGTTTGTACCAGCTTACAAACTACATAACTAATAACGCATTAACTTGAACTAACTTCCAAACTTAAAAAACAACAACAACAAAACCCCCCTGACTGACATAATTTATAATTCGTCCTCTCTTCCTCCTGATCGCGCGCAGAACCATACACTTTGATTTTCCCCCGTTGCGTGCATGTACATTGCTAGTGCTCCAATCGAACGTCCACACACACACACACACACACACACACACACACACACACACACACACACACACAACACACACACACACACACACACACACACACACACACACACACACACACACAACACATTCATAGGACTTACTGATGTATCCCCCCTTCTTCTCCCCCCCCTCCTCACCTCTTAGCCCACCCCTCCCCCTCCCCCCACCAAGTCCCTTTCCACCTCAAAGTGGTCGGAATGCTTCTTTTCAATCATGTACCCTACATAGACGGTCTAGGATACTGTCAGTACAATAAAAACAGCCCCCTCTCCCACCTCTGTCTGTCTGTCTGTCTGTCTGTCTGTCTGTCTGTCTGTCTGTCTGTCTGTCTTCTGTCTCTCTCTCTCTCTCTCCTCTCTCTCTCTCTCTCTCTCTCTCTCTCTCCTCTCTCTCTCTCTCTCTCTCTCTCTCTTTGTTGTGTAGTTGTGGCTATTATTATAATTTTTTTTATCTTAATGTTATCCCTGAAAAGGGCGGGGACTGGATGTAAAAAAGCACACGATGCTTATCTATTATCCTCGAATAAAAGAATTTTGCCTTGCCTGCTTGCCTTGCCTTGTCTCTCTCTCTCTGTCTCTCTCTCTCCTCTGTCTCTCTCTCTCTGTCTCTCTCTCTCTCTGTCTCTCTCTCTCTGTCTCTCTCTCTCTGTCTCTCTCTCTCTGTCTCTCTCTCTCTGTTCTTCTTCTGTCTCTTCTGTCTGTCTTCTCTTCTGTCTCTCTCTGTCTCTTCTGTCTCTCTGTCTCTTCTCTCTCTCTCTCTCTCTCTTCTCTCTCTCTCTCTCTCTCTCTCTCTCTCTCTCTCTCTCTCTCTCTCTCTCTCTCTCTCTCTCTCTCTCCTCTCCTCCCTCTCTCTCTCTCTCCCTGACCTCTGACATGGTATGTAGGTTTTCAAGTATGAACGATTATTAATGTGTCCTGTCTCCAGTTTTAGTACATATGTGCCTTTAACAATGTGCTTAAAGGTGACGTTTCCTCCTCCCCCCGACCTCTCAATAGCCCGAGTTAGCTAGCTATGTCTATGTCTGTGTTTTGACTCTCTTTGTGTCTATAGGAGTAGAGAAGGTCAAGTTATGTGTGCTAAATATCCCTTATTTATGGCCGTGTTTTGGTGGGTTGTGAAAATGCTTTCTATCGCCGAGAAAAGAAAAAAAAAGAAATAAAAGCTATAGTTTTAAAAGAAAATGTCGGATGTTAAAGAGTTTAATTAACTCCCCCGTGGGGATGCCGGGGTGCCTGTCAGTATAAATAGCATCCCCACCTTATGGAAATTCTGAGCTAGGAATTCCCTCTTTTCTATCCCTCTCTTTGTTTCTGCCTTGGTCTTTTACTTCCTGTCGACTCCTTCTTGTCTATTTTCTGCCTTCTTTATCTTACTCTCCTGCCCTTTTTTTTTCCCCAGAAAGACAGAGAGCAAACCTCGTCCAGATGGAGGATTATGAGCCTATTTCAAAAGATCGTGACCAGCCCCAACCTTATCTTACACACAGGGCCACAGACCCGGGCCACATGGGGTTTTTATTGGTTGTTTTTGTTGTTATTATTGTTGTTGCTTGTATTATCTACAGGCATATTTTATCTTTTAAGGCAGTTGAAATCATGTTAGTTAATTAATGTTATTCACATTTTTTTGTTCCCTTTTTGTGCTTATTTGTTTGTTAGGGTTTTTTCTGCTTTTGTTTTTTTTTGGTTTGTTTTGTTTTTTGTTTTGTTTTGTTCTTTTTCTTTAGATAGCTGGCTCGATGAAAAAAGCAAATAAATGCTTATTCAATGTACTATCTGGAAATAAAAATTTGATTTGACAGACAGGGATTTTCCTGGCTGTACAGTTTCAAACTAAACCTCAGCAAAGGCCCAGTCCTGTAGCAAAATTTTGCACGTGGGAGTCACAACTTACATGAAAAGACGCTCAAATCTGAAGCACCTTCTTGTAAGCTCAAGCAGTTCACAATAAAAAAAAAACCCTGTCTCTCACATTCACTGTCGACTAGTCAGTTGTTTTGGATGGATTGCGAGCATGTTAAGCTAAAAGATGTGCTGGGGTCTGAATGAATACACCACCGCTTTAAAAGCATGGTGACTGACTGTGCGAAGATTTCAGGTTTCTGTACTCAACACGAAAGACTAGGTCATATAATTTCAGAAAGAGCCGAGGAAATCTAAAACCCTTTTCTCGTTTTAAGCAAAATTTTTTACCAATGAAATGAAAACACAGCGTTTTTTTTGATGTGTGGTCAAGCTTTGTTGAAATTCTGTCAAGAAGAACAGCCAGCTTGAAATGTCTGTCCGTAACACACTGTAAGGGTTTCATGTTGTAGTCTTTACAGGACGTTGGAAGGAGGTGAAAACAAAAAAAAAGATCTGCGAGATGGGTTGTTGTGATGTGAAAAGTATCCGACACAGTGTATGCATGGTGACCTTGGTGCTGGCACTGGGGCTGTCTGTGGTCGGGGTGGCCTCCCCCTGGTGGCGTGTGCAGGAAGGGCAGGGCATCAGCAAGACGGAGGGTCTGTGGCAGCAGTGTCTTCGTGAGGGCGACTCCCACAGAACCTGCCAGTTTTCACAGCGAAACTCGGTAGGTTTTAACATTAAAAAAAAAGGATATACACACTGTTTTAGTGTAGACCAAGTGTCTTTCCCCCGTGTAAAAAAAATGGAAAAGCAAAATTATTTATTCTGAAGGACTTCCAGCCAAACCCCTGTTTTGGATTCCCTGAAGGTAATCTGTTTAATTCTGTAGCATCAACAGCTGTGTCCATATCCATGGTTTTCTCCTATCAGCTGTGGGACTTACTTGATCACTACTTTCTGCTGCTCATTTGGAAAAAAAAATGTTTCGAGTATGAAAACGACACTATATAAGTTGAACATCTCAGGATGTTGGTCACCTCGGCATATTAGTTTTCTCCTGTCCACGGAAGAAAAGCTTAGATAATGTGAATGATACATTTATTTTCGTTCCTCGGCTTAGAGCTCCCAGGTTCAGCAAGATGGTGAAATTTTGCGTATGCCACCATTTTTGGCATTTAAGTAGCAGCATCAGGGACAATCTTTATTCTTTTACATTTGACATTTCCTGATTATGTATATGTTCTACTTTTTCTGTTCAAGTGATGGGGGAAACGGTTGAAATTGCCAAGATATTTTTCGGCCCTCGTGTCAGCCAAAATTTCCTTAGCGACAGATTCGTTGGTATGATTAAAGATGATGATAATCGTGCCACGGGTGAACAAGAAAAACAAAGTTAATTTTCTTTTTCCATTTCATGCTTGACTTGGCCGAGTAGAAGTGATGTCTTATTTTTCCTGTTTTGTCCTTTTTTTGGTTCTATTTCATGGTTGACAAATCATAGTGTTTTGAGTGTGTATTATTCTGTGCTGTGTTTTTAGGACGGGGTAGGGGAGAAGGGGAGGGATGGAGTTTGTGTGTGTGTGTACGTGTGTGTGTTTGTGTGTGTGT
>CM060318.1:33192012-33207012 GCA_030674155.1 Stramonita haemastoma
CAACTAACTTCATACACCCACCCAAACTGACCTCAGGTGACGGTGGTGTGTGTGTGTGTGCATGCGTGAGTACGTGTGCGCGCGCGCATGCGTGCGCGCGCGTGTGTGTGCATGCATGCGCGCGCGCACGCTGTGTGTGTGTGTGCAGGCATGACAGGACTGGTGGGAGACTTGCTATACGTGGGCTACTCCCTGTACCACACAGAGACAGAGGGCAACCCCTTTCTCTTCTACTGGTCCTTCGCGCTCTCTGTGGGCGGCTCCTGCCTCGGCCTCATCGCTGCCTTGGCCATAGGGGTGACGGCTTTCGTCCTGAGGACCCACAAACCCGCCCCCGAGCTGCCCCCGCACTGGGCGGATCACGTCATCTACAACCCAGAGAGGAGGCCCAGAACCTCCTGGCAGTTCTTTCCCAGGAGGGCGTTTTATCATCCCGGTGACCTGAGGTCTGCACCTTTGCACACCTACTCCTCCGGCAGTGAGGGATTCCGCACCGAGTCGCCTTACGATCGGTACTCGTATTCCGGTAATCCCTACCTAGGACGTGATCGTGGTTTCGGTAACGGCGGTGGTGACGACGACCGTTACGAACAGTATCAACAACGGGGGAGCGCGTTCCCTGAGCATGCTCCTCCTTCCCAGTCCAGCTCGCTTCGGGCGGTGTATTCCCAGGACAGCGAACGAGAGGCATACGCCAATCCCGGCTTCGAGGACTTGGAAGCGCAAATGGACTTCTCTGGGGAGGAGGCAGCTGGTGAGGATTTTCCGAATGCTCCTGGAGAAGCGGTGCCCGTGCAGTCCTCCGAGGTTTCCATGATGGAGGGCAGTCTTCCAGGCTATTCCTCCCAGAGCGGAGAGCACACGCCAGCGGGGAGCAAGTCGACAGGGTCTTCGGGCACAGCTGGTGGTGACCATGCTTTGAGTCGGCCTCGTTCACATAGCGCTCCTCCTCCTTCTGGTCCGATCCAGTCCAGACAAAAGAGGTCTGAGAGCATTAGCTTTCCCTCTGGCCCGGTCAAGTCCAGACAACAGAGGTCTGAGGGGGCTACCCCGCCTCTTCCCCCTCCCCTTCCGTCTGAGGCTGAAAGGGAGACGGCAGAAACCAGACCCTCTGAAGTCGTCTCAGACGTCACCGCTCAGACCCGATCTCGTCCCCATTTCCCCGCTGACTCAGCTACCACCACCACCTCCTCCTCCTCCCGCTCCACCGGTCCTCCTCGCTATGTCAAATTTGAGGACGAGGCGTGGGGCAGGGCACCCAGGCTGGAGCGGCGCAGCTGCAGACCCCACAGTCAGACCCCCACGCGTGTCTCTCAGGATGTAGAGAACAACCCTGACTACGGACACTTTCAGGTCTCCAGAGGAGCAAGAGACCCCAGCCTGGAGAGAGAGTACAGGAGGAGGCGGGAAGAGCTCGAAAGGCAGATTTCTAGACAATGGGAGGCTGACAACAGGACTGCAGCTTTTCCGGGACAGCGGGCAGGTTTTCGACAGAGGGAGTTCGTGGAAGGAGTGCCGGTATTCCGAAGACCACGTTCGGCGCTGAGACACCGAGGCAACAGTACCAACGCAATCTTTTCCGCCGCCTTCCAACATGCCTGGGTATCATGACCCTGCACGGAATAGGCGGATGAGGGACAAGAGGAGAGAGACGAGACCGACACGGAGCAGAAGCTTTGACTCTCACCATTTTGGCAATTGAGGATTTGGGTTGAGTTGTATCCCACACGTGTGTGCCCAGATCAGGATGGGCTGGATGAGTTTTGCTTAGACGGTCTTCAAGAAAACAGCCCAGCAGGTGGTTTAGTATCATAAATCGTGCCGCGCATCTTTTAGAAATAAGATGTAACATTTTTTTCCCCCGTACTCTTTGGTTCTGATTGTTGTTGTTGTTGTGCCATCTTTTCAGCCTTTTTTTGTTTTTTTTCTGTCCAATTCATTTGTATTTTGTCTAAATGTTATAGTGTGGATTTGGTCATTGTATTTTTTTTCTTTACTCTTTTTTCCTATGAAGGTGCACAATTATTTATTTTAAATCGTTTGTTTTTGAGATTCCTTTTTTTTTCTTATTTCTTTTGTCGGGTGGTGAGTTGATTGGTTTGGGTAGATTTCATTTGGTTTTAAAAAGGTGTTATATTTGATATGGTACATTGTATAATTGATAATGCAATGTGGTGTCGTTTGCAAATTGGGCTTTTTGTTGTCTAGCCAAAGCGTGGAAACTTTTGACACCCAGGTGTATTTTAAGTTTGTGTCAGGAATCTGTAATGTTGCTTTACCCCAATTTCTTTGTCCATTTTCTGTCTTTGTTTTCCGTTTTCCTCCTCTATTTGTCCATAAATATCTATGGGCTTTAAGAAATCGTCCCCATCACTACCTAGTTCTTCATTGTCGTCCTGTTAGAATTGTGTAGTTGGGATGTAAGCTTAAGAACAGATTGTGTAATATTGATGATTTGAATTTACAATGTGAACTGCAATTCTACTACCACTGAAGCGTGTATGTGCTTGCATGCATGTGTGTGCACCTGCCACATTGGTGTGTGTGTGTGTGGTGTGTGCGTGTGTGTGCGTGTGTGTGTGTGTGTGTGTGTGTGTGTGTGTGTGTGTGTGTGTGTGTGTGTGTGTGTGTGTGTGTGTGTGTGTGTACGTGCAATTTTGCTGTGTACTTGTATAGGTGGATGGGTGTGTAGGCATAGGTGCGTGCGTTGAGCGAGCCCAGTGTGTGTATAGGTTTGGAAAGTGGTTTTGACTTCTTTCTTAACGTCTCTACTTTGCATCTATAAGTGTAAAAAGCGAAATACAACACTGAAATGTACATACAC
This sequence comes from Stramonita haemastoma, assembly GCA_030674155.1. Lineage (NCBI taxonomy): Eukaryota > Metazoa > Mollusca > Gastropoda > Neogastropoda > Muricidae > Stramonita > Stramonita haemastoma. The sequence continues at coordinate 33,194,837 of CM060318.1, forward strand.
TGATCAGAATTTTTGTACCTTAATTTTTAATAAAAGATGTCATTTGGACCTCGTCGCCAAAAAGCAACGGTAATGATTCTTTCATACACTTTTTTTTTTAATGAAGAGATTACTGTTTGCTTGCCAAAAGTGTGTAACCTGTACAAACGAAACAATGCCGGGTTTTGTTTATCGTGTGCACCATAAGTTTGGTGTTCAGTTGATGTTTCCTTGACCCTTTCATCAGAATGTTTACTTTATCTATCAATTTTACGTTGACCTTTTTCTGTTGTTGCTCCAATAAACTTCGATTGTACAGAATTCTGCTCGAGATCAGTGTCGTTGTGAATAGTTTAGCTAATCGAATGAAAGAGTGAATGTATGTAGTTCCTTTCTAAAGCGCAGAGGGGAGATGAATGGGCGTGCAGACACAAAGTGGTACAAAATACAATATACAAAATCCCTCTCTTGCACCCACAGGGCTCTCTCATATCTGCAAGTACAGACTTTCGTGCGCACAGGACCTCCCTATAAAAGGAGCAAATTTGGGAGGATGAAGGAAAAGGGGGGGGGGGGGGGGGGGGGGAGGGCTGAGAAAATGTTAAGGTTGATATTTTCTTAATGTTGCCAATGATGCAAAGGCCTTTAGGGAAAGTGTAACATTCACTTTCACAAGCTCTAAATTCTGTCTTGGAAGTAAAAAAAAAAAAAAAAAAAAAAGCTCGAATGCAAAATTTGAGTTTCTCTATTTTAGTTTGTATATCATAGCGTAATTGTGAAAACAATGCTAAGATACTATATGAGCGAGTGAGTTCTTAGGTATGCCAATGTGATTTTTTTTCCTATTTAATTTACTCAAGGTGGGTTGCACTGAAAATTCAAGAATCTTCCATACACATAGCAGCTGAGTTTTCTCTCAAATATTTATTCTAGAAAAAACACACACGCCAACCTGTAGCATGGAGTGTTTCTGTACTTAACAATGTCGGAATTGGCCAGAAAATGTTCTCTAGTCTGTCATCACAGCTTGAGATCACTCTCGAGATGAAGTACACATTGCATGAGAGTAGTAGGCACCCATCAGTTTCGGAAGACATGGAGTTCGCTCTAGTCTTTAGATGCCAAAGCCTTGGTAAGTAAGTATGGGAGTAAGTAAGTATGAAGGTCAAGCTGTTGCCCATGCAGCAGACCCCGCCCTCTCCACGCCACTGGATGGCAATGACGATACGAGGTTCCATACCGTCGCAGGAGCCACCAGAACGCTGTCATATACAGCCGGCGCTGGACTCCACTATTGCATGAGAAGTTGCGCCATTAAAAAAAAAAGTTAAGCCCTGTCCGAGCCTAAGTCTCAGGCGTGTTATCCGGTTCTTGGCGTAACGACTGAGAGTCAGATCCCTGGATAGGCGCCATCTATCGCAGGTTACCCCCACAAGTTGGTACCCTTCACCTGGGTGGGTGAGAATAGCTAAGTGCCTTCCAAGGCACAACGCATAGGGATTAGCATGGACGAACCGCAACTTTAGTTACGAGTACAACGCCCTAACCACTAGCCAACGGCGGCTGGCTTATATGACTATATTTTGTCACCATTTAGGCAGCCATACACCGGTCTCTTAAGATTTTTGCTCCTTGGAGATTTGGCTGTTGATAAGCGAAGAGCTTGCCACGCATGATGGCAGTCTTCAGACATAATACTTGAAGATGATAATGAATGATATCATCCTATCGTAACGAGGCCTGGGCACTTCGCTTTAGTTCGTAATCGTCGAACAGTGTTTGTCCAAGGCCGAGTAACTACTGACACTGACTGTGGTGGTAAGACTGCGGATAGCTGTTTTCACTTTAACCAAAAAAATAATGCCACCTGGTTAGCATTTTTACTTTAATTATTTTTTTATTTTTTTATTTTTTTACATCGAGGATAATGGAATAAGCACTCAGTGCTTGTTTACGTCCAATCCCCGTGTGTATGCAGTTTTTGTAAATATTGTCATCTGTTCCCACCGGCACACAGTGGCCTACTCTTACGAAGAGCGGAACAGGATTTAACGTGTGCGTGCGCAAGATGTTCTGCGTGCGTTCGCACACGGGGCCTCGATTTATAGTCTCATCCGAAGGACTTTGGGGAGAGTGGAGTCAGCGTTGATGTTAACTCCCCAGAGAAAAGTCCCATCGGACAGGAATCGAACCCGGTCGTCCAATTGCGAGCGCAATTTCTGACCACGGGCTATCCTTTTACCGAAAACTTCTGCAGTTCATTATCTCCAGCTTCGTGCTCAGTTCTGGAAGCAGGAACTGCTCTAATTGAAAACAGAAAATGCATGTATTTTCTGTTTTAAGAAAAAGAGACCCTTACGGTGTGGTCATCACACACACACACACACACACACACACACACACACACACACACACACACACACACACACACACACACACACACACACACACACACACACGCACACCACACACCCACCCACACACACACACAACAATCAATATTATGTACAACAAAACATAAGTGATGTCTTAAAAGGTAAAAGGTAAAGGTGTCCCATAACCTATGTGGTCGTAGGGGAGCAAGGCATCAGACCTCAGCTTCTCTTAGGGGCCAGCATATTGAGGGCGGCGCCCATCTCCTCTCCCTCGCTGCGTTACCTTCCCTGACCCTAAAGAAGGCAGGTACCCATTTACAGCTGGGTGGACTGGGGACATACTGAAACCAAGGTGTGCAAACGGTCACCCATCCACTTGGTAACCATGCTCGATGCTGCTTAACATTAGCTTGAGGAAAGCTTAGTGCTCTGACCACTAAGCTATCCCGTCCATGTATGTCTTGCTCAGAAAGTTACAAATAGAGCGATATTGTTCCGCTTTTCGTAAGAGTAGGCCACTGTGTGCCTGTGGGAACAGATGACATGTCGACAAGATATACAAAACTGCATACACTACGGGGACTGGGTGCTAGAAAGCACGAGTGCTTATTCTATTATCCTCGATAGAAAAGAATAAATAAAAAGTAAAAATAAAATAAGATAAATAAGATAAATATACAAATAAAGAAATAAATGAATGGGTAAATAAATCAGTAAAAAAAAAGAAAAGAATAAATACTGAACGGCGCGACACACGCACACACGCGCGTAGTTGATCGAACATAATTATTCTAAGAGTGGTTTTTTTTTCAGTGTCAAGTGCATGAAATGAATAATGAATATGGAATCATCCCCACAATTCAAATCTTGAAACCCCCCCACAAAAATTAACCTGAATCTGTGCGTATGTATATGAAACGGTTCTTCATGATATCTCGATGGAAAAAACTAACGATGTGCATACATGAAATGTTCCTTATAAAGTCGTATCCTATGGAAAAAAAAACTGAGTCCGTGTACATAAAAACGTTTCTCATGAAGTAAAATTGCCTGGAAAAACTGACACTGCACATAATCAAAGAGCGGTCCTCACGATGAAGTAATAGCTCTACTGAGAAAACTGAATCCTAAGAACAGAAACTGGTATTATACGTATGGTACCACCACAATGATTCTCAGGTACGATGGGCGACACCCAGTGCCTAACAGAACATCTTGCGCCCACGTTAAATCCTGTTCCGCTTTTCGTAAGAGTAGGCCATTGTATGCCGGTGGGAACAGATAGCAAGATTTACCAAAAAAAAACAACTGCATTCACACAGGGACTGGACGTAAAAAGAGCACATGAATGCTTATCCCATTATCCTCGATATACAAAAATAAATAAAATGATAAATAGAGTAATAAATAAAATAAATGATCTGGGTAGACCCCCAGGGTGCTTTAGCTGGGTAACCGCCCCCCACCTAACCACAACAGACGTTTAGTCATAATTTTAGAAGTGGATATTATTTGCGCGTGGACATGCGTGTGTGCGTGCATGCGGGTGTGCGCACGAATGTGTGTGTGTGTGTGTGTGTGTGTGTGTGTGTGTGTGTGTGTGTGTGTGTGTGTGTGTGTGTGTGTGTGTGTGTGTGTGTGTGTGTGTGTGTTTGTCATGTGTGCATTATGTGTGTGTTCATGTGTGTTCATGTGTGGCGTATGTGTGTGTTCATGTGTGCATATGTGTGCGCGCGCACGTGCGTGTGTGCGTTTGTGACGTGCGCATGCCAACGTAAGTGCCGGTCTGTCTGCATGAGTGTGCGTATCTGGGTGTGCATGGTGTGGTGTGTGTGTGTGCGTGGTGTGCGTGCTGTGCGTGTGTGTGTGTGTGTGTGTGTGTGTGTCGTGTGTTTGTGTGTGTGCGTGTGTGTGTGTGCACGTGTGTGTGTATTTGTGCATGGTGTGTGTGTGTGCGTGCATGCGTGTGGTGTGTGCGTGTGTGTGTGTGTGCGTGTGCGCGCGCGTGTGTGTGTGTGCGTACTGTGTGTGCATGCGTGTGTATGTGCGTGTGTGTGTGTAAGTGTGTGTGAGTGCGTGCGTGCACAAGCGCACACATGCACGCGCGTTTGAGTCCGTTAGGGCTCCGATACAAATGACACACTCAAGAATCAATCAGCCAATTAATCCTCAATTAATCCTCAGGCGGGGCCGAAAAGATGCCACGAAAATGCGCACAGAGTGACTGCTCCACCATCCATGTGTTCCCTCCCCCCCTGTCTGTCCGTCTGTTTCTGTCTGTCTCTGTCACTCCTGTCTCTCTCTGTCTCCCTGTCTATGTCTCTGTCTGTCTGTCTGTCTGTCACGGTCTCTGTCTCCTGTCTATGTCTGTCTCTGTCTGTGTCTCTCTCTGTCTCTCTCTGTCTGTGTTGTCTCTGTCTCCCTCTCTCTGTGTCTGTCTGTCTGTCTGTCTGTCTGTCTGTCTCTCTGTCTCTGTCTCTGTCTCTGTCTCTCTCTCTTCTCTTCTTCTCTTCTCTCTCTCTCTCTCTCTTCTCTCTCTCTCTCTCTCTCTCTTCTCTCTCTCTCATAACAGCGAAGCTTCAGCCCCGCACAGATGATAAGGTTACGCGGAACAAAACTAATAGTGACGCAAAGGGAGCCGAACCTCCCCCCCCCCTCTTCCCATCCCAGTCTTTCAGCGACTTCTGGCTCTACACAAGCCTACTGTTGGACTTGTGATACTCTGTTTACAATGATGAAATACGTGCAAAACTTGCCTCCTATGAAACAGGAGACACTCTCAGTGAAAGAAAAGATGAGCAGTTCATAATCCATCGTGCCTATCTAGATACGCATCAACCTCATTCATTTTATGGATGTAGGCAACTGAAACAAGACTTAAAAATAAAGAAAAACAACAACCTGAAGTATCAGCTTCAATTTTACCCCATTTTACACAGTTTTAACTGTAAGTTTTTACATCAAACTGTTCTTTAGGTATTCTGCTTAAAAAGTACAATACCTACTGCGTGTGATTTCTGTGTGACCAGGTGTTGTAAGAAACCAGTAATTGGAACAAGAAAATCAACGCCATGGTGGTGGCCCAGCCAGCGGTATCCTCAACATCCCCGTTTAATAATGAAACCGCGCCAGATTCTAAAGAACAGACGATCAGAATAACGTCAACGACACACAATCAAAGCGACAAGAACGGAAGAAAACGGAAAAGGGGTAACGAAGTGGAATCTTTCTTTGCGACAACGGATGCAGTGATAGCGAAAATAAGCAAGACCATGGGCACTCGTGATGATGATACCACGGCCATATCAGCAGCACCACCAGACAACACACTTTGTTCTGCAGCAGCAGCAGCAGCAGCATCGCCAGATACTGGTGACAAAAAATCTGCAGTGCGATCGTGGAGTGAATTGAAAGTCAGCAAAAGCGGAAAATGCAGAGTCAAAGCTAACAAAGCTCGGAGGGTCGGACTCCAGTGTTTTCGATGTGCTGAAACGACTGATCGAGTGGAGGAAATCGAGATGACGACCAAACAGGTAGGAGGTTTTTGTTTTCCAGTAATGTTCTCTGAGACCCTACTTACCCCGAACATTGCGCTCGCAATTTGACGACCCGAGTTCGACTCCCGTTCGAGGGTATTTTTCCCCTGGAGTTAATATTAATGCTGACTCCACTCTCCCCAAAAGTCTTTCGAATGATACTATAAACCGAGGCCCCGTGTTGTGAACGCACGCAGAACTTCTTGCGCACACGTTAAATCCTGTTCCGCTTTTCGTAAGTGTAGGTCATTTGTGCCGGTGGGAATAGATGACTATATCTACAAAACTGCATACACACGGGGGACTGGATGTAAAAAAAAAGCACATGAGTGCTTATCCCATTATCCTCGATATAAAAGAAAAGAAAAGAATAGATCTTACTCGTTAAAAGCAGAAAGTTATATCCAAACTTCTACAGAAATGTTATAACATATCAAGATTGCTGTGGAAATGTTAGAGACAAGTAGAAAGACCCGCCTGACTCCCTTCTCTCTCTGATAGAAGTCTTCTAGGAAAAGAGGTGTGATGATCTTCCCCGTCATTTTCAGCTTGGTTTGGGTGAAGCCAACTTGCTCAACCGTTTAAAGGGAGGCGGAAGTAATTAATGAAAACTTTGCTTTGCCATCGTTGTTGCTTCTAAAAAATGTTTCAAAACTGCTGAGATAACAGGACGAAGAGGTGAACTGATGCAGATTTAAACAGCTTCAAGCAAAAAAGGACGAAAGCAGAAAGCAACAAAAAGTGTGGTTGAAATACTTAGTGACCTCTCTACAAGAACAAAAAACAACTACTAGGTTTTCCCTTAGTAACAGGGCTGCACGTTTGTGGAATGGTCCCGCCAACAAACGTGTAAAAAATATCGAACACCCAAACCCTGAAAAATATTAAATTAAAAAAAAAATTCATATCTTTTTATGTAACGGCAAATTTCTCTGCGTGAAATTTGGGCTGCTTTCCCCAAGGAGAGTGCGTCGCCACAAGTGCAGCGCCACTTTTTTTCCTGTCTGCAAATGTATTTGTTTCCCTATCAGAGTGGATTTTTCCTACAGAATTTTGCTAGGGACAACCATCTTGTTGTGTGGTTCATTTACGTGCGCTAAATAATGTGTAGCACACGGGACCTCGGTTTATCGTCTCGTCCGAAAGACTAGCACCCAGACCCCACTTAAGGTGTAATGGATAGGGGAAAAGTTTTGGGCCCAAACGGGATTCGAACCACCGCACACTCCGACCCGGACTTTTCGCTTTCTTGGCAGGCACGTTATTAACCTCTAGACCACCGATCAATCGATGAGTGACATGTTTAAAAAAGGATCATGTATGACTGACTATGATGTATGACTCTGAAAACTGAATTTTTTAATACTCAGAATGAGCTAGCCAAAAAAAAATTGACTGAACTGAATCTTTAAATTACATCCAAATTTAAAAAAATGACATTGAGCTAACCCAATTCTTATTTTTTGTCTTTACTCATTTGAATCTTTGAAATTTTTGTAGCTACATTCTAACACTCAAAATGAGCTAAACCAAACAAAAAAAAGTACTAAACCCGAGATTATTACAGCTATCACCGACTTATCTGACATCCTACTTACTCGAATTTCTCTGTTTTAGAGATAATAAACTATTTTTGAATTTGAATATTTGCTTCAAAAAAATGATCACCATGACTGATCAAAATCAAAACTCGATATTATTGTCCATGTTTTAGGAAGCTACAGACGAGCGGAACAGGTCTGCTCTAGAGGCCTACATCAGGAACACACAGGGGAAGGACCAGAGAAGACAACGGTACCTGTTGGGAACCCTCCTGCCCATCGCCGCTCTCCTCACCCTGCTCATCGTCATCGTCACCATCGTCACACAGGCTGAGAGTCCCCAGGAAAACAGCTTTGGTGAGTCCAGTGTGGCTAGGACACAGGTGTAAGAGTCCCCAGGAAAATAGCTTTGGTGAGTCCAGTGTGGCTAGGACACAGGGTGAGAGTCCCCAGGAAAAATAGCTTTGGTGAGTCCAGTTGTGGCTCTGACACATCGTGTCATTCTTCGGGGCAACTCTAAGGGTCCCTGGGTTTGCTGCTGCTGCTGCTTTTAGATTTTATGATGTAAAAAAAAAAGAGATGGTTTAAACGGAACTGCTCTAGTTCATTGTTTAAAAGGTTCCTCTCTCTCCCCTCTCTCTCTCTCTCTCTCTCTCTCTCTCTCTCTCTCTCTCTCTCTCTCTCTCTCTCTCTCTTCTTTTTTTTTTCTTGTTCTTGTCTTTTCTTGTTCTTGTCTCTTCTTCTCTTCTTTCTATCTTATCCGTTTTAATCATTGTTCTATTATACATTTCATCATCTCATTCTCATCATCATCATCATGATCAGTTGTGTCTGTTGTGTCGCAGGAGTGAAGGAGTGGGCACAGCTGATAGTAACGGCCCTCATCATCATCATCATCATCATCATCATGATAATGTTTGTGTCTGTTGTGTGGGCAGGAATGAAGGAGTGGGCACAGCTGATAGTAACGGCCCTCATCATCATCATGATCATCATCATGATAATGTTTGTGTCTGTTGTGTGGGCAGGAATGAAGGAGTGGGCACAGCTGATAGTAACGGCCCTGGTTTCGTGGCTGGAGTGTGGGTGCCTATGCTCATGGAGAACACGCTCTGTGCACCCGCCAGCGTTTCCCGCTCCACCCTGACCAGAGGGTCTGGCCTCTTCTACCTCGCCTGGTTCCTTTACGGTAAGATTTTTCAGCCCCCTCCCCCCACTCCCTCTCCCCCTGCACACTACACATACTCCTGCTCCCCTTAGAAAATTAGAGTTTCAGCCTTTACACTAAGCAACCCCCCATACAACGGGAAAAAAATGAGTGCTTATTCCCTTATCTCGATTACGTAATAAATGAATAATAATGAATAATAAATAAATAATAAATAAATAAAATAAAAAATAAATGAATAAACGCGTTCTATTTTATTTTATCTTATTCTATTTTTATACCACTTTATGCCACTGCAGATTTCTCTGTGTGAATGACCATAGTGATGTTTCAATTCATAAATCATGAAGGTAACATATTAGGTTCTCTCCATTGACTTAATAAATCGGGAAATAAGCTTTGAAGTGCGTCAGTATGATGATGATGATGATGATGATGATGATGATAACTACTACTACTACTACGACGACGACGACGACGACGACACTACTACTACTACTACTACTACTACTACTACTACTACTACTACTACTATACACTACTACTACTACTAACAAGACAACACACATACTACTATCTACTACTACTACTACTACTACTACTACTACTACTACTACTACTGATGATAATATATAATAATAATAATAAAATAATAATAATAATAATAATAATAATAATAACAACAACAAACAACTACAACAACAAAACAACAAAAAAACAACAAAATAATAAAATTAAATAATAATAGTAATATATAATATATAATGATATGATGACAAAGCACTGCTACTACTAAGTACTACGACTACGACGCGACGACTACTACTACTACTACTACACTACTACTATAACTACTACTACACACTACTACTACTACTACTACGACTACACTACTACTACTACTACTACGACTCTAATACTACGACTGACTACTACTCCAATTAAAATCCAAAATCATCAAGCAGAAAAAGGGGAAAAAACCCCACCCAAACCTTTTTCAATTTTTTTTATTTTAAACACATTCAGATTGCATAACACTAGTTACAGACGTGTGTGCCTACTCGCGTGTGCCTCCCTCCTCACACTTCTCACCAGTCAAGTCAACTACCTCTTGCTGCTGCTGCTGCTGGCTGTTCGCATCGTCGTCGTCATCGTCTCGTCGCCTTCCTCATGGACACCCCTCCACAGCCCCGAGTGTGCAATGAACAGCAGATGCTGATGCTGAAACCCTTGCGAATATCCCCACCTCGGTACGCAGTGCCGCGTGTGGTTTGCAGCAGTGTGTGAGGGAGAGATGGCCTGGTTTTGGTTTTTTGTAGAAAACACTTTTTTATATTTTGCTTTTTAAAAAAAAAAAAAGAGTGTTTTTTTTTTTTTTTTTTTGAAAGTAGGCCTCAGTTGCATGCAGATCTTGGAGCACCATAATTATATATCTCTCTCTACCCAGCCCCTCGGTTTTTAATTTTTTTTTTTTTTAATATACTTTTTAAAAGTAACACTTCGTGTCTCTCGTCAGCAGGTTTTTTTTTTACAAAATTTTATTTCATTTTTTTTTTCATTTTATTATATTTTTTTTTAGTTTGGAGTGGTTTTTATTGTTCCTTTAGTGCCTTAATATTAAAAACTAGGTCGTGGTTATGCGTAATAACTCTTGGAGGTGTCGGCTTTTAGTAGTGTCTCGTCAAACTGAAATAGTGAAAATATTCATACAATATGAGCGTATTTAAGTTCAGTTGAAAACATCTGCCTAACTTTTGCTTCTATCAATCTGATTCTATTATGATGTAAAATTTTGTCATCCAAATGTCTATGTCTGTCTCTGTCTGTGTCTCTCTCTGTCTGTGTGTCTCTGTCTCCCTCTCTCTGTGTCTGTCTGTCCTGTCTCTTTTTCCTCTCTCTCTGTTCCTCTTTGTCGTCTCTGTCTCTCCTCTTTCTTCTGTCTTCTCTTCTCTGTCTCCTCTCCTCTCTCTCCTCTCTCCTCTCTCTCTCTCTCTTCGCCATTCTTTTTTCCCGATACCATGCCTGGTTCTGATCTGATCGTATTTTCTGGCTCTATAACTTACCTCCATTCTTTACGACTCAAAAAGTTTCGAGATAATGATTACCGATAGTGAGTTTTATCTGTACATTGGCCAGTGCGAAACGAATCGAGAGACAGAGTCTAGATCTAGACCCTGAAAAGAATTGGTAGGAGGAGACACTTTGAAAAATTTAACGTCAGTACTTTTAGAGCTATGAACTTTCAACTTTTTACGAAGCTTATAAGGTCATTTTCAGAGTGCTGTTAGTAAAAATCTATTCTTAAGAATTGTTTCGTTGGATTTTATGCAAGTATAATCATTTTTAGCATAAAATCTGCAGTGAGTAGAGAGTACGTTAAAAGATGATTAAATGCGCTTTTGTAGTTTTAGAACCTGATTTTTTTTTTTTTTTACAGACTTTTGATTGTTCAGGAAACTCCGCATTTTCTCTACTCTTTGGTAATAAGTTGGCAAAAGTTATATTTGAGGCCTCCCCCCACCCAAAAACAACCCCAACCCCAAACAAACAAAATAATCCCCCACAACCCAACAACCAATCAAAAATCCAATCACATAACCTCCCAACGCACAAAAAAACAAAAAACCAACCTCAAAAACACAACAAACAAAAAACAAAAACAACCAACAAAAAAACAAATACCCCAACAAAACAACAAAACAAAAACAAAACAACCCACCAAAAAAAATCCAAACCACAACCACCAACAATCAGCAAAAAACAAAAACAAAACAACACAACCCCCCCCCCCCCCCCCCCCCGCAACAAACAAAACACAAACACCTTTAAAAATGCAGTTAAACATGAAACAGAAAAGCAATTCTAACAGGGGGGGTACACGAAATATGCTTTTAGTACTATGATTTAGGTGATAAAAGATTTCGCGCGTTTAAAGGTGGACTGTTCGGCCTTGAATAGAAGTGGTCGAGTAACGTAAGAAACATATTGTAGCATCCTGTACTAAAGTCTGTACGCGTAGAGTACTCTTCAATCATTTTTGAAGATTCATTCAAACGGGTTTTCTTGAAACCGCTCTCAACAGAGAACTGGCAGTAAAAAGTAATATAGCCCTGAGAGAGAGAGATGAAGAAGAGAGAGAGAGAGAGAGAGAGAGAGAGAGAGAGAGAGAGAGAGAGAGAGAGAGAGAGAGAGAGAGAGAGAGAGAGAGAGAGAGAGAGAGAAGAGAGAGAGAGAGCAATGAACACTGAACAATGAACAATGAACAATGAACAATGAAAAGTTTTATTGTACATAGGGCCACCATACAAAACCTGTTTGGGGCAGGGGGAAGGTAGACAACACAGCAGAAAACGCTTTCATCCATTTTTGCATTTCCAGTTTTGCAAGTATACAGAATCATTCTCAATGTCTTTTTTGTTATCATCGCCCCCATCGTCATCTTCATCATCCACACAATTATTTCCACCAGCATCTTCATTATCTATAGCAGCAGATGCAGCAAGTATAGCAATATCGCCTTCATCATCACTTTCATCATCTACGTCATCATCATCATCAATATAGTCTTCTTTATCAT
>CM060318.1:33209512-33222012 GCA_030674155.1 Stramonita haemastoma
ACTACTACCTACACTACCTGGAAATTGTATAAGCTACTTCCAAAAACAAATCAAAGCGCTTGCTTTTGACCTATACAACACAAAAGCAATCAATGACAATTAATTAATTAATTTAGAAAGCGAGATGTGCACAGTTTAATCCTTGTCGGCGCTCAAAGGTTTTTTCCTATCTCGTCATGATCGCAATCGCGATTGCTGGGAATAAATTTTGGATGGTTTTGTGTATGCATTTCCATGTATACATCTCTCTCTCTCTCTCTCTCTCTCTCTCTCTCTCTCTCTCTCCTCTCTCTCTCTCTCTCTCTCTCCCCTCTCTCTCTCTCTCCTCTCTCTCTCGTGTGGGTTGGGTGTGGGTGTAATTGTTTTCTGTGTGGGTGTATGTGTCTGTGTGTGAGTGTATGTGAGTGTGTGTAAATCATTATCCAATTTATAAAAATGTTTTGCTAATTCTTTAAACATCTGGGATGTTTTATATATATTTTTTTATTGGTAGTATTTTCTCTCCCCCCCCCCTCCAATAAGGATATTAGTTATTGTTTCCCCTTTTATCCAAATGTATGATTTATATGACTTGTATAACTTTTGAAAGATGGTGGTAGATTGATGTTTTCAGTTGTTTAATCATTATGTTCTCTTGTTTACTCTTTATCTATTAGCGTTTTTTTTTTTTCATAAATAATCAAAATCATTTTTTATTGTGACTTCTGATTTTCGTCTTCTGAATGAGTGCATTTTCTTACCTTATTATATATATAGCGTACTTATTTCTTGTATGTTGTTTGGTACTGCTATAGTTTTATTGTTTATCTTGATGTTATCCCTGAAAAGGGCGGGGACTGAATGTAAAAAAAAAGCACATGAGTGCTTATCTATTATCCTTGAATAAAAGAATTTGCTTTGCCTTTGCCTTGCCTTGCCTTGCCTTGCCTTGCCTCTTGCCTTCTCTCTTCTCTCTCTCTCTCTCTCTCTCTCTCTCTCTCTCTCTCTCTCTCTCTGCTGTGTCATACTGCTCTCTCTCTCTCTCTGGCTGTGTGTCAATAACTGCTCTCTCTCTCTCTCTGCTGTGTGTCAATAACTGCTCTCTCTCTCTCTCTCTCTCTCTCTCTCTCTCTCTCTCTCTCTCTCTCTCTCTCTCTCTCTCTCTCTCTCTCTCTCTCTCTGTGTGCCACTGCAAACTCTGCAGGACCATCTGCAAAGGGACTGAAAAGTCATAGGATATATGGACACTATTTCCTTCTTGCCTTCAGTAGCAGCAGTCACAGCAGCAGGGTGATAGAAGATAGAGGGTAGGACGGGGATTCCCCTTTTAGGTCTCAAACCCAGCCGCCAAGGCCGCGGAGCATGAATTGCACGTGAAAATGACAAGGAATGCAGACATGGTGAAACTGACAACCCTCCTACGTCTAAATCCAGACGGTCAAGGCCACAGAGCACGATTGCACGTGAACACACAACGAGAGACTGCGTAAAAAAGTGAAACTGACAACTCTGACCCCTAAAACCCAGGTGGTCCAAGGCACATAGAAAAGGATGTGATTTTTACCTGAACTTAAGAATGCAGACTCTCTCTCTCTCTCTCTCTCTCTCTCTCTCTCTCTCTCTCTCCTCTCTCTCTCTCTCTCTCTCTCTCTCCTCCTCTCTCTCCCCTCCCTCTCCTCTCCTCTCTCTCCCTCCCTCCCTCTCTCCCTCCCTCCTCCCTCTCTCTCTCCCTCCCTCCCTTCTCCCTCTCCTCCCTCCCTCCCTCCTCTCCTCTCTCTCTCCTCTCTCTCCCCTCTCCTCTCTCCTCTCTCTCTCTCTCTCTCTCTCTCTCTCTCTCTCTCTCTCTCTCTCCATCTCCTATTTTCTCTTGATTCGTTTTCCAATTTTTTCTATCCTACCATAGTTTTAATGAGAAAAAGTATTGAGGAATTTTAAGAGGGTTTTCTTCGCTTTTTTTTTTTTTAGGAAAAAAGATCTCTCTCTCTCTCTCTCTCTCTCTCTCTCTCTCTCTCTCTCTCTCTCTCTCTCTCTCTCTCTCTCTCTCTCTCTCTCTCTCTCTCTCTCTTTCGGATAGAGACTTTAAAACCGAGGCCCTGTGTGCGAATGCATGCAGAACATCTTGCGCACACGTTAAATCCTGTTCCGCTTTTCGTAAGAGTAGGCCATCGTGTGCCGGTGGGAACAGATGACATTTATAAAACTGCATACACACGGGGACTGGATGTAAAAAAGCACAAGAGTGCTTATTCCATTATCCTTAATATAAAAGAATAAATCAATCAAATCTCTCTGTCTCTGTCTCTGTCTCTCAATATGTGTTACCCTAATTGTAATGGTGTAGTTATTATTTTTATTGTGAAAGTTTATTTACATTATTATGAATTAATAGGCTATTAACAAAGATAGGTCATGATATATGTTTTATGTTCCACACCACACACACACCCACACACACACACACACACCACTGCACCACGCACGCACGCACGCACCGCACGCACGCACGCACGCACGCACGTAGCAACACAACACAACACACACACACACACACACACACACACACACCACACAACACACACACACAACATCGTCTCATACCCTAGGTATTCAACGTTAGAGAGGTAGATATATTTATTATTCAATTCAGTATTGATTCTTCTCTATCAAATAGAAAATCGTGAAACTGACTACTTGCTTACTTGCTGCATTATCTCCCTTCACCTCAAGAAAATAGCCTCCCTGGACCCATCATTCCGTCTATTTTTGTACGCATGTCACAGCACACAAATCCAGCATATCTCAGTCAAGTGTCGAGGGCCCAGTGCTAACATTATCCCCTTTCTTTTTTCATGTCTCAAGAGCAGACAGTTTCTTCTATAATTAGCACCAGTTTGGGATGGAATGGACATCAGCTGAAAGTAGCTGAAAGTAGGGGAGACTAACAGCTGTGATATGAAACGTGGACCCTAACATAAAACAAGCAGACATTGAAAGAAGTACACAGGCTGTGTAGATGAGAAGCTTTAGCAAACTTCGTGGTATCTCACGCAGAGTTCCCATCACTAATGAGGAAGTGAAAACCAGAACCGAACCATATGAAAAGCTCCTGACTTCAGTGGAAAAATTGCAAACAAAAGTGGCACGGGAACGTTACACGAATATCTGGATCTTCCAAGACTGTCCTACAGGGAACAGTACAAGGAGGAAGACGAAGAGGCAGACAGAGAAAACGATGGGAAGACAACATCAGAGAGCGGACTGACTGGCCTTGAGGAGGAGAATGATGATTTGCTATGGAAAGGTGAGGACCACGAGGAGTGGAGGAAGCTGGCTGCAAAAATCTTCAGTGGTGCCCCCCCCCCCCCCCGCCACCCCTCACGTGCAGCTAGCTGTCAGCTTCCCCCAGCTTTCAGCTCCTATCAGCTGCTAATTAATTAATCCATCCCATCCCAACCCAAGTGTGGCTGGCTGGTGCTAATTATAGCAGAAACTGACCACATTTGGACTCGGTAAAAGGAAAGGGCATACTAAATATACTCGCACTCTCGACTGAGTGGTGTTTGATTTGTGCGTTGTGCACGGTCTACGGAACTACGGGATTTATTTATTTATTTATTTATTTATTTATTTATTATTTATTTATTTATTCTTTTATATCGAGGATAATGGAATAATCATTCATATGCTTTTTCTTTTAATCTAGTCCCCGTGTGTATGCATTTTTGTCAATGTCATCTGTTCCCACCGGCACACGATAGCCTACTCTTACGAAAAGCGGAACAAGATTTAACGTGTGCGCAAGATGTTCTGCGTGCGTTCGCACACGGGACTTCGGTTTATTGTCTCATCCGAAAGACTTTTTGGAAAGAGTGGAGTCAGCACTGATGTTAGTTAACTCCAGGGGGAAAAAATCCCCTCGACCGGGAATCGAACCCGGGGCGTCAAATTGCCAGCGCAATGTTCTGACCACTAGGCTACATCCCGTCCCGGGATAGGTGAAGGTGCAGTAGGTAAACTTACTTACCTTGAGCTTTTCGTAGCCGAAGTTGTTGAGGATCGCCACAACCAGCATGGGAGACAGGGAGTTAGCAGGCTTGACCACCAGAGCATTGGCCCCGTACACCGTGGAGGAAATGGGGTGCCTGTGAACAGTGAACAGTGAACAGAATCAATGTGAGTCAGTTAGGTGTACGTCAGTGTGACCATGAAAGAAAACAGGTTTGTTTGTCTTGTTCTGGCCCTCCTCCTCAGGGATGAACCGAACTTACTGAGAACTATCCGCCACCATCTGGGAACAGATGACATTTACAAAAGTGCACACACACGGGGACTGGATGTAATAAAAGCACAAGAGTGCTTATCCCATTATCCTCGATATAAAAGAATAAATCAAATCAAATCAAATCAAATCAAAATCACCGATCCGCCACAACACGGGAACTCGGATTATAGTCTCATCCAAAGAACTTTCAGGGGAGTGGAGTCATTATGGGAGAACTGATGGATTCTTTAGCCAAGAGCGTTGTCATTGTGGTTGGTCTATGTGTCAGTTATATCAACAGGAATTCAAATCACTGAGTACCTGATATATAATAATGAAAGAACAGGTTGTCTTGATCCTGAGATAGTGATGAACCGACTACTGGATTCTTTAGCTAAGAGCGTTTTCATTGTGGTGGTCACTCTCTCAGTTTTATCAACAGGAATTCAAGTCAGGTGGTACCTGATATTATACTCATGGCTTCTTTACTATCACACACACACACACACACACACACACACACACACACACACACACACACACGCGCACGCACACGCACACACACACGCACGCACACATCACACACACACACCACACACACACACACACACACTCATCACACACACACACACACACACACACACACACACACACACACACACACACACACACACACACACACACACACACACGCTCTCTCTCTCTCTAACTCTCTCTCTCTATCTCCCTCCCCCCTCTCTTTCTCACACACACACATCACACCCGCACACATCACACACACAACACACACACACACAAACACATCAACACACACACACACACACACGCTCTCTCTCTCTCTCTCTCTCTCTCTCTCTCTCTCTCTCTCACCTCTCATCTCTCTCTCTCTCCTCTCTCTCTCTCTCTCTCTCTCTCACACACACACTCACTCAGCACACACACTCATCACACACACACACACACACACACACACACACACACACACACACACACACACACACACACACACACACACATCACACGCATGCAACAGCTGGCTCTATTCAAAGCTGGAAGGTCATCAAATCGATCAAGGATAGGCCTGTGGAGTGCTCTTTCATTGATATACTTTGTCAAACAATGCAAACGGCCTGTCTAGTGGAGATTGAAAATAATCACATACTTGTTGCAGGAAAATGAGCTTCTAGCATCATTCATATTTGTATTTCTTTTGTAAGAAGAACTACCAGGAAATGTCGAACAATATTGCGTAAGACAAAAATTTGCCCAAAGATTTTTTTTATTTATTTATTTTTTTTTTTAGTAAACGGTGGGTCTGTTCGTATCCACGATAGACGTAGTTAACGTACGGTTACATTTCTTTAAAAAAAACATTATTGTTGTTATCATTAATGTTATTATCAATATTTATAAACCAATTTTTCATTTTTTTCGAAACGTACACACACACACACACACACACACACACACACACACACACACACACACACACACACACACACACACAGAGTCACTGCAGTAGGCCTATATATGTTCAAGTCTAATGGACTGAAAGACTAATATGCATTCAGATCTAAAGGGTAGGAAGAATACAATGACGCAATTTTCAGGTCTAAAGTACTAAATCACAATAAAGTAGGCCTATACACATTCAGGCATAAAGGACTAAAAGCCTCGCTTTGAAATGTAATATACTGTTTAATGTCTAAAAGATTATGATTTCTATATATTATAATAAATTATAATTTCTATATAATATAAAACAGTACACACATTGTCCCTTCAGTTTTGGTTGTATATACTGGAAGACGTTTGAGCTCATCACATAAAACTTTTACACACTAAAAGACGTCACATTAAAAAAAAAAAAAAAGCCAAAAGGCAGTGAGAATAAACTAAACTAGGCCGTCTATAGTCTTGCAGCTGTTACATCTGTCGCATTTGGCTTGGGGATTAGGTGTAAGTCTTTAGCTTGGCGATACAAGTTTCACTTCTTATCTGTGAAGATTAAAATCGAAAGTGCATTCACGTGTGCCTATGTTGGAAAAAAGACACGTATGTCTCATCTTTCAGTTATGCAAACAAACATAATACTATAAAGGTAGATATATATATATATATATATAAATAGATAAAATTATATGAATGTATTATTATATCATAAAGAGAGAACGTTATTGACAGTGTGTGTATGTGTGGTGCGTGGTGTGTGTGTGTGTGTGTGTGTGTGTGTGTGTGTGTGTGTGTGTGTGTGTGTGTGTGTCGCGCGGCGTGTGTGATCAAGCTTAACGAAACAAGTTTTTAGAATTGTTACTTAAAGAAAAAAAAACAATAATCAGAGTTGATAATTATATACCAATGAAACCCTGAACAGGGCACATAGCCCTGAGACAAAAAAGAAAAGACGAAACAAAACAATGTCTTTTTTCTCATGTCAAAAGGTTCAAGGTTACCTTTATGGGACTTTGAATAACACATAAAACTGATTTTTTGACACCAGTACACTTACTAGGTCTATGCCTCGCTTATTTTCTGTCGTACTTATATATATATATATATATATATATATATATATATATATATATATATATATATATATATATATATATATATATATATATATATATATGACAATAACGCCTCGAATAGGCCACACAACACTGATATAAAAAATATGTCTATATATATATTTATCGCGTCAAAAGGTCTAATAAAGCTGACCTTTATTTCATTTTGCATAACACAAAAGTGATTTTTTTTACGCTAATACACATATCTCTTTCTCTCTTCTCTCTCTCTCTCTCTCTCTCTCTCTCCTCTCTCTCTCTCTCTCTCTCTCTCTCTCTCTCTCTCTCTCTGTGTTATATATATATGTATATATTTCATACTTACTTTCTGTTGTATTTTTCCCTGTCGTGGTCGGATATATCAGACAGAGGCATGTTGAAGAGAGAATGGCTGGCTCCTGAACAGCTCCTGTGGATATAAAAACAACAAAAAACATCCACAGTGATACCTGTCAGCTGTTCTGCACTGCACGTGAGACTCCTACATCTACAACAGTGTAAGTCCACAATAAAAAAAAACACAGACAACATGCACAGGTATGAATGCAAAGAGAGAGAGAGAGAGAGAGAGAGAGAGAGAGAGAGAGAGAGAGAGAGAGAGAGAGAGAGAGAGAGAGAGAGAGAGAGAGAGAGAGAGAGAGGAGAGAGAGATTCCTTTATTTATTTATTTTTTTTTGTCAACCATTCATGTCAACATTTCAAATCAACAAATACATACCAACACTAGTTATTTCACAACTGCAATTTACCCGATTTTAAATTAATTCCCGAAATTAATCTGACGCCCACTACGTCCACTTTAAACAGTTCGCACTCGTTAGGGACAAAAATCCCGTTAGCGACACCTTAATGACTCTTCCCGCTCGAAAACACACACACACACACACACACGAAACGATGGGGGTTGTTGGCTCAACCATGCTAACCCAGCCATTGAATCCCTCTGCTTTTTGTCAACAGCCCGCAGCTGTCAACATGATTAAAACAAGCAGAGCGGTAGGATGAGGGGTAAGGGGTGGTGGTGGGGGGGGGGGGAGGGAGGTGAGGGGGGGGGGGTAGGTATGTGTTCAATGGCCTAACCAGCCTTTATTGATTCACCGAGCATACCGTAGTCAATCACCGTTTTATTCATATGAAGTGTGTACCTAGATGACATGTATACAGTTAAACTACACACTGATGCCAACACGGTGCGTGCGCTAGCGAGCACATATGTAGGCTTACTACTACTACTACTACTACTACTACTACTACTACTACTACTACTACTACTACTACTACTACTACTACTACTACTACTACTACTACATATTGAATAAACAAATAAATAATTAAATTCCTTCCTTCCTTCCTTCCTTCTTTCCTCCCATCCATCCATCCATTCCATCCATCCATCCATCTCCATCATCCATCCATCCATCCACATCCATCCCCTCCCCCTGCAGACGGTATACAGAAGTCCTCACGTGTCGAGTAGGATGAAGAGCATGAGAAGCCAAGGGTTGTGACGGCCGAGGCAGAACATGAAGACACCACTGCAGATCTTGTACACGAAGCTGGCTCGGATCATACGGAAATACCCGAAGCGTCCCACGATAGGAGCCCCGAATATCACCATCAGCTGCCAACACACACAACACACCACACACCACAACTACACACACAACACAACACACTACACAGCTCGCCAACACGACGCACACAATCACCACACATCATTACACACACACACTAAAACACACACTACACACACATACACACAACAGTTTACCCATGCAGGCACACACGTATGCATACAGCGCATGTACGCAGCCAATTAGTCAGACAGACATGTATTATTTCGTTAAATTTTATCACCCCCTCCCCCCTTCTCCCACCCACCCATACCGTGGAAATGCCAGATGCTCTTTCAGTATAGCATTCCCACCTTTTGGAAATGATGTGCTAGAAATTTCCCCTTTTCTATCACTCCTTTTTTCTGTCTTTCACCTCACTTCTCTATTTCTCCCTCTCATGCTTATGTTCTGACTACGCAGTCCATTCTTCTGCAATTTTTTCATGCACATCTGAATTTTTTTTGTCTTATAAACTTTCGAATGATGCCCTGAAGTCGGAATGTGTCGGCTGATAGAGAGATAGATAGATAGACAGACAGATGGACAGAGATATAGATAGAAAGATAGATAGATAGACAGACGAGATAGATAAATAGACAGACAGACAGATAGATAGATAGATAGATAGATAGATAATAGATAGAGGAAGAGATAGAGAGATAGATAAATAGATAGATAGAGAGACAGACAGACAGACAAATAGATAGATAAATAAATAGATAGATAGACAACAGACAGACAGATAAATAAAGACAGACAGACAGACCGATTGATAGATAGATAGACAGACAGATAGATAGACAGACAGAAAGATAGAAACATAGATAGATAGATAGATAGATAGATAGATAGATAGATAGATAGATAGGATAGATAGATAGATAGATAGATAGATAAACAGACAGACAGAAGAAGTAGTAGATAGATAGATAGATAGATAGATAGATAGATAATAGACAGACAGACTAGAAGACAGAACAGACAGACAACAGACAGACAGACAGATAGATAGATAGATAGATAGACAGACAGATAGATAGACAGGCAGACAGACAGATAGAAACAAAAATAGATAGATAAATGGATAGACAGATAGATGGATAGAGAGATAGATTGATAGATAGACAGACAGACAGATAGAAACATAGATAGATAGATAGATAGACAGCCAGCCAGCCAGCCAGCCAGCCAGACAAACAGCCAACAAGCAGCCAGACAAACAGCCAGACCCGCCAGCACCAGCCAGACAGACACCAGAGCCAGCGACAACCAGCCACAGCCAGCCAGCCAGACACAAACAGTACTAATCCCAGAGGGACTCACCGCTCCCAAGAGCCCGGTGGTGCCATAGAAGAAGGACCTGACGGCCACAGGCACCTGGGAGGAGGGAATGAGGTAGTCACAGACGATGGCCGTGAAGTTGGACAGGTAAGTCTTGTGGAACTCCTGCAGGAAGTTGGTCAACACGAAAGCCAAGAAATTCCTTTCTGACAGAATCTGCACAGAGGAAAAAAAAAGGCGGGTAGTAGGTTAGGGAGATAATGGGTAGGCGCTGCACTTGTGGCGACGCGCTCTCCCTGGCCCGGGGAGAGCAGCCCGAATTTTTTTACGCAGAGAAATCTACTGTGACATAAAGTGGTATAAAATAAAATAAATAATAGATACGGTAAAGGTAAAGGTGTCCCATAACCTGTGTGGTCGTAGGGGAGCGAGGCGTCAGAGATCTCAGCTTCTCTAAGGGGCCAGCATGTTGAGGGCGGTGCCCATCTCTTCTCCTCCGCTGCTTTACCTTCTCTGACCTTAAAGAGAGCAGGTATTCATTTACAGCTGGGTGAACTGGGGGATGTGAAAGAAGAAATCAAAAAGCGTGTGGGCCCCCAAGAGCCTTTGCTCTCCACCATGAAGGGAGAAAGCTGATGTGGTTTGGTCACACCACAAGACACAACACCCTAGCAAAAACCATCTTGCAAGGAACAGTCGAGGGCAAGAGAAGAAGAGGCCGCCAAAAGAAATCATGGGTTGACAACATCAAAGACTGGACCGCCCAACCCCTGCAACACCTCCTACTAGCCACACAGGATCGTGAAGCATGGAAAAAGATCTCCGTTGCGTCTTCTCTCATGTCCCCCCTACGTCCTTTGGGACATGGGACTGAGTGAGTAAGAGTGAGTGAACTGGGGGAACTGTACTGAAGTCAAGGCGCGCAAACGGTCACCCATCCAGTTGGTAACCACGCTCGATCCTGCTTAACCTTGGCTGGGGAAAAGCGAGCGCTCTGACCACAGAGCTATCCGTCCCCTAGGGAGATAATGTGAACAAAAACATATAATTTATTGTTTGTAGATATGCATAGGTTTTTATTTTGGTTTGTTTCTTAGCAAAAGCTCCGAAGTTTACCAATGGTAAAAGTTTTGCTGATGCGACTGTTTTCACCCACTATTAAGATAGCCGTATTTCGACATCGGAGATGATAAATAAACACGACACCAGTGTGTACACCTTTAAAAAAAGAATGTGTGTGCGTGTGTACGTCGCGCGCCTGCGTGCGTGCATGCATGCATGCGTGTGTGTGCATGCATGCGTGTGTATGTGTGTTTGTGTGTGTTTGTATGTGTGTGTGTGGCATGCGCGTGCGTACATGCGGGAGTGTATGCGCGCGAGCACGTGCCTAAACTCTGCATGTTTATATACATACATATGTGTACATCCCCCCCCTCCCCAACTGAGCAGCAAAACTGACAAATGACTTCTTTATACTTTCCAAGCCAACAACAAACAAATATCAATATAAAAAACAACAACAACAACAGTAGCCAGATCTGCAGCTGTCCTTACCTGCCACGTTCTCAGCCAGTAAGGCTCCTTCTCCGCATCCCCCTTGCCCTCCTCCCCCACCTTCACCTCCACCTCCTGCTCTTCCCGGGCACAGCTGGGATCCCTGCCTGCCCTCAGATCCCACACCGTGTGCGCGTGAATCCCCGTGTAGATCATACACCCCATCCCCACCATGGCCACACAGAATGCCGTCACCTGCACAAAAAAACACAACCCCCCCATTAAAGTGAGTCAACCTCCTGTGATGTTTTGTGTTATGGGTTTTTGTGGTTGTGGAAATATTTGATTTGATTTGATTATGTTATGTTTTTGAAAAGAAAAAAATCTTGTTTTGCTTTCTTTCCTTTAATCTTATCTCATTGTGATCTTAATGTTTTACTAAAAGCTGGTTAGTTTACTTTTTTTTAAAAAAGGATTTTAGATTCATGTTGGGAGGGGGGGGGGGCGGGGGGGGGGGGGGGGGGTGGAGCTGAGTGGTTGAAACCTTCAGCTCGTCATTTCAAGGCCTGGGGCTCGAACCACAACCTAGACACCCGATCGAGGGATTTTTTTCCTGTGGAGTGAACATCAGTACCGAACTCCACTCCACCGAATCAACTGGGTGAGACAATAAACAGAAAACTTGTGTTGGAACGCGAGCAGAATATCGTATGCACACGCTAAAACCCGTTCCACCTTACGAAAGAGTAAAGCCACAGCGTGCTGATATGAATACATGAGAAACTTAAAAAAAAAACCTGCGTAGCACACTGATGTGTTTTAGACATCATCCCCGAAGTCGAATGCGGCTAATTTAATGGTGGGCAAAATATGGTTCAGATATTAAAAGTTCGCTAGTGGTAAACGTCCTAGCCATGGATGATGAACAGTAAGGAAAAAACAAACAGAAAAGAAATATTGTTAACGTGGCTAGACCACGATAAAGGCAAAATTTTAATATATAACTGTTTGCTTCATCAGTAGTTTTGCCGTCTCACTCACACACACACGCGCGCGCGCGCGCGCACAACACTCACACACACACACACACACACACACACACACACACACACGCACACACAACACACAAACACCGCCACACACACACACACACCACAAACACACACACACACACACACACAACGCAACACACAACCACACACACAACACACACACACACACACACACACACACACACACACGCGACAGCACCCACATCACACACACACACAACACACACACACGCACACAAATACTCATAAC
>CM060318.1:33224512-33227012 GCA_030674155.1 Stramonita haemastoma
AACACAAACACAACACAACACAACACAACACAACACAACACAACACAAAACACAACACAACACAACACAACACAACACACACACACACACACACACACACACACACACACACACACACACACACACACACACACACACACACACAAACACTACACACAACACAACCACACACACACCCCCCCTAACCCACACCCCCATCCCCCACCCACCCATACACCCCCCCACACACTCACATCCCACCCCCCACCCCCCACCCCCCACAACCCCACACCAACCCCACCCACTCACCCACACCTCACCCCCCACAACCCAACCCCCACATCCACACTCCCACAATCCACCCCACTCACCCCTCCACCTCCACCCCCCCCACCCACCACACCCCCCCTCCCACCCCCCACCCCCCCACCCACCCACACCACCCCCACAACCCACCCCCACCCCTACAATCCACCCCCCCCCACACACCCCCCCCCCCCAATCCCCCCACACCCCCTACCCCCCCCACCCCACTCACACCCACCCCCCACCCCACCCCCCACCACACCACCCCACCCCCCCACCCTCCCTCTTACCTGGAAAGCAGCGAAGTTGACCAGACTATTCGAAGTGTACTCGAACAGCAAGATAGTGTTGTGACCCAACATCCCGGCCACCTGAGAATACCTCGTCAGCTGCAACCTATCCTGCTGATCCGTAGAGATCTCCGTGAAGAGACAACACAGCGCCAACCCGATAAAAGTGAACATAGTATCGTACAAACACAAAGCCACGATCAAGTGCAACCCTACCATCCAATCCGAAGTCCCGAACCTGAACCACGGGATCATATACGACAAGGCTAAGAACGGCGCCGCGTAGAGGATGCTCTCTCGTCTCGTGCGGGTGATGGCCACTTTGGCGTTGTCTTGCAGGATGGCGAAGAGGGGGTCGTTGACGGCGTTCCAGATGAGGAAGAGGAACTGCGCCACGTGGAACCAGGACTCGTGGATGTGGTAACGGTTGAGGAAGACTTTGACGTAGTAGAAGTTGAAGGAATGGTGGATCATGGTGACGCCTAGAACCGAGGCGCAGTACGCCAGCATGCGTCCTTTCAGCGTCATTGTGTGGGATTGGTAGTGGTGGTGGGTGGTAGTGGTGGTGTGTGGTGGGTGGAGGGTGGGTGGTGGGTGGTGGTGGTGGGTGGTGGGGGTGGTGGTGGTGGGTGGTGGTGGTGGGTTGTGGTGGTGGTGGGGGGGGGGTTAGGGGTAGTAAGGGGTAGTAAGGGGGTGGTGAGGGGGTTGGTGATGGCGTAGGGTGTAGGGCAGGGTTAGGGTTAGGGTAGGGTAGGGTAGGGTAGGGTAAGGTAGGGTAGGGATCTTTTGTTTTGGTCCTGGGAAGGTAGGTTTACTTGGTCTTTGTCCTGAGAGATAGGGTTTTGGTCCTGGAAGATAGGATTTTGTCGTGGAAGATGGGTTTTGTCCTGGAAGATAGTTTTGTCCTGGAAGATAGGGTTTTTGTCCTGGAAGATAGGGTTTTTGTCCTGGAAGATAGAGTTTTGTCCTGGAAGATAGGGTTTTTGTCCTGGAAGATAGGGTTTTTGTCCTGGAAGATAGAGTTTTGTCCTGGAAGATAGGATTTTGTCCTGGAAGATAGAGTTTTGTCCTGGAAGATAGAGTTTTGTCCTGGAAGATAGAGTTTTGTCCTGGGAGATAGGGTTTTTGTCCTGGAAGATAGAGTTTTGTCCTGGAAGATAGAGTTTTGTCCTGGAAGATAGGGTTTTTGTCCTGGAAGATAGAGTTTTGTCCTGGAAGATAGGATTTTGTCCTGGAAGATAGAGTTTTGTCCTGGAAGATAGGGTTTTTGTCCTGGAAGATAGAGTTTTGTCCTGGAAGATAGAGTTTTGTCCTGGAAGATAGGGTTTTTGTCCTGGAAGATAGGGTTTTTGTCCTGGAAGATAGAGTTTTGTCCTGGAAGATAGGATTTTGTCCTGGAAGATAGAGTTTTGTCCTGGAAGATAGGGTCTTTGTCCAGAAGGGAGAAAATTTAATTAGGACTGAGTATTTCACCGCACAATGAACTAGGGTGACGAGGATGTTTAACTACACATATATGTCTCTCAAAACTGCGAGGAGTGGAGGAAGCTAGTTGATAAAATCTTCAGTGGTGCCCCAACGGTCTGTCTGCTAGACTTTGAGATAGGTGAAAGTGAAGGTGAATATGTCTATAAAGAGAGTATCTTTTCGCACTAAGATGCCTGGGTAAAACGGGATCTTTGAGTACTCAATTGTTCATAAAGGTATTTCAGGATACATAAAACGGTCTGAATAAGGGGTATATAAACACAGTTACGTCCAGGAGAACGGAGAACGGAATCTTATGAGCGCAAATCTGTCATGGAAAATGAGGGAATCTTTCAACATCTCAACTTTTCAGAAAGAAGGAATTTTTGAACGCTTAATAATTGTGGGGAAGAATAAAGACTTTGAGTGCTTTATTGTCTGTGTGAATGAAATCTATG
>CM060318.1:33244512-33247012 GCA_030674155.1 Stramonita haemastoma
GAACCTCCCCTGCACTCTCACGTGTTTCCATGTCATGAATTCGATACTCACTGACCAACCAGTTATTTGGTTCCTGTGATTCGCACAATTTTGGGAAAATTCAAAATAAGAAAAAAAAACACCCCAGAGAATGAAAGAAATTAATGAATTAAGGGAAGTGTCCTTGCGTGTATGTCAACAATGGAGGGAATAAATTGAGGTTTGAACTGGTAGCTAACCCTATTACTGAAACAATGGCTCTCGCAGTGCCCAATTAAGACAGAGTATGGAGCTATTCTGAGCTGATCTAGACCTGTGTGGTGTGTGTGTGTGTGTGTGTGTGTGTGTGTGTGTGGTGTGTGTGTGTGTCGTGTGGTGTGTGCTGTGCGTGATGGTGTGTGTGTGCATGTGTGTGTGTGTGCACGCACGTGCGCCTTTGTGCTTTTAAATCTAATTTTTTGTATTCTATTCTTTTTTTCAGGATAATGGAAAGCACCTCACGTGCTTTTTTTTTTACATCCAGTCCCGTGTGTGAGCAGTTTTGTAAATTTTGTCATCCGCTCCCATGGCGCACAATGGCCTTTCTTCCCCAAAGCGGAACAGGTTTTAATGTGTGCGCAATATGTTTTGTGTGCGTTCGCACAGTGGACCTCGGTTTATATAGTCTCATCCGAAAAAATTCTCGGAGGATGTGGAGTCTGCACTCCAGGGGAAACTATCCCCTTGACCGGGATTCCAACAGGGGTCAGCAGATCACGAGCTCAATGCACAACTCTCTAACCAATCAGACTATCCCCTCCTGTGTGTGTGTGTGTGTGTGTGTGTGTGTGTGTGTGTGTGGTGTGTGTGTGTGTGTGTGTGTGTGTGTGTGTGTGTGTGTGTGTGTGTGTGTGTGTGTGTGTGTGTATGTGTATTGTGTGTATAACATGCGCTTGTATGCAATGTGTGCGTGGCGTCTGTCGTCTGTAGGTGCGCACGTGCACGAACGCCTGTGCGTGCGCGCGCCTTTGTATCTGTCTCTGTCTCATAGATCTAATTGTGGTAGATGCATTTGTGTACGGCGCACTCAGCTAACCCTGTCAGGGTAATAATCCTCATAGACTCCTGTCTTTCTATCCCCCTCTGTAGGCCTAATCCCCTTTATAAATCGCTCAGGGAGAGGTGACATACGAATGTATACCAACACTTCACAATACTAACTCAACAATAGTGGGGCGAAGGGCAGGTTGTTTTGGCCAAGTGGAAGAATGGCACCATCACAGAATACTATACCTCGGAAATCATTCTCGGGGGGGTCAAGTCAGGTTCTTACAGCAGCATATTACACAGGCGTTCAGCGCCAATCGATGACAACACATGCTGTTCAATGGATGCTCGATTAAAAATCGCAGGCCTCATTTTTTTTCTCTTTGTTTCACGCTCAATCTGACTTGCTCTGGCATTAATCGAATTCTGATTACCGCGCGACGGTGAAGAGAGAGTCAAGTCTCAAGTCAAGTCAAGTTTCTTTTATTTGTAGGATAATGAATAAGCACTGGTGTGGGTTTTTTTTAACACCCAGTCCCCAGCCCACCCCCTTCTTATTAGGGATAATATCAAGATAAAAACAACTAAAAACAACAACAATAATAACCAAATAACAAAACAAGAGACAACGGTAGCAAACAAAAGACAAAAACAAGGACAGAAAGACAAGAGTAAAATAACAAAAAAAACCGCACACAGAGAACTTAAATAAGAGATAAACAATTACATAATATTGTGATAAAAAGAGGCAAATAATTAAGTAGCAAACAAGAAAACTTAACGAGTCAAGCAACTGAAAACGTCATCCCACCACCATTACCAACAAAATAAATCATTTACGTCCTAATATTTTGGTAAAAAGGGAGGAAGAAACTTGCCAATATACTCATTATGGGACGAAAGTACAACCAATAACAAATGACATAAAACATGTATTATGTCCCAGATTCAAAGGAAAAAGATATTTATGACACTAAAAAAAATTGCATTAAGTTCACACACACACACACACACACACACACACACACACACACACACACACACACACACACACACACACACACACACACACACCACACACACACATCACACATACAACACACAACATTCACAGGCTCGTACTACGTCATCAATAGGCTTCATGTTAAGGGAAATAATCGCCTTGAATTTA
Source organism: Stramonita haemastoma (assembly GCA_030674155.1). Taxonomy (NCBI): domain Eukaryota; kingdom Metazoa; phylum Mollusca; class Gastropoda; order Neogastropoda; family Muricidae; genus Stramonita; species Stramonita haemastoma. Next base: position 33,246,689 of record CM060318.1, read on the forward strand.
AGGAAATTATATAACGGAACATAAGAGAAAGTAATCGGAGAGAGAGAGAGAGAGAGAGAGAGAGAGAGAGAGAGAGAGAGAGAGAGAGAGAGAGAGAGAGAGAGAGAGAGAGAGAGAGAGAGAGAGAGAGAGAGAGAGAGAGAGAGAGAGAGAGAGAGAGAGAGAGAGAGAGAGAGAGAGAGAGAGAGAGAGAGAGAGAGAGAGAGAGAGAGAGAGAGAGAGAGAGAGAGAGTTGTTTATTTTATTTTTTAATTTAGTTTTTCTTTAATATCGAAGATATTTTTCTTTTATATCGAGGATGTGTGTGTATGTGTGTGTGTGTGT
>CM060318.1:33249512-33254512 GCA_030674155.1 Stramonita haemastoma
TCAGCACTGATGTTAACTCCAGGGGAAAAATCCCCTCGAACGCGAATCGATCCAGGGTCGTCAAACTGCGAGCGCAATGTAACCACTAGGCTATCCCGTTCTCCTATCTATCTATCTATCTATCTATCTATCTATCTATCTATCATCTATCTATCTATCTATCTATCTATCTATCTATCTATCTATCTATCTATCTATCTATCTGTCTGTCTGTCTGTCTGTCTGTCTGTCTGTCTGTCTGTCTGTCTGTCTGTCTGTCTATCTATCTATCTATCTATCTATCTATCTATCTATCTATCTGTCTGTCTGTCTGTCTGTCTGTCTGTCTGTCTATCTAAAGCCAGAGCCCCCTACCCAATTCCCCAGAACATAATTTGTGGTATAGGTGCTAGTCTTTCGGATGAGATGAAAGATCGAGGCAATATTGCAGAAACACATTATTAACAAAATCAAATGACAAAGTTCACGGCGACAAATGACTTGCGGTCAGAAGACAAAAGATGAACGGAAACTTCGTCCCAAACAGCATCATCAGGCAGTATACAGACTGAAAAATACAGTGGTAATGAAGTTCGTAGAGTTTTGACGGCATTGGCCACGACAGATTCTGGAATAATTATTCTGTCCATTATGTCAAGATAGCAATTGATAAATCATTTAACTCTTCAGGAAGGTAAGCAAGCAAGCAAGTGAGTGAGTGAGTGAACGAATAATGAGTAAACGAGTCATTGAGTAAGCATATCAGTTAACTCGTATAAAATGGTATGAAGGTAGGTAGGTAAGTGGGTAAGTGTGTAGAAAGGTAAATTGGAAGGTTGATAGGTAGGCAGACAAGTAGGTCGACAGATAGGTAAATAGAGAGGCAGACAGGTAGGAAAGGCTGGTAAGGAGGAAGGTACGGAAATCAAACCACCATTATCAATGCCACTCTAATTGTATTCAATGCATCACACCGTATCGAATTATACCATAAGGTATCTTTTGTATTCCTATAACATTGTATTGCACGGCACCGACAGTACAGTAGCTCTGTCATAAAAATGGGATTGACAAAGCAACTGAAGCCTATACTGAAATCAATAAGGACAACAACAATAGTCCATTAACGTGCCCCTGATCCACCTTTATCCTTCCCTCCCCTCTCCGCCCCCCTCCCCCCCCCGCCCTCTTCTTTATACCCACCCTCACCTCTGATGCTCTACTTTTTCTGTGTTTTGCGTGTCACAACCCTAAAGCAGCCATTGGAAACCGCGTAGGTTCGAACAAAGAAACCATCACCAAAAAACTACAACAAACAATACAGATAACTTGGTACAGACCACAACTGCACGAATAACGTCAATATCTGTGTTGCAGACAAAGACAGTAGTTGACAGGACAGTTTTTTTTTTTTTTTTTTTTAGTGACAAGAGCAGCCATCTTTCTTCCCCAACCAATCAAATCACGTCTCTCTCTCTCTCTCTCTCTCTCTCTCTCTCTCTCTCCTCTCTCCTCTCTCTCTCTCTCTCTCTCTCTCTCTCTCTCTCTCTCTCTCTCTCTCTCTCTCTCTCTCTCTCTCTCTCTCTCTCTCTCTCTCTCTCTCTCTCTCTCTCTCTCTCTCTTTCGGTTTGGGTCACTTTTGCGGATAAGACCATTACAGTAAGCCCACTCATTTCACGAGTGGCCAGTAAGAGCAGAAAAGTGTTGCGCAGAGGATGCACACGTGCATACGACATTATGGCGGAACTGCGATTGCGGTGTTTGGGCTTTATTGTGGCGTGTTTGCTGTTTAAGAATTCGGAGGGAAAACTGCCAGATTCTAGCGAATTGACGATCAAGATATCTGGTGATGCAGTGTGTCATAGTCATTATAGTTAATATGGTGGGTTAGTAACATTGTTCATGTTAAAAGTAACTTGTTAACAAAAGCAATGGCAACATCAATAACTAGAACAGCAGTAATGATGGTAACAGAAACAATGTATTTTTCAAAACAATGATCGTAGTAATGATGATTACAGCCTGAGTGACTGTATAATTATAGGAATTAGTGGTTGGTGGTTTAAGTATCGTTTTAGTTAATAATGATGAAGACAACGATGGCGGCAAAGACGTCGTCGACGACGATAATGTTGATGATGACGATGATAATGATAAGAATGATGATGATGATGATGATGATGATGATGATGATGATGATGATGATGATGATACTACAACTACTACTACTACTACTACTACTACTACTACTACTACTACTACTACTACTACTACTACTACTACTACTACTACTAACAATAATGCTGCTGCTGCTAGCTCGCTGCTGCTGCTGCTGCTGCTGCTGATGATGATAATAATAATAATGATAATCATGATGATGATGATGATGATGATGATGATGATGATGATGATGACGATGACGACAACAAAAACAACAATAACAATAGTAACACCAACAACACCAACAATAATAATAACAACAACAACAACAGCCACAACAACAACGATGATGATGATGATGATGATGATGATGATGATGATGGATGATGACGATGATGATGATGGTGATGATACAAAAGTAACAGGAGATGTACTATTTTATGTTCCAAATTTTTTTTGTTCGGCATGACTTCGCTCTATCTCTCTGTTCTGACCATAAATTTTCGTTTTAGATCAGAACGAAAAGACATATCTCTTACTTTTATCTATTACCTCTCCAGTTTGCTGCATGTTTGTACATTTTTATTAGCATGCATGGTTACTTCCATGTTTGCTGATTTTATTTACTTATTCATTTAATTTTTTTTTGGGGGGGGAGGGGGGGTATTTTCTTTGAATTTAGGTATAGCGTGGCACGGAAAGTATGAATTGTTTTGCTTTTTTATGCAAGCTTTCTCGCTTGTAGGATTTTAGTAGTAATAGTACTAACAGAAGTAGTAGTAATAGCAGTAGTAGTAGTAGTAGTAGTAGTAGTAGTAGTAGTAGTAGTAGTAGTAGTAGTAGTAGTAGTAGCAGCAGCAGCAGCAGCAGCAGCAGCAGTAGCAGTAGAAGTAGTAGCAGTAGCAGTAGTAGTAGAAGTAGTAGTAGTAGTAGTAGTAGTAGTAGTAGTAGTAGTAGTAGTAGTAGTAGTAGTAGTAGTAGTAGTAGTAGTAGTAGAGTAACAGCAGCAGCAGCAGCAGCAGCAGCAGCAGTAGTAGTAGTAGTAGTAGTAGTAGTAGTAGTAGTAGTAGTAGTAGTAGTAGTAGTAGTAGTAGTAGAAGTAGTAGTAGTAGTAGCGGCAGCAGCAGCAGCAATACTGTTTTTTTCTCACTATGATTAGAGACAATGAGGAAGAAGAATGCGAAGAAGAATGAGAAGAATGCGAAGAAGAATGCGAAGAAGAATGCAAAGAAAAATGCGAAGAATGCGAAGAAGAATGTGAAGAATGCGAAGAAGAATGCAAAGAAGAATGCAAAGAAGAATGCGAAGAATGCGAAGAAGAATGCAAAGAAGAATGCGAAGAAGAAGAAGAATGCGAAGAAGAAGAATGCGAAGAAGAATGCGAAGAAGAATGCGAAGAATGCGAAGAATGCGAAGAAGAAGAATGCGAAGAAGAAGAATGCGAAGAAGAAGAATGCGAAGAAGGAGAATGCAAAGAAGAAGAAGAATGCGAAGAAGAAGAATGCGAAGAAGAAGAATGCGAAGAAGAATGCGGAGAAGAAGAATGCAAAGAAGAAGAAGAAGAAGAAGAAGAAGAAGAAGAAGAAGAAGAAGAAGAAGAAGAAGAAGAAGAAGAAGAAACCGTTCCTAATATTGCCTATGGACATTCATAATTATTGGCAGTGATGATAGAGTTGTCCTTTGCTGGCTATAAAAAGAAATAACCACAAGAAGGGTAGGTCTGTGGTCTAGAGGTAACGCGCCTGCTTAGAAAGCGAAAAGTCCGGGTCGGAAGTGTGCGGTGGTTTGAATCCCGTTGGGGCCCCAAACTCTCCCCCCCCCCCCCCCCCCGATCCACCCACATCCATTAGACCATGAGTGGTAGTCTGCGTTCTAGTCTTTCAGAAGAGATGATAAAACGAGGTCCCACATGCCCATATGTGCCTCAGTGACTGTCTTTGTCTGTTCTTGCAGTGACCTGTGAGGAGGGCCCCATATTCCCTCAGTGACTGTCTTTGTCTGTTCTTGCAGTGACCTGTGAGGAGGGCCCCATATTCCCTCAGTGACTGTCTTTGTCTGTTCTTGCAGTGACCTGTGAAGCGGGCCCCATTCCCTCAGTGACTGTCTTTGTCTGTTCTTGCAGTGACCTGTGAAGCGGGCCCCATATTCCCTCAGTGACTGTCTTTGTCTGTTCTTGCAGTGACCTGTGAAGCGGGCCCCATATTCCCTCAGTGACTGTCTTTGTCTGTTCTTGCAGTGACCTGTGAAGCGGGCCCCATATTCCCTCAGTGACTGTCTTTGTCTGTTCTTGCAGTGACCTGTGAAGCGGGCCCCATATTCCCTCAGTGACTGTCTTTGTCTGTTCTTGCAGTGACCTGTGAAGCGGGCCCCATATTCCCTCAGTGACTGTCTTTGTCTGTTCTTGCAGTGACCTGTGAGGCGGGCTGGGTGGTCAACCCCTTTCACAACACCTGTGTCAAACCTGTGGATTCGGCACTGAACTGGTTCAAAGCCAGAGACGCGTGCAGCGAGGAGAGGAGCACCCTCCTGCATGTGGATATTTACGCCATGGAGAAATTCCTGGCCAACTCTGTCAACATTACGTGAGTGCCTAAGCTGTCACCCAGGGAAGGGTGGAGGGTGTGTGTGTGGGTGTGTGGGTGTGTGGGTGGGTGGTGGGTGGTGGGTGAGGGGGTGGTGGTGATTGTGGAGGAGGAGGGGGAGGAGGGGGTATGATTAGGAAGATGATCATGATGATAATGATAATAATTGTGATATGATGATGATGATGATGATGATGATGATGATGATGATGATGATGATGATGATGAAAAAAATAATTAAAAAACAACAACAACTAGATAACCACCACCACCACCACC
>CM060318.1:33264512-33299512 GCA_030674155.1 Stramonita haemastoma
GGACATTGAGCAAAATCACAGATTCTGGTTTTCTGCTCGAAAGTATATCTACAGCAAACCCATCCACCCCTTTTTTATTTTACTTTTTTTTTTTTTTTTTTTTTTTTACTATGCTGCTTTACTTGTTCAAAATCTGTCTCAATTATTCTATTTTAGAAGGATTTTATACATATGTATATAATCCTTCTAAAATAGAAAAAAATATATATATAAAAATCATATCACGGGGGACTGTATTTTTGAAAAGAAAAGATTCAACATGACGTAAATCTGTAGCTATGAACAAGTTTCATACATCACGGAGAGCATTGAACGGACCTTTCAAAATGAACAGAACACTCAGATAGTTTATCTGTTGGCTATTAAAAGCATAGGAAGTTTTCATTTATCTCTTCATTTATTATTTTTTTTTGTTTCAAGCTCAAAAGAATTATGAACAACTACAGAATGGTTAAGTCACGTGACCCTCCAATATCGACTCTGTATCTCTTTCGTTTTTCTCTCTCCATAACATATAGACTTTTCAGTTAGTGTTGACTTGTTTTCATAACACACAACTACAGCAGCAATAACAACATAACACACACACGCTCACACGCACGCGCTATTTAGATGTGTTTTTCCTTTCATCTTTCATTCCCAAACAAACACTAACTTCTCATTTCTCGCCCATCCCATTTACCTGTCTAATATTACTTTTAGTGGATAGACGTTAAAACACACACACACACACACACACACACACACACACACACACACACACACACACACACACACACACACACACACACACGCACACACACACACACACGCACACACACACAAACGCACACATACACACACATACACACACACGCACGCACGCACGTGCACGCACACACGCGTGCATGCACTCACGCACGCATGCATGCATTTTTGTGTGAGTGTGTGATTGCGGTTTTCAGGCCAAACTTCTGGCTCTATGCATATAATATTTATTTCCTTTCATGTTGAAAAAGAATTCCATGGTCATGTTATGATATATATATATATAATAAAAACTGTCATGTTATGACATATAAAAGTCTTCAGTTTAGATACATCAATGCTTCATGTTATCAAAATGGCATTCCAAAATAAAGTGTGACAGTTTCGTCAATAGCATATATCAATACTATGACTGACAATAACAGCAACAAATTAACAACAACGCCCTATACTTACTGTAACAACAGCGAGAAGAAGAAGAAGAATAAGAAGAAGAAGAAGAAGAAGAAGAAGAAGAAGAAGAAGAAGAAGAAGAAGAAGAAGAAGAAGAAGAAGAAGAAGAAGAAGAAGAAGAAGAAGAAGAAGAAGAAGAAGAAGAAGAAGAAGAAGAAGAAGAAGAAAAAGAAAAAGAAAAAAAGAAAAATAAAAAGAAAAAGGATAGTAACAACAACGACAAAACAACAACAGCAGATAATAATAATAATAATAATAATAATAATAATAATAATAATAATAATAATAATAATAATAGAACATAACGATGCCACTGATACTGATAATAATGAAGACACAGGGCATTATTCTATACACAATTCATTCCATCACACACACACACACACACACACACACACACACACACACACACACACACACACACACACACACACACACGCACACGCACGACGACACACACACACACACGCGCGCGCGCGCGCGCGACACACACACACAACACATTTTCCATCTAGCCTTGTGACTAGGGCGCGAGGACTAGATGAAGTCGCCAACCTGCTGGAAATCACAGTGATCGCTTGGATACAGCGGCAGGTCATAGCACTAGAGAAGAGACAGCTAGTGAAAACCAAATCGTTTGGGTCAGTCATGTGAAGGACAGAAAGGGGACGGATGTTAACATCTTCAACAAGGCCACAGGACTGAAAGGGGTGAAGAAGTGGTCAATATAGCTCTGGGATTAAGGAATGCGAGAAGGGATAGGGAAACACATGCAGTTGCCTGCAGGGAAAAAAAAAGGGTAGGCGCTGCACTTGTGGCGACGCGCTCTCCCCGGGGAAAGAGAGCTGCCCGAATTTCACGCCAAGAAATCTGCTGTGACATAAAGTGATACAAAATTTAAAATAAGGAACACGGCGTGTTTTCCTCCTACAAACAGATGTCAGGCTGATGAATCTGCAGGAAGCTGTGATACACGGCTTTTCGGAAGGTTCTGTTGAGACTGTCGGCGTCCAAGGGAAGGCTGCACTGCAGACTGGTCATCACCTGGTCATTGGCCCGGAGCAGCTGCTGGTAGGACATTCTGCATATGTCCTGGGGATGGTCCTTGGCCAGCCTCTTCATGTTTTTCGCCACTCGTTGCTGGATCTCATTCTTCAGCGCTTTACTCCTCTGCTCATGGAGGTCGTGGTGGTGGTCGTTCAGGTGTGTGCTGGGATAAGCACTGGCTGAGACCCGTCGGGAGCTGGACCGTGTCGTGTGGAGGCCGTGGAGAGTCACTGCCTTGTTCTGAGACGGTAACTTGTCTTCTGTTTCACGGTTATGTCTAGTATGGTGCCTAGGTCTAGGTCTAGTATGATGTCTGTCCTCGCGTGCAGCAGTTTGTTGAGGAGGGTCAGCTCTTGCATTGTATGGAGAAAGTGACTGATGTACACCACAAGTAGTTTCTGGGTAATTTGTGGGCAATGTGTCAGCGTTACCACTTTGCTGAAAATGTGAGTGCTCGTAGGGACGTGTGCGCCTGTGGTGGTTTGTTTTGCAAAATAATGGACGTGAAGTCTGCGAATTCTCTGTTTGGATATTTCTAGCACTCTTCTCATGATTGTGTTTTAGGTAAGAGGGTTTTGGCCAGTTAGGATCACATGAAAAAGATTTGTCGATGTCCTTTTTCTTGATGGTGTACTCAGGTTGACTTTGCTGGTATTTTGTTTTACTTTTTTGGTCACGACGTGTGTGATGATTGTTACCACCTAAGCAGTTTGTGAAAGAAAGCTTCTGTTTTTTCTACAAATTTTACTTGTCTGTTTGAAGTAAGGAGAACTCTGATAACTGTGCTTTATATCAATATGAATGTGGCTTGGGCTGTTCACCTCAGATTCCAAGTATGTAGTGTCTTGATAAACACGACAGATCTTTGTGAGCTAATGGGTGACCCTCAGCGTTCAACCGCTTATGAGAACATTTTGCAGTGTAATTAGCAGCAGCTGTGTCTAAAGGGCACGTGCTGTGTTTACCCTTGTTGGATGTAGTGATGTGTTGATGTGGTCGAGCACTAATTCTCTTTTGGGTGGTTGGAAATCTGTGTCGACAATCTTGTCTTTCAAACAAATTCTTGGGTATGTCTGATATATCGTCATTACTGACTGCAGCATTTCTTTGAGGCCCATGGTGGTCTGGTCTGCCACATTTAGTGTTGCAAAACCGCTCTGTGGCAGGTCTGTTATGGTGATCAGAATCTGATCGTTTGTTCCAGCATTCATGGCTCTGTAGTCGAGCAAATTTATCCTTGTGTCTGTTGTGTGTCTGCGATCGCTGATGCTGAAGATACCGGAGTGTTTTCTGGGATTCTTCTGGTAAAGTGGATATGAAGATTTTGGAAGAACGTGTTTCTTTTCTGCTCTCAACTGACCCAAAAGAATGACTAGAACTAAGTTTTTCAATGGATTCTTGGTATTGCTCTATTAGACACATCGATCTAAACTTCTTTGATTGAAACAAGTCCAATCATTGTGGTTGCCATTACTGTAATCTGTTTTTATATCAGGTGGACATGTTAGGTTTTGTCTTCTGTTGGTTGCCTTGTAATCATATGGCATTGAAGATCTGTTTGGTCTGTGGTAACTAAAAGAAACATGATCACTTTTATCTTTGGGATGTTTAGAACAATGGCTAATGATGGATTCAGACAAAAACTTTTCTTGAGTGACTGGTCATTGTTATTAGTTAACCAAAGATCATTAGGATTTTCAGTTAAGCTATAACAACTAGCATAGTCGGTTGTTTCAGAGTGAATTTTCTGTGGATACCTGTTCCCTTATCACTGCTTTATCTGGTTTTGGATACAGTTCCTGCTGGGAGTCAAAATTAAACGACTTCACTTCTGTTGCCTTGACAGCACTATTGATCTGGAAAAGTCGACGTTACTTTGGCATTGAACTTTGTCAGTGTGGTGGCAACCTCTATACGTGCCTTTACACCTGTGATCCATCAAAAGTGGTGCAGCAGGTTTTCTTTGGGTGTTACCTTCTTCCAAGGAAACCTCATCGTATAATTTTGCGTGTTGACGAGTCGCCACATTGCTTAGTGTCTCAAATACTCGTTCTCCACATATTGGTTTTAATGTTCCCAACCGACCATGTTCGCTGCATTGTCTTCTGAAAGTCTTACTCTCTTGGCTGGACTGAATGTACAGCATAAAAAGCCTTGTGATGATCGAACTGGTATGTTTCCACAATGGTATCCAGTCTCTGAAAAAGGATTAATCTGTCACTATTCGTGTGTGCTGTAGTTATGGTATTACGCTCCTTTGGCTGCAGAAATACAGAACAAAAATTCTTCCATTCAGTGGTGATACCTTGATTTATTGCATTCATGCATAAAGAAGAAACCATGCGGGAAATATCCTCTAGATTGAGTAAATACCGAGTCTCTGTTTGTAACTCACTGCACCCTAATGATTGAGATGGGTTTCTCATTTTCAGTCTATATCTGGAAACATCTCTTGTAGCATCAAACGCTACTTTCCTTGCAAGTTGCCGTAGGCGCTCAAAATATTTTTCATGAATATGCAGAAGTCTGGTGGAGGGCATGGAAATGGTTTTATTTGTTGCAATAGATTTCTTACTCTCATTCCAGTTGCACTTTTGTGGACAAAGCCAATGGCGATTACACATTTTCCGTTTATGATCCCTGCAACCTGGAACACTGGCACCGGTGTTGCACCAAGGTGTCTCATGTGTTCTTTGAAGAATTATTTTTCTGCTTTGACATGAAGACTCTTGATTCTCTGCTGCTAAATTATCAACAGAAGTGTAAGATATGGAACTGTCTGACTTTGAAAAATGAGGCACACGATGAATACAAAGTCGGTTTCTATGGCACAAAGAAGTTACAGATGGAACACTTGTAGAATAATGTAAATGACTTCGCTTGTGATGGTGTAAATTACAACTTTGAGTTGAATAGCTTGGGCTGTGTAATTTCTGTTGTCTTGATAAAGGTCTGTTCAGCTCTGCCTGTAAACAAGGCACACATAGCTCATCAATAATAGGCTGTAGTGTGGTCCCAGAAACGATGTTATGTGAGACAGAAGTGGTAACAGAACTTTTTGGATAACCCTGATTCTGTCCGAGATTGTGACAGTTAAATGCTTCATCTGACGGCACTAAATGCACTGACATTAAATCTGGATTACTGTAATTTGTAGATACCCTGGTCCTAGATAAGACTTGACGAGAACAGTACTTCCCAGCATTTGAAAGAGTCCCAGCAGAACAGAGATGGTGAAAATTTTCATGAGTACTGGTCGATGATGAAGATGATGCATCTGCAGGATTTTGAAGAATGCGTTTGAGAGAAGCTATTTTCATAGCAATTTGAGTCTGTTTTTGTCTCATTCTATTTTTTTCGTCCACAATCTCTCGCCTAGTAGTGAACATTGCATTTGTCAAAACTGCTTGGGTTTTTCCTACTAATCTTATTAGCATTTCCTGTACCCTTAGTGATCGTCGTGCTTGTCTAAGTCTCCTTTCTGATTCCTCTTTGAAAGAACACAGTCTTTTGATACTTGTATTTCTTTTTAATGTAAAGCTTCGAGTCGTGGTCAGCTGATGATCACTTTGTACACTTTCAAAAGATGGCACAGCTGATACAATAGAACAACCAGACTTTCTAGCCAAGCGAAAATTTGGAATTCCTCGTTTTTGGCAAGTTTGCTGGTTTTCTCTAGGTGGATTTTCCTTGAGATTTTGTAATGCATCAGCCATCATATCCATTGCAGAGTCACTGGACATATGTCCTTTAGTAAATGTTGTATAAAGTTGTCTTCGACTACAACACCTGGGGCATCTCGGAGCAGATAAAGCATGTCTTGTTTTAGCAGCACACGGAAGAAGAGAAACTGAGGAAACACTTTGTACAAGTTTAACAGGCTTGCCACCAGACGAGCGTCTGATGTCATCACCTAAAGGCTTTGGTGACATTTGCTATGGGATGTAGGGGTTTTACGACCTACTTTTGATTGTAAACACTGAGGCATATCGTGAGTGTCCTTTCTACTCCCATGAATGTCCTTCCTGTTCCTACGAATATCTTTCTTGTTCCAATGAAATTTTGATGATGGAAATGGTGATCTAACTTGCGTTGTAACTTGGGATACTGAAGATGACACACCAATGCAACTATTCCCTCCTCCTAGTGCAATAGATTCGGCATAATCGGTAGTGAAAGTTGTCTCTTTCTGTGGAGGAGGCCAACCACTGTTACTAATTGTAGCAGAGATCTCGTAAGAACGAGGAGAGGATGGTTTTACTTCCTTTGGTGGCGATTTAGTATGAACTGTAATCTGAGTTGTGTCTCCAGGAGAAATACTTTTCCTTTCTTTTCCGCTTACTGTTGTTTTGTCATCTGAAGTTGTTGACTGAGAAGTTGCGGATAAACTAGGCTCATCACGGGAAGATCCGGTCTTTATTGAAATAGTAGGGTCACCATGCACTTTTGTTTTTGATTTGTAAGCACATGGGGGAAAGGTATGCTGCAATGCATTTTTGAATATTTTTTTATGACGTTTGATTTCAGTCATTACAAATTTACCATGATGGTTTGATGGCTGCATTTTATGAACTTTGACCCGTCTTGTCACTGGTGGTTCATCTGAACTTTCCCCACTTGAAGGAGACACTTCTATTTTGAATGATGGTGCTGTATTTTTCTCTCCAGATGATTCAGTTGTAATTTTGAAGCGAGTAGGTTTCTTATTGGAATTGCTATCTTTGTCTTTACACCATTCATCCCTTATCCTATAGTTTGTAGGTAAGCTCTTGACTTTTGAATACCCACTGTCACATATTGAAAAACAATTGCTATTAATGCCAATATCTTCAGTACTGAATACCCTTTTATCTGATTGCAACTGGTCACTTTTCCAATATACCCCACGTTTGACTTGATGGTACATTGCTGCATTTTCTTTAGAGTTCCTACCGTTTTTTGAGAAGGGATAATCTCTGGATGAATTTCTATCTCTTTTTTCAGATGAAACATTAAATGAGTTAAAAGGATGTTTAAGGTTACAGCACCTAAAACTTGCCCTTGGGTGTGTTATTGAAAACGAATTCATGTGGGAAGGAAATGCAGAGCTAGGAATGTGAATTTTGTGGTCATCCATGTGCTGAGAACAATAACTCCTCTTATGAGTTTGAGATATTTTTATGTTGTCATTTGGCAATGCACCTGGAGAAAAAATATCTCGATAATTTTCGGGAGCAAGTCTAAGCTTCTTCTGTGTCATTTTCTTTTTTGGTAAGCCCACAATTGTGTCTGAAGGTAAGGACGGTGAAACCATTGGATTGCAGGAATTAGAACTTGTGCAATAGACATGTGTCTTTTGAGGAAAATTTGGTGAACATGTTCTAGAATAACACTCTTTATACGGGGAAGAATTATCTAAATTTGTTTCTACATCTGAGGGAAAAGGTTTATTTGAAGGGCACTTTTGAGACACACTCTTTCTCATATTGCTTACTGAAAGCTTGGGGCAATGTGTACGATTGCCTGTAAGTGATATATTATTCGTAGCCAAAAACTGCTTGTTTCTTTGAAATGCAGAGTTTGTATATCCGCATGTATTACCACCAAATTTACAGCCATTTCCATGTTTACTCAAATTTATCATAGGGCCTTCTTCATGAAACATCTGAAAACTGTGATTGCATACCTGCACTCATGAATTTGTCCTCCTTTTTAAGTCTATCGTTTCTTTCCCCAGAATGCTGCTCAGTGGGCAAGTGATTACAAGCTGTCTTGTGTAACTTCTGCTCAACACTTCGACCATTCCTTCGGAGCAATCCAACTTTCTCATCTGTTCTTATTGATTTGGAGATATCATTGCCCATTTCCTTTTCATATGAAGGTGTTAAAGTGATATTGTACGATGTTTTTGATTTGCGCACTTTGCCAGGCATTGTATAAGGGTCATGATAAGATGAGGTACTTTCTTTCTGTTCATGCTTACTGGCTTTTGGGATTTTTGTTGAGTGACAAAATTCTCAGGCATAAAGTTTACTGATCTGGTATGAATATGTACAGCAGGCACTTCAGTTAATGATGACTTATGTTCCTCAGTATTTTGAATTTGAGGGCGTTTTTTGCAAGAGATGAACAGTGATCAGGATTTGTCTGGCTATACTTTTTACTTTTCTTTCCACAAACACATCTTGATTTTCGTTATATGTTGTCATTTTTTCTGTGAAAGAACATTTTTCCCATGTGTGTTTTCAAATCAGCGTCGTCAACATTAGTAGACTCATTTTTGGGACTGTAAAAGCATTCCCCACGACAAGCTGAAGGGCTGCTATGTACTGTAGTCACTATCTCAACATTTGAGCCAGGTTTTAGTATTTCGATTTTTGCTATAGGGGTATGAAAAGTTTCATGTCTACAAGCTTCACTCCTGGAAGTATGCTGTGCCGATTCAAACATTTTATTTTGCCTTTCTTCTTTGTCACTGTGGTTTAGTTTTGTGTTTTTTTACTGTCAACTATAGCCTTGTCCTTGTCTTCACATTTTTCATTATCTGTAGGTTTTTGCTCGTTTACTTTCTGTGTCTTGTGGATTATCTGTATTTTTTCGTTACTGGCGGAGGGCTTTTCAGCTTTGTTGACATCCTTGATGGCCTCATATTGGGATATTTTTTTCATTTTGCTTTCTTCAGATAGTTCCTTGTTTTCAAATGATGTGCTGATCACTGTAGTCGCCTCTACAGGAGGTTCTTTTATTTCTGGCTTTTGGAATGTTTTAAGTTTTCCTTCCTGATTTTCATGTCTTTGATTTTCTGATTTTAATGACTGTGTTCTGTTTATACTTATTCCAGTTTTACTGTCCTCGCGGCAGTATGTTTCTTTTTTTGGAGTCCCTACTAATATTACATCAGCTGTCTTTGTTTCATCACAGATGATTTCATTAGTGTAGGCCTTCCAAGGAGTGTTCTGTGTTTGCTCTTCCAAATCTACGAATTCATCTGTCGTGTAATAATTGAAGTCATTTTCTATAGCCTCAGGCTTCCTTTTAATGTGTGAAATGAGCCCATCAGCTGGTGAAGGTAACAACGCACCTTGTCTCACAGACTTGTAGCTACTGTCTTGTTTATTACCAGTTATTAATCTTTCATTGTGACTTATCAAAGCATAACTGTTTGATACAGAGTGCTGAGGAAAATTTTGGGTGGGTTTTGGGCTGCTGCTAAGACGACTTCTTGGTGCATTTATTTTGAAACTTTTCTTCTCCCTGACAAATGGCTCAGAAACAACCTTTGTTAGTCGAGTTCTGTTTAAATTGTGTACGTTTCCTGTGTTAGTAGCATAGCTTTCAGCAGATGATGAAAAGGACTCATAACTACTGAGCTGCTGTAACTGATATTTATCTGTCTTTATTGAGCAATCATAGAAATGTCTCACAACTTCTTGCTCTTGATTAAATGTTGCACTCTTCAACATTTGTTTAGCCGACACTTCGTCCAATGTCTTATCATTTCTTTCACCTTCATTTGGATTCCCATTCTCCATGCATATGATTTTATGTTGATTTTTTTCAGATGACCATGGAACAAAGTCAGAGAGTTCAAAGTCTTCTTCACAAGGAGTTTGATAAAGATCATCAAAATCTGTGATTTGTTGACACTCAACATCATCACGGGCATTTTTTGAGAAATTAGCTGAAACAGCTTTTAATTCATGTTTAGGTGTGTCTTTGACTTTCCTTTGAAGGAAAGTATCCTCACATAGGACTTCAGTAGTAAATTGTGTACACCTGTTTCTGCTTTCATGGGTGTCCTCAATATTGTGTTGGATATTTCTTTTTTCAAAGAACTTTACTGGAACATTTTTACACTTTTTGTGACTTTTATGCGTACGTGTCAGTTTACTGGTAGATTTTGTAGTATCAGACTTGTAATGTCTTGGTTCTTTTCCTTGTTTTTTCAGGATATCGGAACAACCATCACTGTCATGTCCTTTTTCATAAATCAGTTTCGTATTCATATTTGGAGGATAACACGCAGATGAGGCAACAGTCTTTGTTTGTTCAGCAACAGGTGAGCAAAACGGAACACCTAGTGTATCTCTTTGAACTTGTTTTTGCTTCTTTGCACTTTGATCACCTGTTAAGTTTTTGTGCTTATCGTCTCTTATAATTGCCTTACTCAGTTGGTGATTACTTTTTGGTGATCTGAAGATCTTGTTCTCTTTTTTTAAAGGACCTGTTTTGTCTTTTACAAAATTTGTAAAAGTAAAATACTGCTTTCTACATGCATCTGCTTTTGCTGTCAAAATATTTACATTTGAATCTGGATCTTTAAAGAACCGGGTAAGTCTACCTAAACATTTGGGTAAATTCAACAAGGGCGGTTGTGAAACAGCAATTGTTGATTTACTCAAGTTTATTTCACTTGAGATTTCACTGGCTGGCTTCTCTTCAGAGGCACATTTACAAGTGTGTGGTACAGATGGCTTTAGCTTGTCCTTGATGTTCTCTTGACAATTTAAAATTCTGTTGTCACAAAAAGTTGTATATTTCTTTGGTGATTTGTTATGCTTGTATTTCGTCCTCTGCAATTGGAACTGTTGTCTGTTTTTATGACATGAATTCATATCACTTCTAGCTCTTGTATGCTCATTTAAATCATACTTATACTTATCAAAAGCAAATGATCTAGTGCTGTTTCGTTTTATACAAAAATTGGAATCTATTTTGTTCAGTATGTCTTTCTTTATTCCCTGTGAATAAACACAAGCTGATGGCCTGTCATTTCCATGGCTGCTGTCCTTGTACACATTTTTACTTTTGATAGTTACTGGGTCTGGAATAGTTCTGGTAGTGCTATAAGTTTCTTTAGGTCCGTAAGCTCTATCAAATCGAGGATTGTCCTCAAAGGAAAGGCTATAATCAGTTCCAGGACTTTGTCTGTTCTTGACTTTAATATCTTTTTGTACAAGTTCTAATGTTGTTCCCTCTTCACTTTCACTAGCTGTTGTGTAATTGTCACTAGAAGCTGTTGATGCAGATGCATATTGACTGGATTCTGTTGCCAATGATGGGATCGTTATGGATTTAGAGTCAGATGCCATGATGCAATCTGACAAGCCTGAACTGCATTCTTCTTGATCACTGGGACTTGTTAAGCTAACATCTTGAGAACAACTGTTTTTAAGAATGTCAAAATTTCCTAACAACACGACACCTGGGTCCTTTGGTATTATGTCTGAATCTGGCTTTACATGACTTTTATCCATTTGCATTTGATCTCTCACAGACTGTGTGTGCTTCATGCCTTTTTGTTTTTCAAAAGAATCAAAAAGCAAATATCGTGTACGTAAATGCTGCATACACTTCCATGAAATGTCTTGTTTATTCCCAAAAGGTTCTGAATTACAACTTTTGCACCTTCTTTCTTTCTGATACATTTGTTTCTTTGTGACTGATTGCATTTTGTTTACTCGTGGAGTTAAAGGCTTTGATATAATTTTGTGTGGAATTTCAGAAGTAATTAAAGCTGATTGTGTGCTGTTACTTTGATCATCAGCTTTCTCTTTATGTTTGGATTGTCGATTGTGAGTGTGTATGATCTGGGAGTTGTTGCAACTGTTTACGTGACAAGTTCAGATTGTTTGTTCTTAACAGTCTAGCTCCAATTTCCTTGACAGAATGAAACTCAGTGTGAGCAAGATCATCTTTCATTGTTGTTAACTCTAATTGGGATTGTGGCATTGCCAGTTTACCTCTTTTCCCTATGTCATTTGGATTGATATTTGGCTTTTCACTAGGGAATATGCCCTGTATCATGTACAGGTGGCCGACAACTAGTACATGACGTTATGTTGTTTATACTGCTGTATTGTTTATGTTTTCTTAAAGTCCTTTGTTTAGGTATTTTATCAACATTATGATGATCTGTGCATGACAGATATGTGTCTAACTTAGGGAGTTTACATATTTTTGGCTTTACGTGTACAGAACAACCTGTTTTATGAACATTTTCTGCTGAACAACAAACTAATCTGATTGATTTTGGACTGTTTTGACTTTTTATGCCACTTTGCTGGTTATCCTGTCTTGAAATGTCAGAGACTGTAGTTTGTGAAGCTTTTGTTGTCAATGTAACACCACCAGCAGCTGGAAGGATATCTTTCTCTTTGAAAAATGGCCGTCTTCACCCTGACAATATTTAGACTTTATTATTTGCTGGTCATGTGGCCCTTGTCCTTTGAGGTCAAATGAACTGTGGTTGTCATCTTCAGTGTTATTGTGTGTAACGCCATAGTCTTTTGTTGTATTCATTGTGCAGTAAAGATTACTTGAGTGTTGATGAACATCATTGTGCTGGTGGGTACCTTTCTGGGCTACTGTACTGCCTGTGTTAATTTTTATGGCAGACTGATATTTTTGAAGCATACTTCTTATTGGTGTGGTCTTAAGTGTTTGAACAGCTGGTGGTGCTTGATATGGAGGTCTTTTAGTAAGTGTATTAATTTTCTTTGTAAAGAAATTAATTTTGTCAGTCACAGATAACTTTTCTCTGCTGCTACACGATGACTGTCCTGAAGAAACACTACTTGTATTAGAAAGCATCAATGGCTCAGTAGTGGCCCCCTGATTTTCCAAAGTGTGACTTTGCTTTTCAACTGTTGCTTGTGGAACTTTTATAAAAGGTGATGCTGAATGCCCATGCATAAATTTGCTGAATGTTGGCTGATTTTTAGCTGCCTGGTCGTCATCAGATACTCGTGGCGGTGAATCAGCTGCATTTTGATTCGTAGACATTTG
This sequence comes from Stramonita haemastoma, assembly GCA_030674155.1. NCBI lineage: Eukaryota > Metazoa > Mollusca > Gastropoda > Neogastropoda > Muricidae > Stramonita > Stramonita haemastoma. Next base: position 33,277,527 of record CM060318.1, read on the forward strand.
CGAAAAGTACTTAAAGTTATCAGTTTCATGGAGACTGTAGACATATGATTGCTGGTTCCATTGTAGTTCATTTTTGTATATATTCCCAGATTCCGAATGATAGAGAATATTCTGAAAGAAGCCAGATAACCCATCAGTTGTTGGGAAGCTACCTATCATGTTGGACTTATCAGCTTGCTCACTATAAACTCCATCAGGTACATTTATCACTGAAATGTTGAGACCAGGACCACGATATTTTTGTCTATTCTTTTTTCTGCATTGTAATATAGTCTGGGTTTTAGCTGGGTTTTTAGCATCTCTATCAGAAAAAATATGAGACTTCTGGTTGACTGAATCCACAGTATCAAATCCTTGAAAATGGGATCAGGCAATGCATTTACCCTGTTTAATAAATCCACATATTGCTGGGTTGGCCAGTTCTGTGTGTTCCAGTATTCCTTATCCTCCAAATCAGGGAGATGGCAACCTGCATCTGCACTTTTGTCGTTTGTGGATGAAGACATTTTTTGAATGTCTGGTGTGGTTAAACAGTCAAGTGCAACGATGTTATTGTCATCAGTTGTAATGTTTGCTAGTTCTGTATGCGTGTTCTTATTGTGAAATGATAAAGAATAGTTATCACTATGTGTAACATCTGTATTATTATATGAATGTACTTGATTCTTGTATTTTAATTTTGGACAGCTATTTCTCACAACAGAATGATTATTCCAAATAGATTTATTATCAACTTTTTGCAAACTGTATCCTTTAGCTCCCCTTGAGTTTGTGCTCATACAGCATTTTCTATACTGACACACACCAGGCTCATGATCACTCACTGTCCTCAAGGTCTTGATCCCTCTTATAATGTTATGAGGGCTCTCAACTGTATTTGTGGAAATGATCCCATTTTTACACATTTTTTCACTGTCCCTGGTTTTTGAAGGTGTTCTAAATGATATATTTAGTGGTCTTTGGTTCTCTCTGATTTCTTGCTGCTTATGCTGATTCATATTTTCTTTTGAAAGTAAACCTGTGGATATTTGTGGATACTGCAGCACATGTGTACTTCTTGGAGGTCCCAGGGTACAAACAATGGATTCAGTAGGTGAATGGTATTTCATACTTTCAATTCTGGCAACACCAGGAAAAGAATGTTGCAATCCACATTTTCTTTTAAGCAGCAGAGCTTGTTTGTTGTTAACACCTTTGTGCAGGCAGTCTATGGTGCCTTCTTGAACCACATTTGTTTTCATTTTTGATGCTAAATTTGTCTTTCTTTTTCTATTACTGTCAGATGATGTAATGTTTTCAAGTTCTTGTAAACTCCTATTGATTTGGGTAGCAGAGTCTATATCATTAAATTCTTTCCATGCTGGATGTTGCAAAATTGTATATGAAGAAATTCCTAGGGGTAGAGAGTTTTGTTGTCTGTCAGCCTTTTTGCATTTCTTTTGTGATTTATTTCTTTTTGTTAAAGCATAAGTACTTGAATCTGTACTTGTCTTTATGTGATTCATTTTACTTTGAAGTCTGTACTTTGCTAATATATTAGTTGCTGACTTTCTTTCTGCCTTAGCAGTTGTGTTGGTTACTAAGGGCACTCTATCAGTACCTTCATATATACTGTTCTTAGTCAGATCAACTGCAGTATCACTGATATTCCGTTTGAAATCACTGGTATTCATATTATCAGTGACAGAAGGTATGGCAAATTCATGCTCATTGCTCTCACTGTCACTCCAACTGCCGATATTTAGAAACAGACTGACAGATGAAGTGGTCTTCTCACTAAGTCCTGAAGGCCATATTTCATTAGAAAAAAAATTCTCAAGATCCTCTGTGGGTATTTCTAAATACCTGCACATTATTTCAATTTTTCCCGGAAGTTTGCCTTTGTCACAGCTACCATTTACCACGTTTTTGTTGTCATCATTGCTCTGCATATTTTGTCTGATAGACTTTTGAAAGGAAGCTGTTTGCTCATATCGATTTACTGCCAAATGTGGGCTTCCTGAGAGAATCCGTGTAATATTTAGCATCACTTTCATAGTTTTCCTTCGAGTTGCAATTTTTTGAGTTCTCATTAAAGGTGTCAATATTTGAGAATGGCACACAATCCCCCACCTCAGTGTCGAACTTTTCAAAATTTTTAGTTTTACTCTGCCAAGGTAAGGTGTATTTATGGTAGGCATTCAGCTGTGAGTCTGTTCGAAAGGCAAATGACTCTGCTGACACAGGCTGAGAAGACCAATTCCAATCCTTTCCCTGTAATTTCAGCATATGAATGATTTTGAAAACTTGGGTTAAGAGAACCTTTAGATTCTTTCTTGTTATAGCTGTTGCATTTGTTTCATGAACTGAGTTTGATGGTTTAATACACGTCCTATAATAGTTTGAATTACTTTGTGGTAACCAGGCAGTGCCTTGAGAAGAGGTATTCTTTGATTGACACTTTATACTTTGCTTTTTCTTGTTTACCATTTCTTCTTCAGAAATCTTTTTCAAACACTCTGATATGTTTTTTAACATGTGAATCAAAATAATGCGTTTTGTTTTGGTATTACTGTATATACAGTCATCTGTGTTTGTAGAATACAGTATGGCTCCAGTTCTTTTCTCATTTGATTTGAACGATGCCTGTGACATCTGGTTTTGACTACAGACAGATTCACTTTCTGTAAAAGATGTCCTTGACTGGCAACTAAAATCCTCAAGATCATTGAGAAAGGAAAGGTTGCCATACTCTTTATCAATTTGATTTAATATTCTTTCTACTTTTAATAAAAATGCTGTTTCTGATTGGTTTTCTAGTCCTGTTTCTGTCATTGCATCATCAAGTGCTTTTGCCAGCTTGTTGTATTTTACTGCCGAGGACAAAGGTGGCAACAAATTATATCTATTATTTTGTTGTTCAGAACTACGTACCCCGTCACTTGCTAGATTAATGGCATTGTCTGCAGCAGTTGAATGATCTTCTTCAGTAGGCTGGGAAATGTAGAATTCTTTGGTCGAGACTTCATACGGAATTGATGAATCAAACTCTACACAAGAATTTTCATTCACCTGTGTTTTTTTGAAAATCTTTGTAGACAGGAATGGATATGGAGTACAGGAGCGCTTAGCTTTGCAAATTGTTTGAGTTGCTCTATCAGGAAATAATACATCTCCATCAATGTATCGGCTTGCCCGAGATTGGGTTCTCTCTGGTGTATGACTCAGGGTTTTGCACATTATACATGCAACTTCTTTGTCTGAAGGGCTAACAGAGTGAATTTCTGTTATATCTGCAACACAAGTTTTCTTTGTGCCCTTTAAAAGTATTGGACTAGAATCTAAGAAATCACATCTAGGTTCCGCAGCAACTCTCTCAGACACTACTGGAGGTTTGTCAGCTATATTCATTGAATTTTTATCTCTGTTATGGTGCAAGCATTTCTGTCCTGTATGGTGGTAGCAGTTGTCCACTTTCCCCTTAGTTTTTGAAGGTATTCTATATAAATAGATATAATCTCTTATACCATCCACAATAGGTACACAAACTTCTGGGACAGTTTCAGAAGTGAGTTTGTCAACACCTTGTACACTGTAATCTACACCAATGTTTTTTTCATTTACACAAGTTAATGGAAACAATTCACATCTAGTTTTGCAAGCATCACAACCAAAATCACTTTGCCAGCAGGATACTGGAGGATCTTTTGAATCTGAGTCTGATAGGGCAGCTACAGAAGACTGATAGGGAGGCATATCTAATCTAACATCATCTGCATGTGATAACACAGCACAACATGATACTTTATCATCTGCGTACAACCAGCTTGCATTGGCACATCTGACGTTAGCAAACCATTTTGTGAGACTGCCATGACAGAGAGTATTGTCAAACTTTCTACAGAGTCTGGAAGTTCTTTTCCATTGTTTTCATCATGGTGTCCTTGAAATAGCTGCGCATTTTGGTTGTTGCCTCCTGGAGTATTTCTCCCCAGAGCATAAATTGTTGGTAATTTCTTTGATCTTACAGGACTGTCAAGATCTCTGAATTTCATAGCTTGCATTGTTTTGGTAGCTTCTGTTTCAAGGAAAGCATTGTAAAATTTTACCTCTGAACTTCGTGTTCGTTTGTTTGACGGAAACATGCTCCCAGTGGGTGATGTGCTTGTACAAGTTTCTTTGCCTAATGCAGGCTGTACACATGAAGTATCTGGCTGCTTGCTGACTTTAGGACTTACCACAGTAGATTTTCTGTCAATAATATCAACACTTCCTGGAGTTAGTCTCCAGTTGTTCAAGAAATCACACAAATTTGTATCACTCCGCCTTAAAACTTCTTGAAGAAAATGGCCAATTACATTGTATGTCTCTGACATGTGCTGCATCACAAGTTTTAACTGCTCTAAAACTTTTGGATCAGGTACATACATTTTAGCTTCACTTCTGTTAATTGATTTAGCTGCTTCATGGCCACATAATTGCATGCCTGTTGGGGTAGGACTTTTATGTGCATTTTGACTTTGGAGTGCATCTTGTTTCATTTTGGACAAAGGTATGAATTTATCAACGAAATACAAACCTCCATTACTTTCTGTAGAATGAAATGAATCTGATCCAGAGGATGAGATATTTGTCTGGAAAGCAGAAACTGTATCTAAGCTGATGGAAGACTTGAAATCTGATAGTGAAGACCTCCTTTTGTTTTGAAGTACCAAATCATTGGACAAGGAATTTGCAACATTACTGCCAATGACACTGTCGCTGGAATCCTCTTTTATTTCTGGTGCCAAAACAAAGTCAGGATGACTACATGCACTTGAAAAAGTATCAGTTTCAGAACTCGAGGTTTCATGAGCAATGGAATTTGCATGGTCTTCTTTAAGCTTAAATTTGGGTTCATGGCATGATGTGTCTGTTTTTGTGTCAACTTGAAGAAAGAAGTCATTTTCAGAACTTTTGGTGCCATTAGTTTTAGCTGACAGACAGTTAGAATTGCTCTCTGTAAACTAGTAGCCAAGTTGACTAATTCTGGATTAGGTTTTCTATTCTTTTCAGAGTCGATCATAAGCTGATCAGAGAGTGATTTGTTTTCAAAAGTGGTAACTGATGATAGCCAATGTTGTACATTGTTTTCAAGGCTTGCCCTTTCTTGACACTTCTCCCTGTCAAATTTTGTGTGTGCCTGTACTGAATTCACTTTTCGTGAGGAAAAACTTGAAGTTTTGTCTGTATCCTGAGAAAATCTAATAGTGCTTCTCAGTTTGCTTAAAGCTTCAAAAATTGAACAAGTTTTGGAAATATTATTGTTAGCTATAGAACATTTTCTTTTTTCCTTTTTCATATTACTCGGGTGACTGCATTCTGCCATTTGTGATTCCTCAAGGTTCTGTTTTTCATGCCACTTATATTTGTTCCTGTCACAGTCACTGAAATTCTGTTCACTTTGACGAGATATTTGAACCACATATCTGTTTTCCCCATCTATTTTCGCAAAATTCGTATTTATGCCTGCTTCAGTACAGTATGGAGATCCTTTCTTTTCACTTTTTTGTGGCACATCTAGTTCGCTAACATCTGAGCCTGTTTGTGATGTTTTAAAAGATGCACTAGATGACAGCTGGGAAGACAATGAATGGAATGAATCATTCACTGATAGCGGGCTATCTACCAGATTGTTCATAGGCGAATGGCTACTGATATACAGACAAGAAGTGCAAAAATCTTTAACTTCACTGCCTTTACTTGTGAATGGGTTTTCGTTTGTGTGAAGATGGGTATCTTTCCTGGAAAATGTTGATGGCATAAAAGAGTCATTGATACACGTTTCTTTTGAATGCGTTTTGGATGTCAAACCTGACTCTGATATGCAGCTACATTTTAAATGATTAGGTTTTTCAAAATCTTCAAAAGGACTGTTTTGAGATCTTTGCAACTTTGACGTGCTTTTCTTGTAAGCTTCATGACATACAAGTAAATAATTGCTCAAACAAGAATCCATATTTGTGTTTTCTGTGTCATTGCAATGAAATAGTGGTGAAATACCACCGCTAAATGTAAGTGTGTTTTTTGATAGCTGTGCATCGTCAATTTGTTCTGTAGATTGTAATGCATTAGTTGCTTTATTCCCTGTTACTGTATCATTTATTTGCTTATTTTCTTTACTGAGTGGTGCTAATTTACTTTGATTTACCCTAGTTCCTGTTGCAGAAGTAACCCATTTGACCCCAGAAAAACGTTTGATGTCAGCTTTCAAGCTTATACCAGCAAAAGGAATATGTGGCTGCTTGGATTCTCTAGTTTGAACAATCTGTACATTGCTATCTGTGCTGTTGTCCTCCCCACTCAGAGCATTGTTTGACATGATCAAGGCAAGTGAAGAAGAGTTCAAGAGCAACAAAATGTTCTCTGTATCGGTATAAGGAACAAGAGGTAGTTCATAATTCCCATATGTACTCATCAGCATGGGAATGTCCTGATGCAGTTTAGATGTAAAGTGTAGAAATGATTGTAGGAACTCCCATGATGAGCCTGACTGCACTATTAGTCGATTTATGTTTACTGGACAATGGTTGACAGAAAACACTTCCTCCAAGATCTTAGTAAACAGCATACTAAGTACAGAGTCACTAAGGATAAGGACAGTTCTGGAAATCTGAGAATAAAATGTTCTACTAGAAGTAATCTCCCTGACTTTTGTATCAGTGAAGTTAAAGTATTAGGAAGTTGGCAGTTTTTATCATTTCCTCCTGTTGACACTTTTAAGGAACTACATAGTTCAAGTGTTTTGGAATTTGCACTACTTGTCTCAGTCCAAGAATCTTGTCCCTTTAAAACATGAGAGGAAATTTTACACAGTCTTTCTGAAATGAATGAGGGTTTTTTATGTGAGGCTACAGGGATTTGTAGATAGCTGCTTATACACTGATTTGCTATTATTTTAAAACTCCCCGTTTTATCATATAAATCAGTATAAGAAGACTCATATGAAATTTTTGATGTATTCAAACGTACTGTTTGTAACATCCTTTTTGCTTTCTTTCTGGGTATAAGAGATCTTTGACATATGAATGGCTGATGATTCTGTGTTATTATAGTCACTGGATGAGTAAAAATTGTTGCATTACAAGATGAGGCAGAATGCTGTTTTGAATACAAGTTATTATCGGTGACTATGGTACTTAATATTTGTTTTGGGAAGACGGGTACTGTTCCAATTTTCTGTTGGTTGTTGTAAAACAATGTTTCAGAACTTGAACAAGAATGCTGTTTATGCTCACTCTTCTCAAGTTCACTGGAACTTGGCCTAGATGTATCTACCTTACTCCCATCTCTGTTGAGTGATGGATTTTCTGTGTCATGATTGTCTTTATTCCTTCTTTTTTGGACCAGTTTCTAATTTCATTGAGGAATGGAAGGGGTTTCAAATTTCGCCGTGCATACACTGTTCTTGAATGTGAGATAAGAGGATCAGAAATATTCTCTGTAGTGCAATCATCTTTGAGCTTTACTGATTCATTGCCTTCGCCATTTCCAATATGTACACTATAGTTTTGCTGAAGACTACATATTTTGTTCATCATTAATGGATTTGTAACTTCTTTGTGGGTATCTACCAGTCTTTCAGTAGAGTGTTTTTTAATTTCGCCAAGAAATGGAAGGGGTTTCCTATACCTCTGTGTACCTTGTGTTCCAATAGAGGCAACCAGATTATCAACATTGTTTTCTCTTGTACATGTGTCCTTCACCTTCTTTGAGTCTCCTATTGAAGGACATGGAAACGGTCGTGTTTGGAAAAAGTTCTCCAACCATTTAGCCATTTCACGTGCCCTTTTTGGCCTGCATATTTCTTCGTGTTCAGTATTTCTTTTCTCTTCGTTGCTGAGTTTGGATAAACTGTTTGGTTCATTGCTGAGTTTGGATAAACTGTTGCTGGGGTCTTCTTTTGCTAAAGTTGCCTCAACAGTTCTAATTGCTGCTGTAGATTGTGTACCGTTTAGCTCACAGGACTTTTTCAAAACCTGTGAATTTCCAGAACACTCATATGCTGCTCCAGTTGTTTTTGGAAATTCACCATCAAAGACTTTTGACTCAATGCTATCACAGTCCATTCCTTTTTCATGAACTGCTGTTTGCACTCCATTGTTATTTGGTAAAAGTACAGGGTGCAAACAGTTGATTTCATTTTCATCTGATTTCTTCAACTCCTCGTGATGGGTACAAGCACTCTGAGCAACGTCAAGTGTGACATCACCACAAGCTGCAGGCTTTTCATTTCCAGATATTTTACTTTCTGGTGAAATATAACTCTGCTTATATAGTGATTGACTGTCAGTACTGTAAGTATGTAGACGTTTAGCTTTAAATTCTTTGTCTTCATCCATGGTTTGATCAATAGGTGTTTTTAGATGAAAGAACTTTGGCTTTGGCATAACAGGAGGTGGTATTTTTTTCGATTTTGTCATTGGAGAAGATTTATCCTTTTTTTCTTCGATTGTCTTGTACAAAGAATTATGCACACTGCTCATGTCAACTAGACTACTGTTTTCGCTCTTATTTATTGAAGCCATTGGCCCAGTACTTGTCTTCTATATATTTAGTTTTTGGTGGTAATAGTATATGATCTACTTAAAATGGGTTTATGAACAATTAACTGTTATGCCATTGTATCATTATGACCATATACAATGGGCTCTTTTCATGATCTTTTAGAAGTTTGTAGTCATTAGTTTTATTACTTTGCCTACAATAAAAATCTCCACTATCCAACAATACGTGTCCTGACAAAAGTCTCTTTGATATAGTCAAAACCGATTTGAATAATATTGTTGGATTGACATGACAAAATCAAGATTACCTCCTCTCTAAAATTTGTTACAAACCTTGTTGCTCTTATTGTTATTACGGACAGCAGGCTTGACTTAGGCCTATTCTATAACGTGTTCCTGTATTTCTTAAAACTTGGTATACATTTTTATAGTCAATATAGAACAAGAACACTTGCAAGGAGCTACATAATGATTGCATTTTATATTGGAACTAAAAATTCATGATCCCTGTTTCTCACAAAATGCTTATTAACTTTCAGAGTAAAAACAGTTGCCAAATGTACTTATGTCAATAAGATACTTAGATAGTAGTCCTGGAGTAAGTGTAAAGTTTATGTTCTTTGAGAAATTTCAGGAATGGGAATAAAATTTATCTTAGTGACGACGTCCTGAGTTAAACCTTTACATGAGTTGTTGTTGATTTTGATATCATGTCTTAAAAGTGAATAATGCAGGCTCAACTCTATGAAACATATGTTTGCTCATATCTGCTATACTCCTCACAAATCTCTAATACTTTTCAGTTTGTGTCCATAACCTTTACACTGCCATTTTTGGCAACAGTTCTGCACCCTGTCACCTTTGAAAGTTTGTGGCAACAGCTTTTTCTTTTCTTTCGATTTGACTGTTCACGTTAGTTTCTCAACTTAATCAAGCCCATCATGTGCACTGGTCTGTGACTTAAAAATTGCTTCATTTGACTTTTTCATCATGCTGCTTTTCTCTCTACACTTGCTTGTGGAGTATGGAACGTTACTCTTCATTGTACCAAAATACCTCACTGCTTGAAGAGTTATCAAATTGTGCTGTAATATTATTAGGGTTCAGAAACCTCATCACACAATATCACAACCCCAAAGTAAGCGCTAAGTGATTTCCTTTTCATAATAAAAATCATCAGGCATAATTGTTATTCATGTCTTCACTGTCAGAGACTTGTGAATAGTTTTCACATCAACTTTTGTAATTTTTATGTGGGGTGTTCCAATATCAAGAAACTAAAGTACAATATTTTTTAAAGAAAATTTCCTTCAAAAGCATATACAGTCACCCCACCAATTTACAGCTACAACTTTTGGTGCTTTTTCCTGTGGTGACACAAAAAAGAGTGTGTACCCATTCACATAAAAGATAAATAACCAGTGTTTAGTTAATGCTGAACTGGTTCATGAGAGATGCAAAGCCAGTCAGTGTCCTTTGCAGGAATAGGTCCACAGATGTTTAGGAGTACGTCATCAGACACGACAGAACCAGAAGCCAACCGTGAACTAGTTTGCTAGTGATAGAGAGCAAACCTTGGGATGATAGTGAACCAGTTCACCAATAAAGCAGTCCTTATCCACACACACTGTGGCATGCGGGATCAGTCCTCAGTGATGCCGAAACAATTCTGACAAGACACAGAATCAGTCCACAGATGATGCAGAACAAGTCTTCAGTCAAAGCACAACCACGTGACAGACGATGCAAAACCAGCTTGCAGATGATTGTCAAACCAGTAGACAGATGATCCAGAGCCAAATCTCAGAAGGTATCAAACAAGTTTACTGTCCACGCAGAGCCTGTCTAAGAACAATATAAAAAGTCCTTCAAAATGCCAAACCAGCCTGCCAAAGACTTAAAACCGGTCTTCTAATAATGCAGATCCCGTCTTTTGCTGATGTAGAGACAGTTCTTTGGTAATGCAAAAGCACTTCTCTCCAAATGCAAAACTATTCTTAATACAAGGCAAATAAAAAATAGGGGTGATGCAGAATCAGTTCACGGGGGGAAAAAATGCAGAAGCAATCTTCCAGTAATACAGAACTAGTTTACTATAAATCCAGAGCAAGTCCACTGATTATGTTGAACCAGTCCTTTGCCATATGCAGAGACAGTCTTTTGCCAATGCACAGTCAGTCCTCAGACAATCCAGAACCAGTTCACTGACGATGCGAGACTGGCCCTCAGATAATGCTGAACCAGTCCACTGACGATGCTGAACTAGTCCACTGACAATGCTGAACCAGTCCACTGACGATGCTGAACCAGTCTACCAGTCCACTGACGATGCTGGACCAATCCACTGACACTGCTGAACCAGTCCACTGACGATGCTGAACCAGTCCACTGACGATGCTGAACCTTTTTACCAGTCCACTGATGATGCTGAACCAGTCCACCGAGGATGCTGAACCAGTCCACTGACGATGCTGAACCAGTCTACCAGCCCACTGACGATGCTGAACCAGTCCACCGACGATGCTGAACCAGTCTACCAGCCCACTGACGATGCTGAACCAGTCCACTGACAATGCTGAACCAGTTCTCTAATGACAAAGAACCAGTTCTCGAATGACAAAAAACCAGTCCTCTAATGACAAAAAACCAGTCCTCTAATGATGAAGAACCAGTCCTCTAATGATAAAGAACCGGTCCTCTAATGATAAAGAACCGTCCTCTAAAGATAAAGAACCAGTCCTCTGATGGTAAAGAACCAGTCCTGTGATAATAATAATAATAAAGAATCAGTCATGTAATGTTAAAGAACCAGTCCTCTAATGATAAAGAACCAGTCCTCTCATGATGAAGAACCGGTCCACAGATCCTGCAAACCCAGTCTATAGGGGTTTAAAAAAACCCCAGTCTTCTGACGATGCAGTCCCCGTCCACAGTTGATGCAGCACCAGGGCTCAGGTGATGCAGACCCGATCAGGAAGGACCAGCGCAATGAACACAGCCAGCCACGGCATCAACAACGGCCTGCAGCCATCTCCCATCTCTTTGTGTTCCTGTCACACCCACACACACACACACACACACACACACACACGTGGGCTTTATTGTTTTTAAAATGTCACACAAGTGGAAAGACGTGAAATTGAAGAACACACACACACACACACACACACACACACACACACACACACACACACACACACACACACGTGCGTGCTTGCGCACACACACACTCACGCGCACACACACATGCACGCACGTACACACGCACAAACATGCACACACACACACACACACACACACACACACACACACACACACACACACACACACGCACGCGCGCGCCCCGCACGTTCGCATTGCACGCAACAACACACACACACACACACACACACAACACACACACACACACACACACACACACACACACACACACACACACACACACACACACACACACACACACACACACACCACAGATTTTATCATGCGTGCAATGCACAATTATAAGAAACTGAAGCTGCTATGTACCTCCTCCTCTGGAATTCAATTCATGATTATACACATTCCCCCCTCCCACCCCGTCAAACCTGTTACTTGAAGGTATCAGTAACAAACACTATTGGTGCATAAGGGAAGGAAGGAAGGAGAAGAGAGAGAGAGAGAGAGAGGAGAGAGAGAGAGAGAGAGAGAGAGAGAGAGAGAGAGAGAGAGAGAGAGAGAGAGAGAGAGAGAGAGGAGAACACTGATGCATGTGCAAGCACGTCATTTTTAAGGATGATCGATAGGCATGGTTTGGGGGAGGGGGGGGGGGGATGGAGGGGGAGGATAGCAATGTGATCAGAGCGCTTACTTTCCCCAAGTCAAAGTAAAGCAGCATTGAGCGTGGTTACCAGTTGGATGGGTGACCGTTTGCGCGCTTTGGCTTCAGTACAGTCCCCCCCAGTTCGCCAAGCTATATATGGGTACCTTCCCTCTTTAGGGTCAGGGAAGGTAAAGCAGTGAGGGAGAGATGGGCGCCGCCCTCAACATGCTGGCCCTAGAGAAGCTGAGGTTTGTGGTGCCTTGTTCCACTACGACCACATAGGTTATGAGACACGTTTACCTTTTTTAAAATTTTTTACCTTTACAATAAGCGTAGAGGTCCAGTCTCTTACTTTGGCTCATGTCCTGTATTATAAAACAACAACAACAAAACATACAGATAGACACGCATTCAGACAGACAGCAGACATATATTTTCCTGTGGATCGGAGGTCTAGAGGTAAAACACTTTTCCAAAAAGCGAGAAGATGCTGGTTCGATTCCTGTTTGAACCCAACCCCCTACGCCCGCCCCCCCCCCCCCCCCTCCGCCCTCATTAAACACTGGGTGGTGGTATGGGTGCTAGTCTTACAGATGAGACTATAAACCGAAGGTACGCTGTGCAACACACATTTAGCACGCGTACAGGAACACACGACAACAGGAGAACACCCCTTGGCAAATAAATTCTGTCGTAAAAAAATGCCAATGCGACACAAACACACATATAGATGTGAAAATAAAAAAAAGGAAGGAGGCGCTGCTCTTGTGGCATCATGCTCTCCAGGAGGAAAGTAAATTTCACGCAGAGAAATCTGCCCTGAATGAAAGTGACATAAAATACAATGAATTTACAAAGCAATGTCATTACAAAACAAACCGACTACAATGAATGAAAGCATTATTTTTTTAAGACTTTTTTCCCCTAAAAATGTACCAAACAATGTGTCACGAAATCCAGCTATAGAAATTGAGGGGAAAAAAATCAACATCAGCCAACCAAATTCTGACACAAACCAGCCCAGCAATTATAACCAAGCAGCCAACTAACAAACCACCAGCTGATTTTGAAACTGAGAATGAAAACCCATTTTATCAACTTACTAACAACCAAATTATTGGCAAACCAATATTGCATCTTTAAAAGATCTCATTGAAATAGAATTCTAGCCGTATTTTACATGACGTGGAAAAGATGCGGCGATATGCTTTGTCTTATTGAAAATTGGGTACCAATGCTTTGGGATACTCTGTATTTGGGGGATTCTTGCGGTAGATTTTGAAACAGGACACCGACATAGCCGACCCTCTGTTCACACAGATTAATTATTGTGTACAACACTGGCCCTCCGATTCTCTATTTTGTCCTTGATATAAAGACCCCACACTTCTCAGCTGTCTTATTATTTTTTTTATCACGATACTTGACAAAATTGTCTCGCACTCAGTTTTCTTTGGTTGCCAAGTATAATTTTCCATGAAGTCGGTAAGGGTAAAGAGATTGAAAAACATAAATTTTAAACAAAACCAAGCAAAAAAAAGCCCAATTTCTTGTGCCAGTTTGAAATCTAGGACTGAACGTCCCATATAAAATCTGTGGTAGGGCTGACTATGAGATGACATATTTACAGATAGGCATACACAGCTGCGCACGCACACACACCACACCCACACACATACACGCGTGCGCGCGCGCGCAGAGCGCGTGCGCATATGACACAATGGCAAACGAACACACAAAAATTTATAAGGATGACCCTACTCCCCTCCCTCTTCTCTCTCTCCCCTTCGCCTCTCTATTTTTTTCTCCTCTGCCAGCCTGCTGAACAAAAAAGGCTGACAACGAGTAGATAAATAAATATGATGCAGTTACGAACAATTTTGAAGTGTACATCTTTCACCCGTCCCCTCACTGTATCAAAACTGATTTCAAGAAATGATACTTAAAATGTAAAAAGCCCAAGTTACAACCCTTATCGGCAAATATACGCTGGTGGTTCATAAAGGTGAGGAAAATAAAAATCTAGATAAACGTAGAAAAATAACAGCTACGACTGTAACATAAACCTATTGCACACACTTACCGCTGCGGTCGGGAGGCTGTCCGGAGCATCGACGATAAGCCATAGGCCCTACTCTGTGACGTTTATGAATTTTTACATCATTCGCTCTGACGTCAGTTTGCTGCCACCATCCCTCTCTCTACATCTTAGACTTAGCCTAGTGTCCAGGCAGACCTCGGCCTAGGCCTAGTGTCTTGTGACACAACAGTGAGCAAGCCACACCCAGCTGTGTGTCTACCCTGCATAGACACGTGTAAAATACCTCCTAGTTTCTGGCCCACGTAAAACGGAAAACCTTAGTCCATGTCAAGACTACATGTAATGAAGGTGTTATCATCACTGATCTACATGTAATGAAGACATTTCTATTCAATTTGGCAACATTAATGTTTAATATGTTTTAAAATTCGTGCAACTCTTCAGAATGTCTTGTCAAAAAGGAAATAAAAAGATTTGGGCCGCCTATGAATTGATGAGCGGGGGAGTTTGTTCATTGATATAATTTTGTTATTAAACATTCAAGCCTGCTTTCAATTATGAGAAGGCTGGCAGTTTTGTATCGGCTATGACTAAGCTTAAGTCCAGCAGTCAGTTCCAGCTATATTGGACGTAGCTGGAAGTAGATCTAAGTTAAATTCGAAACGTATGGAATAAACATCACACAAATAAATAGCTAGCAGAAAGAAATGTAATCAGATTTTAACAAATTAAAAAGAATATCGGAGGAAGCTTTCAGAAAAAAAGTAGTAAAATTTCTTTGCTATGCTTTCTTGAAAGATCGAGTAGACTTCAGATGATCTAAACAATACCAGAATAAAATAATCGCTAGATCAATTAAAAACATTCATTGAACATTTTTGTTAAGCTTTCTTTATTTTTTTCACAAACTAATTTGTTTTTGATTGTATTATTTTACATAGGAAAAACAGGTATTCCATAAATATTACTTTTATATAGGAATTAACAATAAATCATTTTCCCCGTTTCCAAACAAGCATTCATGACGACGAAAACATGGCTGACGAGGTTGGTCGGTTTCTTCTTAATCAAGACTTTTCTGTGATAGATCTGTTAATTTCTTGTCCTGAGCAATGTTTCTACTATTGTTTTCTAGCATCATCATCTCGTAGACTCACAGCCTAACACTGAACATTCTAGCTGTGAACCGATTGAGAGATGAACTTAAAAAAAACAATGAACAATAATAACAGAAAATGGAAAAATGGTGTTCAGGAAGGGAGGGAAGAGACAACCTTGTCTTTGGTTTTGGTTAAGTAAACTATCTCCTTTTAAGGTTACATCTCTGGCATTAGTATTTATCCTCCTCTGTTTTTGTTTTAAGTTTTGAGGCCACAGGATCAAATGTCGTGGTAACTGAAGGAATGTGTGTGTTGTGTGTGTGTGTGTGTGTGTGTGTGTGTGTGTGTGTGTGTGTGTGTGTGTGTGTGTGTGTGTGCTTTTTTTGTTTTGGATTCCACCAAATCAATGTATATGAAATCCTATTAGATCCGTAGTGGCCTGCGTCGAAGTCGGTTGCGCTGGACCTGACTTGTCAGGCGCTTAACGGCAGCGCAATGTATTTTTGTTCATATGACAGACAGCAATAGTTACTGTTTGAGCGTTCGACGACGACGAAGAAGTTAAGTAGTGACTGTAGTCCGAAGTGACCACCCCCCCCCCCCCCCCCCCCTCAGCATCATATGGCTGAAATAACTCATGGCAGTACTAGTAAGAAGGGATAATTTAAACAAAAAACAAAACAAAACAAAAAGAACCCCAAATCGACATGCACACTGGTGGTGTCGTGTTTATAAAACAGCACTCCCGAAGTTGGAATGCGGTTACCTTTATGATGCGGGCAAACAAGGTGGCATACACAGAAAATCGCATCATTGGTAAAACGATGGAGCTGGTGGTGGTGGTGGTGGTGGTGGTGGTGGTGTCAGTGTGTGTGTGTGTGTGTGTGTGTGTGTGTGTGTGTGTGTGTGTGTGTGTGTGTAGTGTGTGTGTGTGTGTGTGTGTGTGTGTAAGTGTGGTGTGTGTGTGTGTGTATGTGTGTGTGTGTGATGTGTGTGTGTGTGTGTGTGTGTGTGTGTGTGTGTGTGTGTGTGTGTGTGTTGGGGGGGGGGGGGGGGGGTAATACTAGCTCTGACTCTATGGTTTCAGGCAGCACCTACTGAACACGCTGGTGAAAGCGAAGCACCCTTACAGGCTCTGGCCAACATCACTGAGGATCTGGAATTACAGTCCCAGAATGAAGCCCCAAGTCCAGCAAAGGAAGGGGTCGATGCGGAAAGGCCGCCACAAGGTAGAGCCTGTGCGGGGATGCAATCAGTTTGAGCGGTGTTTCTTGTTGTCTGGACATCGGTCATCTGTTTGCCGATGCTGCGTGTTAACACTGCCTTCCATTTCCATGCTCGCTGCCATTTAGCGCACGTAAAAGAACCCACGGCAACAAGGGGGTTGATCCTAGCAAAATTCTGTAGAATAAAGCCACTCTGATAGGGAAACAAAATTAATACAGTTGCATGCAGGAAAAAGAAAAAAAATGGGTATGCGCTGCACATGTGGCGACGCGCTCGCCCCGGGGAGAGCAGCCCGAATTCCACGCAGAGAAATCTGCTGTAACATAAAGTGGTACAAAATACTAAATTTCACTGCTGATGCGCTGGCTGCTTTGCATGAGTTTTTTTTTTGGGATTTATTTACATTCTTTTCTCTTTTCAATTTTTTAAAGTTTTGAAATGGTAACCATCTTTGTATAGGGAAAGGTGTCTCATAAACTATGTGGTCGCAAGGGAGCGAGGCATCGAAGACCTCAGCTTTTCTAGGAGCCAGCTTATTGAAGGCGGCGCGCATCTCCTCTCCATCGCTGCTTTATCTTCCCTGACCCTAAAGAGGGCAGGTACTCATTTACAGCTGGGTGAACTGCGAGATTGTACTGAAACCAAGGCGCACAAACAGTCCCCCATCCAATTGGTAACTGCGCTCGATGCTGCTTAACCTTGGCTGGTGGAGAGCAAGTGCTCTGACCACATTGCTATCATGGTATCATAGAGCTGAACAATACAGGAACCAGCGAAGAAGCACGAAACAGAGGATGACATACTAGTAAATAATTATTGCCGTTGTTTTTACAATTTTTTTTGTGTTCATCTGAATTGTTATAACAAAACGTTTCATGAACTACCAAGGTATATCAAACACAAGCCAGAAATACTTTTAAAGAATATATGTAGGATTAAACTTACTTGAACAAACTTACTTTGGCAATGATGCATAAGGTATGATAAGAGAAAAAAGATAGAGTGTTTTCTCTGAAATGAAAGACCCATGAATATGAATATGGTCAAGTCTTGTTCTTTTAGAATGGCATTTGTTTTACTTTTCAGTTTTAGTAAGTCAGTGTTATGTTTAGTGGATCTTATTGGCAACTTACTTTATTATTAATTTTTGAACAATCATCGCCTGAGTGTTTTGTCGTTTCCAGAGATATTTTTCTTTTGTTTCTTAACCATTTTGTTAGTATGTAAGTGGCTTAACTAATATCTTCCTCTGAGTTTGTCAATGACATTGCTGTCTGGCAATGCTATCCATTGTTACATATGATTGTTTCACACACACACACACACACACACACACACACACACACACACACACACACACACACACACACACACACACACACACACACACACGTATTAATTGTATACACCAAGGGGTATAATAAAGGCATTGAAGGTAAGTGGGTAAGCCAACGTCGGATATTGTCAGAATCTTTTAGTGTCACCCCCCAGAATGTTTCTGCACACAGTTACAGAATATTTTCTTCTCCAAATTATGGACAGAATGTTCTTAATTCTTCTCCACACGATGAACAGAATGGGAATAAAAAAATGTTTTTTTCCACATCATGAACAGAATGTTCTAAATTCTGCTCCACATGATGAACAGAATGTTCTGAATTCTTCTCCACATGATGAACACAAACATTTTTACTTCTTCTCCACATGATGAACACAAGGATTTTTATTTCTTCACGTTCTGTACAGAAGGGTTTTATTTCTTCTCCACATTTTGAACACATTGATTTTTATTTCTTCACGTTCTGTACAGAAGGGTTTTATTTCTTCTCCACATTTTGAACACATTGATTTTTATTTCTTCACGTTATGTACAGAAGGGTTTTATTTTTTCTCCGCATTATGAACAGAATGTTATTTTTTCTTCATATTATGAACAGAATGTTGTTAATCCTTCTCCAGAATGTTACAGAATGTTCTTAATGCTTTCCATAATGATACAGAATGTTCTTAATGCTTTTCCATAATGGTACAGAATGTTCTTAATGCTTTCCATAATGATACAGAATGTTCTTAATGCTTTTCCATAATGGTACAGAATGTTCTTAATGCTTTTCCATAATGGTACAGAATGTTCTTAATGCTTTTCCATAATGGTACAGAATGTTCTTAATGCTTTTCCATAATGGTACAGAATGTTCTTAATGCTTTTCCATAATGGTACAGAATGTTCTTAATGCTTTCCCATAATGATACAAAATGTTCTTAATCCTTCTCCATAATATTACAGAATGTTCTTAGTTCTTCTTCACAATGAATCTAGACTGTTCTTTATTCTGCTTGAAAATGTAACATTTTGGGAAAAAAGTATTCAGAACATTCTGCATACATGATAGAGAAACATGATCTATCTGTGAAATCTTTGCATTATCAAAGCAAAATAACTGTATTCCTATGTAAGGACCTAAAGTGTTCTCCGTGGCTTATGATTGTGATACGTTTGTGTTCTAAACAGAAGAGGGAGAGACACCCCAGGAGGGACCTACCGATAACCAGGAGGGGGAAATAGCGGAGGCGGAGGAGGGGGGTCCTGCTTTGGTACCGGAATCAGGCACTGAAGCAGCCCCGGAGGAAGGAGGAGAGACAGGGGAGCCTTCCGAAGAGGTGCCTGGTCGCTGGTGTACAGCACAATTCTGATCTAGCTTATTCAGAGAAAAGATGATCCATACCGCTGGTTTACAACTAAATTCTGGTCAAGCTTATTCAGAAGAAAAAAATGATCCAAACCGCTGGTTTCAAACTAAATTCTGATCTAGTTTATTCAGAAGAAAAGATGATCCTACCTCTGCTTTATAACTCAGTTCTGATCTAGTTTATTCAGAAGAAAAGATGATCCACGCTGCTGGTTTCAGACTGAATTCTGATGTAGCTTATTTAGAAGAAAAGATATCCACGAAGCTGGTTTATAACTCAATTCTGATCTAGCTTATTCAGAAGAAAAGACACACAAAAGAGCAGCAACAGGCAGCCAGAAGTCCAATGATGTGCTTAATAGAAACAGTAGCTTCAGCTTTTACATTAGCCAGCCTCAACTTCACACCCATCCGCTACACCTTAAGGGTGGTCTGGGCGCTAGTCTTTTGGATCAGGCGATAAGCCGATGTCTGACATGAATTCGGGGCATTATTAAAAAAAAAAAGTCTGCGGCGTCAAGAGATGTGTCCTTTGTGATGTTCTATACAAAAAGTTCACTCTTGCGCAGAAACGAAATTACTATACTAAGCATGCAGAGAGAACTTTTGGTGGGTGTGGTGTGGTGTGGTGTGGTGTGGTGTGGTGTGGTGTGGTGTGGTGTGGTGCAGTGCGGTGTGGTGTGCTTGAAATTGCATGCGCAACACTCTAGCTACTAAGGCAGTCCAGCCCTCCCGTTTTTGTATAAATGAAATAGTCCCTGATTTTCTATTTCTGTTCGTTAAAAGGACATGTAGTGTTCTTGAAGCGTTTGTTGTTGCTATGTGTATTTGCTTTTTCGGGATGATGTGTTGAAGTGTGCATGGTTTTATTTTATTGTTTTACAATGATATCTTTTTTAATCAGCATGACAATAGATTGTGCTGATGGAAAGATTTTTAAGAAATCGACCTCCCCATTCTAAAAACAAACCCTTAAACAAAACTAAAAAACCCATAACATCACATCAGGAATAGCATAACACAGCACAACACAACAACCCACTCCAACCACCCCAAAACACTCTACCCCACCTCATCATACCACACGTACACCACTCCACACCACACCACACCACATCACACCACATCACACCACACACCATCACACCCACCACACCAATCACACCACGTCACAACCACACCATAGCCACCACAACCACACCACACCAAACAACACCACACCAAACCACACCACCTAAACCACACAACACCATAGCCACCACACCAAACCACACCAAACCACACCACACCACACCCCATCACACTCCACAACCCCACCCTGATTCGTATCACCCCATCCCACCCCTCTCTATCCCACCACACCCCCAAACCCACCACACACCCACCCACCCCACCCCACACATTAACACCCCACCCCACACCACACCCACCACCACCCACCACATCACACCACACCACCACACATACCCACTACCCCACCACACCATACCAACCCACCACACCACACCACATCCACCCCATCACTTACACCACACCACACCACATTGCACAACCCACACAACACCTACCACTCCACGACCCCACCTGATTCGTCTCACACCTCATCCACCCCACTCGATCCCACCCACTCTATCCTACCCCACTCTATCCTACCCCACTCTATCCTACCCACTCGATCCACCCCACTCTATCCCACCCCACCATCCTACCCACTCTACACCCCACCCACCACACACCTACCTCATCCACACCCCACCTATCCTACCCCACTCTATCCACCCCACTCTATCCCTACCCCACTCTATCCTACCCCACTCTATCCTACCCCACTCTATCCTACCCCACTCATCCCACCCCACTCTATCCTACCCCACTGCTAACCTACCCCACTCTATCCACCCCACTCTATCCTACCCCACTCTATCCTACCCCACTCTATCCTACCCCACTCTATCCTACCCCACTCTATCCTACCCCACTCTATCCTACCCCACTCTATCCTACCCCACTCTGTCCTACCCCACTCTATCCTACCCCACTCTATCCTACCCCTACTCTGTCCTACCCCACTCTGTCCTACCCCACTCTATCCTACCCCACTCTATCCTACCCCACTCTATCCTACCCCACTCTGTCTTACCCCACTCTATCCTACCCCACTCTGTCCTACCCCTCTTACCCCACTCTATCCTACCCCTCTCTGTCCTACCCCACTCTAGTCCTACCCCACTCTATCCTACCCCACTCTATCCTACCCCACTCTCTAACTCTATCTACCCCACTCTATCCTACCCCACTCTATCCTACCCCACTCTATCCTACCCTCTATCCTTACCCCACTCTATCCTACCCCCACTCTTCCTACCCCACTCTATCCTACCCCACTCTGATCCTACCACACCCCACTCTATCCTCACCCACTCTACTCTACCCCTCCCCACTCTGCTACCCACCTCACCCCACTCTAGTCACTACCCACCTTCCTACCCCTCCACTACCCCACTCTATCCTACCCCACTCTATCCTACCCCACTACTACCCCACTCCTCCACCCCACCCCACCCCTCTATCCTACCACCTTCACCCCACTCTATCCTACCC
>CM060318.1:33304512-33309512 GCA_030674155.1 Stramonita haemastoma
TGTTGCAAGAACCCGATCCATAAAAAAAACTATGTATAAGATACCATTTATTGTTGTTAAGTGTTAAGATTGTTTTCATATATGTCGGTTGAAGATGTTCTGCGAGCATTTTCTCACGGTATATAGTCTCATCCTGAAGGGCTTTGATATTCAGTTCAATATTCTTGTCAAACTGGAAAGAAAGGGCAATGATGGGTTTTGGAGGGGGGAGGGGGGGGGGGGGGGGAAGAGGTAGGGGAATCGAACCCATAACCTCATGGTTTTACTTTTTAGGTCAGGTGAGAACGTCTTCTCTGTCCTGTCACCCTTCTCTTTGATCATAATGAACACTTTGGGCTTCAGGAGGCCATGGAAGCCAGATCCCTGATAGCCAAACGGAATTTGGATTTGCAAGGCCGACTTGTCAGACACATGTGTAAGTCCAAAGGGGAAGAAAGGAAGGAATACCAGAAAGACATCCGCTCTCAGGAACAACGCTACATGAGGTTCATGGGTATGTTGAAGCCAGTTGTGATTTTGGGGGGGGGGGGTTAAAAAAAAGAAAGAAATTGTTGTTGTTGCTGTGTTTGTGTATATTGTATAGTATTGAAGTGTTTTGCATTTTGTATTTCATTGCATTGTAACATTGTATAATATATTACCCTGTATGTGTTTAATGATACAGAATACAAACTTGGATTATACCTCACCCAACGTGTCCACTCATCTGCCAGTAGCCATTATTTTTTGTCATAGCTGTAAAATGTCCATCATATTCATGGTTTAAGGAGGAGTATATATACTCTAAGAACAAGAATAATCGATTCACTGTTCATTGTCAAAAAAACAAACAAACAGGATGAAACTGCAAAAGGCTTGCAAGAAAGAAAAAAACCGCAGAGGAATGGATTTTATCAGCAACCATTTTTTGAGAGACAGAGAGAGACAGACAGAGAGAGATAGAGAGACAGAGACAGAGAGAGACAGAAACAGAGAGAGACAGACAGAGACAGAGAGAGAGAGACAGAGAGAGACAGACAGAGAGAGAGAGACAGAGAGAGAGACAGACAGACAGAGAGAGAGAACAGAGAGAGAGAGACGAGAGAGAGAGAGAGACAGAGACAGACAGAGACAGACACAGAGACAGAGATGTATGTGATGAGCACTGACATAACCTCGCCTTGTCCCCCCACCCACCCCCCCCCCACCCCACCCCCAACCCCCCCAAGTGGAGAGAGACGAAATGCTGCAGTTGTTGTCGGAGGAGAAGCAGATCAACACGGAGCAGATGGAGGAGGTGCAGGAGCAGTGCAACAGGGAGCGGATGTACATGGACCTGGAGCGCATGGCTCTGCAGGAGCTGAAGAAACAGGTGGCCCTGGCCTCCACCTACAGCCGCCCCGGGAAATGCCTCTCCCCTCTGGTAGGTGTAGCTGGCGGTTTTTTGTTGTTGTTTGTTTTTTTGTTTTGTTAATGAGGGGTGCTGTACTACTGGGTTAGAGTGATGTGTTAGGATGGTAGGTGGTGGTGGTGGTGGTGGTGGTGGTGGTGGTGTGTTTTATTATCATTATTATTATTATCATTATTATTATTATTATTATTATTATTATTATTATTATTATTTTATTTTTTATTATTATTATTATTATTTTTTTATTATTGTTTTATTATTATTATTATTACTTTCTTGCATTATTTTTATTTATTATTGTTATTATTATTAATGAATAAGCATTTGTGTGCTTTTTAAAAATATTTTTTACATTCAGTCCTGAAAAACAGACAGACAGACAGGGCTGGGTATGCACTTTTGTAAGCTTTGTGATCCTTTTCCCTCGGCACAAAATGGCTTACTCTTCCGAAAAGCGGAACAGGTTTTAACGAGTGTGCAAGATTTTCTGCGTGTGTTCGCACACGGGACCTCCTCGGTTTATAGTCTTCCCCCGACCGAAAAACTTATTGGGGTGAGTGGAGTCCCGCACTGATATTTACTACAGGCAGAAAAATCCCCTTCAACAGGGATATAATAAACCCGCGTTGGCAGATTGTGAGCGCAATGCATGCTAAACCTCAAACCACTAGGCCATTCCGTCCCCCATTGAGTATCATGTTACGTATGGTTTATGGAATGAAGGTAGGATATATATTCAAAACGCCATGACTCATTTGATTTCCCTTTATTCCCTTCATCGCCAGTTTGGGTACTCTGTATACAGTTTGGGGCCAGCGAGTTTGAAAGAAGAAGCATGCAAAAAAAAAAAAAAGTAATAGCAATTGACTGAAACTGCTTGTCAAGGTTTGGTGTCTTAACCAAAATGATCGTTGTCAATAGTTAACACTAAAAATTTACAAACTGCATGCACAGGGGACTGTATGTAAAAAAAAAAAATGCACGAGTGCGCTTTTTTCCCTTATCTCGAGATAAAAGAATGATAAATAAATAAATAAATAAAACAAAACAAAAAATAAACATATAAAAAATCAATCAATCAATAAATAAAAAATAAATAAATAAATAAATAAATTATAAATAAATAATAATTAAATAATAATACATTCATTCATTCACTCACTTTTTTTGTATGTATGTATGTATGTATGTATGTATGTATGTATGTATGTATGTATGTATGTATGTATGTATGTATGTATGTTGTGTGTTGTATGACACTCCTCCCTCCCTCGCTTCCTTCCATCTTTCCTTCCTTCCCTCCTCCCTCCTTTCTTTCCTCCCTCCCTCCCTCCCTTCTCCCCTCCTTCCTTCCTCCCTCCTCCTCCCTCCCTTCCCTTCCTTCCATCTTTCCTTCCATCCTTTCCTTCCTTCCTTCCTTCCTCCCTCCCTTTTTTTCTTTCCTCCCTCCCTCCTTTCTTTCCCCTCCCCCTCCTCCTCCCATCTTTCCTTCCTCCTCCCTCCCTCCCTTCCTCCTCCCTCCTCCCTCCCTTCCTTCTTTCCTTCCATCCTTCCTTCCTTTCCTTCCTTCCTTCTTCCTTCCTTCCTTCCTTCCTTCCTTCCTTCTTCCTTCTTCCTTCCTTTCCTTCCTTCATTGCCACGAGCATTGCTGCCGGCAGGATGTGGAGCAGTACATGATAACGGAGAACAAGAAGGAAGCAGACGTGGCCCATATGCGCATGGAGAACACCAAGCTGAAGTACAAAATCCTCAAGTTGGAGCAGGCGCTCAAATCAAAGGTGAGTGAGTAAAGGCACACCGCTTCTTTCTTCTTTCTCTACTGGTATTATTTTGTAATGGGGACAGGGATAGCTCAGTCAGTGGTCAGATCAGAGCGCTCGCTTTCACACCCCCCCCCCCCAGCCAAAGTTATTAAGCAGCGTCGAGCGTGGTTCCAGCCATTGGATGGGTGACCGTTTGCGCGCCTTGGTTTCAGTACAGTTTCCCCCCCCCCAGTTCACCCAGCTGTAAATGGGTACCTGTCCTCTTTAGGGTCAGGGAAGTTGTAAAGCAGCAAGGGAGGAGAGGAAATAGGCGCCGTCCCTCAACATGCTAGCCCCTATACAGAAGTTGAGGTCTCTGACCCTCGCTCCCCTACGACCACACAGGTTATGGGACACCTTTACTTTTCTTTTTTAAAAAATTTTTTTTATTACCTTTTTATTTGTATTGATATACCACTTTAAGTCCAACAGACGCTGCGTGAAATTCCGGGATTCTCTCCCCAGGGCAGACTGCGACACCACAAGAGCAGTGCCACCTGTTAGTTTTTTTTTTTTTTTCCCCTGACTGCATGTGCATAATGTTTTCTCTATCTGAGTCGGTTTCTTTCTGCAGAATTTGCGAGGGACAACTATACTATTGCCGTGGGTTCTTGTACGTGCGTTAATAAATGCGTGTTGCACACAGGGCCTCGGTTTATCGTCTCATCCAAAGGACTAACAGTCAAGAGTCACCAGTCATGGTCTAGTGGATGGGGGACAAGTTTTGGGCACAAACAGGGGACGAACTCGGACCCGGATCGAAGCAAGGTTTTTCGCTTTCTAGGCAGATGGTGACCTCTAGACCGATGATCCGCCTCCATAGTAGAGCGTGGTTGCCTAGTAGTAGTAGGCACCCATCAGTCTCGGAAGACTATGGAGTTGCACTCTAGTCTTTAGAGCTCAAAGCCTGGCATGAATGCATGGAGGGCAAGCTGTTACCCATGCAGCAGACCCCCCCTCTCCACGGCACTGGAATGATCCATTGGAAAGGCAATGACCGATACGAAGTGGTTCCAGTACCGTCGCAGGAGCCACCAGAACGTTGCCATATAGCTTACAGCCCCGAGCCGCTCTGGGACTCCGACTCCCAGACTTTTCCTCAGATGGTGTCTAAACACGGACACCTGTGTCATGATGGTTTGTTATAATTTTGTCATCCGTTCCTACCGGCACACGATGGCCTGCTCTTTCCGAAAGGCGGACGGGATTTTAACGTGTGCGCAGATGTTCTGCGTGCATTCGCACACGGGCCTCGGTTTCGAGTCTCATCCGAATGACTTTGACATTCAGTTCGATTTTTTCGTCAAACTGGGAAGAAAGGGCGAGGCTGGGTACGAACCCAGAAACTCACGGTTTACATATTGACAGGCGAACGTCTTAACCATCCTGCCACCGTCCTTCCTTGGTTGCCTAGTGTGTGGGTTTAAAAAAATATTTCTTTTATTTATATTCTTTTATTTGCAGGATATTGGAATAAGCATTCATGTGCTTTTTTTTTTTATCCAGTCCCCATGTGTATGCAGTTTCGTAAATCTTGTCATCTGTTTCCACCGGCACACAATGGCCTACTCTTACGAAAAGCGGAACAGGATTTAACGTGTGCGCAATATGTTCTGCGTGCGTTTGCACACGGGGCCTCGGTTTATAGTCTCATCTGAAAGACTTTTAGGGGGAAGTAGCGTCAGTACTGATGTTAACTCCAGAAGAAAAATCGCCTCGAACTGGAATCGAACTCGGGTCGTCAAATTGCGAGCGCAATGTTTTGACCACTAGGCTATCTTGTTCCCCCGTTCGTGCGTCTTGGCTTC
>CM060318.1:33312012-33317012 GCA_030674155.1 Stramonita haemastoma
CACTACTCACTCCTCCTCCTCCTCCTACTACTACCACCACTTCTAATTCTACTTCCACTACTACTACTGCTACTCTATCTACTCCTACTACTACGACTCCTACTACCACTATCTTCTGCTCCTACTCCCACTCCCACTCCCACTTCTACTCCTCCTCCTACTCGTACTACTACTAGTTGGATGTTGTCGTTGTCATTGTTTGTTGTTGTTGATAGTGAAGATGCTGTTGTTACCCTCCTCCTCTTCTTTATAGTCAGTGATGCTGCTGCTGCAGCTGCTGACGACGATATGTGCTGATATCATGACAGGAGCTGAGGAAGCTGCGGAAGAAGATTGCCTACACCGTGCAGGTGCTGACCCACCTGAAGGAGAAGATGGAGTTTGTCCAAGGGGAAAACCTCATCCATCACGGCAATCTGCAGGTGGTAGAGGGCCAGTTGTCTCAGGTCAGAGATGATGAAGAAGAAGGTAACATGTAGTATACTGCTGCTGTGCTGCTGGTGCACTACTACATACTACTGATACTCTGCTGCGCTGCTGTGCTACTCTGCTGCTGTTACTATTAAACTTCTGCTGCTGCTGCTGCTGCACTACTGCACTGCTGCTGCTACTACTGCTCTGCTGCTGCTGCTGCTGCTTGCTGCTGTCTGCTGCTGCTGCTGCTGCTACTACTCTACTACTCTCACTACTACTACTACTACTGCTGCTGCTGCTGCTGCTGCTTGCTGCTGCTGCTGCTACTTCTCTGCTGTACTATAAACTTCTGCTGCTGCTGCTGGCTACTACTGCTACTGCCTGTACTACTGCTACTGCTGCTGCTGCTGCTGCTGCTGCTGCTGCTGTGCTGCTGCTGCTGTCAACTACTACTAACACTACTATACTACTGCTGCTGCTGCTGCTGCTGTGCTGCTGCTGCTGCTACTACTATACTTCTGCTGCTGCTGCTGCTGCTTAAGCTGCTGCTGCTACTACTACCACTACTACTACTTCTACAATGAAAGCTTCTCATGCGGCTTGTATGTTAATTCATATTGGCGTGGTTTTGTCATCTCTTTCGGATTTCTCAGTTGTTGTGTTGTTGTTGTTGTTGTTGTTGTTCTTTTCTTTCTTTCTTCTTCTTCTGTCTTCTTCTTCTTCTTCTTCTTCTTCTTCTTCTTCTTCTTCCTACTCTGTTTATTATTTCTTTGTTTCTTTGTTTTCTTTTTTCCTTTTTTTGGGGGTGGGGGGGGGGTGGGGGGGCGGGGGTTCTTTCTTTCCTTCTTTCCTTTCTTTGTTTCTCTGTTTGTCTGTTTGTTTGTTTGTTTCTTTCCTTGTTTGTTTGTTTCTTTCTTTTATTTTGAGGATAATGGTATAACACTCGTGAGTTTTTTTTTTCTTCTTTTTTCTTTCTTTCTTTTTTCTTTCTTTCTTTCTTTCTTTCTTTCTTTCTTTCTTGCTTTTCTACCTTTCTTTCTTTTCTACTCTTTCTTTTTTTCTTCTTTCTTTCATTCTTTTTTCATATTCTTTCATTCTTCTTTCTTTCTTTCTTTCTTTTTTATTCTTTGTTTCTTTTTTGTACGATAATGGTATAAGCACTGGTGATCTTTTTTCTGTTTTAAAATCCAGTCTCCGTGTGTGTGTGTGTGTGTGTGTGTGTGTGTGTGTGTGTGTGTGTGTGTGTGTGTGTGTGTGTGTGTGTGTGGTGCGTGGTGTCGTGGTGCTGTGGTGTGTGCGTGTGTGTGTGTGTGCCTGCGTGCTGCGTGCGTGCGTGTGTGTGTTTTAAGAGTAGCTTTATGATTATCTGATAATGAATATAATGGTGGTGATGATGATGATGATGGAGTATGTATGTGTGCGTGTGTGCGTGCGTGCGCAGGTGTGCTCAAACACGCGCGCGTGCGCCTGAAATTTTCCCCCCACATTCCTTTTTTATATACAGAAACGAGATATCCTGACGCACACAAACAGTCCAGAGATATGCTACGCGCGGACAACAACCGACTACACGAGAAGAGCGGACTGCTGTGTCACAAAACCTTGCTGAAAGACTTCGAAGAACGACAGGAGGAGGCCGTGCAACTCAACAACAAGCTAGAGGAGCTGCAGATGCAGTACACCAAAGCCACCCTGGCCATCAAAAAGCTCCGCAAAAGCATCGCCCTGGTGGAAAACGACCAAGCGTAAGATGCTGTGGATGCTAATCCTCTAGTCGTCGTTATGTACTGAAGAAACAAATAAGGCATACATACTACGAATGTGTAATATGAGGCTGGTTAGGACTTGTTAGTGAAGGAATAGTTAGGAGCAGGTATAGAGGAAGTATTTCGAGGCAAAAGTTGTTGGACTGTTAGGTATAGAGACCTTTGGAAGTATTTCGAGGCAAAAGTCTGGTTAGGACTTGTTAGGTGAAGGAATAGTTAGGAACAGGTTACAGGAAGTATTTCGAGGCAAAAGTCTGGTTAGACTTGTTAGGTTGAAGAAATAGTTTAGGAAGCAGGTTAGAGGAATAGAGAATGGTTATGGGTAGGAAGTACTGTATGTTTGATGAAGTGAGAAGTGCTTCTCTTTGGATATATTTTGCGGGCATGCAGCTTGTAGCGTTTTTAGTATATATACTAAGGATGGTTGGTAGTACGGATGATGTTGTGTGTCTATACTTCCATTTTCGAGCAATCGCTTTTTGCAGGGTGCAGAGTTTCAAGGTCCTTTGCTGAGATTGTGAAATAATCTTGCTGCGCAAAAGGCAAGGCGTGTTTGAATATTAAAGTAAAATAGGTATAGAAGAGAATCACTTTGTTACGGACAAGCTAACATAATGTAGTAGCTTAAAAAAAAAAAGAATCAAAGCATATACATAGTTTTGAGCAACTTATGCTTTGTTTTTTTTTTTTATTTAGTGTCTACGAACTAATACTCGTTGACGGTATCATCTCATAAGCCGTTGGCCTTGACGTATATCTGTCTCAATGTATGTGTAGCTTTTGATAGGATTTTCTAATGTTTGCTTCTTAAGGTAATTTTACTAGGTCTTTATAAAGAATTTTGCTTGTTCAGATAACTTTTTATGCCTTAAGTTCTATTTTTTAGCGTTTTTCTTTTGTATGATGAGAATTAGTATAGTAAAAATGTATCATGTGGAAAAAGTATGTGTGTTGAGCATTAATAAAAAAAAAAAACTTTTTTGGCTTGAATTTCAGCAAACGTTTTGAGTTGTATTCTTACAGTGTGCACAATGAAAAGACGTAGCTCTGATAAGAAAAGTGAAAATGAGCAAGAGCAACAAGAAAAAAGCAGCAGCAGCAGCAGCATTTTCAGTCTGTAGCACTGTCAGGATGAATATAACTTAAGTGTCACGCGCGCGCGCGCACGCACACACACACACACACACACACACACACACACACACACACACACACACACACACACCACACACACACACTTTTGGGGTATGGAGGATAACTTATTCAAACAGAGAGTAAACTTAACAGCAATACACCCCAAATAATACTAATACTAACAGGAAGGGAAAGCAGGGGTTCATCGATAATAAATAAATAAACACTTTTAAAGTATATACATTTCTTTAAAAGAATACAATCTACACTTGTAAAAGACAAGTGACATTTCAAGATAACCTGCAAATCTTATAAATTTTTAGAGAGACGGGAGAACTTTTCGAAATTGACATTTCACCAGCGTACAAAAATTAGAACTGGACATGGGTTGAAGAAAATGCTGAGGCACACACACACACACACACACACACCACACCACACACACACCACGCACCACACACACACACACACACACACACACACACACACACACACACACACACACACACACAACACACCACACACACACACTACAACAACACACACACTACACAACAACAACACACACATCAGCCACCACCACACACACACACACACACCACCCCCACACCACACACCACACACACACACACACACACACACATTTGGCGCGGAAGAGAATATCTAATTTTAAGTCTTTCTGGAAACACAAGGAGGGAAAATGGACTAAGAAGGAGGTGACAGGAAGACGGAAGAACAAAGCAGAAACAAAAGAAAGAGATATAGAAAGGAGGGAATTCCTTGCATAGAATATCAAGAAGGTGGGGATGGTTTCATACTGTAGTGCCCCCAGCATCTCCGCAGGGAATAACAGAGAGTAAGATAAAAAAAAAAAATTGGGGCTGAAAAATCCTTTTAATGCCATTATACATGGAGCCCGACATTCATTGTGCTGCCAAGACGATTCGGTAATGGGACAAAACCATTTAGTAACGTTGTCCATGTAGAGGAGTTATTTCCCTTACACTGTTCGCAATCTGTTTCTATGTCGATCTCTTTCTGTTTTTCTTTGTCCCT
Organism: Stramonita haemastoma; assembly: GCA_030674155.1. Classification (NCBI taxonomy): domain Eukaryota; kingdom Metazoa; phylum Mollusca; class Gastropoda; order Neogastropoda; family Muricidae; genus Stramonita; species Stramonita haemastoma. The sequence continues at coordinate 33,316,383 of CM060318.1, forward strand.
GTCTCTCTGCTGTCTGTCCGCAACCTGTGTTTGTCTTCCATGTTTACCTGTTGTTTGTCTGTCTGTGTGTCTGTCTGTGTGTCTGTCTGTGTGTCTGTCGTCGTCTCTCTCTCTCTCCTCTTCTTCTCTCTTCTCTCTCTCTCTCTCTCTCTCTCTCTTCTTCTCTCTCTCTCTCTTCTCTCTTCTTTATGTTATCCTGAAAGGGCGGGACTGGATTAAAGAAGCACATGAGTGCTATCTATCATCCTCGATAAATGAAGTTTGCCTTGCCTTGCCTTGCCTTGCTTGCCTTGTATCTCTCTCTCCTCCTCCTCCTCCTCCCTCTCTCTCTCTCTCTCTCTCTCTCTCTCTCCTTCTCTCTTCTCTCTCTCTCTTCTGACTTCTTTACATTCAATGTACATAATAAATACATCAAAATAACGCAAAAAACCCTCTGACAGGCTCGGCTAGATGTATTCAAATGCCTGTCAGAAATAAACATACAAGCACAAGTGTGTGTGTGTGTGTGTGTGTGTGTGTGTGTGTGTGTGTGTGTGTGGTGGTTGCGCGCGCACGTGTGTGTGCGTGCGTGCGTTATGAGTGTGTGTGTAAACACGTGTGGTCGAGCATGCATGGTGTGTGTGCGCGCAG
>CM060318.1:33329512-33334512 GCA_030674155.1 Stramonita haemastoma
TCTCTCTCTCGCCGGATGAAAAAAAGTATGCAATGCTTACTTACTCTGTTACCCTTGAAAAATAAAGATTATTCATTCATTCATTCATTCATTCTCTCTCTCTCTCTCACACACACACACACACACACACACACACACACACACACACACACACACACACACACACACACACACACACACCACACACACACACACACACACACACACACACACGTACGCACAAACAAACACTTGCACACACACTGAGATAGGATAGAGCCAATCCATTTAAGCTCTCTTCCATACAGAATCCTCTTTTCTCTTCTGAGTTCTCACCGATAACGCAATATCTTTTTTCCATCATATTAAAAATATCTTTCTCTGCTTCCTTCTTTTGCCTTTTTAATGCACAATGGAGGTAAGCTAAGATATCTACCGTACTTACTACTTTCGTTTTCTGCAGAGAGCGACACGAATTTCATTTTCCCCATCTTGTCCGAGTAACTAAGGGAAATAATCCACTTTCTCCAACCTCTATTGTCTCCCTTGGAGAGCTATTTTTTTCCTGAATGCAATCTTGTCATTTTTATCTTTTTATTTTATTTTATAGAAACTCCATGTGGGTTGATAGTCTGACACCACGCTTGAGGCCTTATCAGTTGCTCATGCTTTTTTAAATTAACATTTTTTTAATATCCACAACCAGTTTATAGTAGCTTCTATTGTGCTCTATCCAAAATTAATATCCTAAGTCTGGCCTCCATGTTTTTACTACAAAAAGTAGTTAAACAAATTCTTTCTGTATCTATCATTTTAAAAATAATCTCTTCTTTGGGTCTGGTGTTGCTGTTAATCCTGTTCTTGTTCGTTTGCTTGTGCATCATCCATTAATACATAACACCATGTTTCCTTTTACACTCAACCAAGAAGGATAGATAGACCTTGTTTCTTTCTATTTCAGTTGAACAATATAGCAATTCCCAACAGCAAGGACTAGTTTTTTGGGTCGCTAGATGGCTACCAAAACAGAGCAGACCCTTCAGCGGTACCAAGATGCTACTAAAGCCTGTTTCGAGTAAGATTTGAATGCCACAGCTGTCAGTTCCCCTTACTTTTAGCTCCTCTCAGTTGCTAATTATCCCATCCCACCCCAGCCCAATGGGACCAGATGGTGCTATTTATAGCAGGAACTGACCACACTTGGACCAGGTAAAAGGAAGGGATGCGCTAAATTTGGCACTCTGGACTGAGTGATGTCGGCTTTGAGCGCTGTGATGCACATGCACACGTTCACCACCCAGCTACCCTCATACAGAAACAAAGACAGTTGTTTTTTACTTGCAGAATCCTCTTTCAGTGACAACTATTCTTTTCCACGTCATTTTAAAATGATAATTCTATTTGTTACTTTATATCCTTTTATGGATAATGGAATGGATAAGCTTTCTATCATCTTCTATCATCTATCTATCTATTCTATCTATCTATACTATCTATCTATCTATCTATCTATCTATCTATCTATCTATCTATCTATCTATCTATCTATCTATCTATCTATCTATCTATCTATCTACTATCCCCTAGTCTGGCGACTGTTGGGGCACTCCTGAAGACTTGACAACCAGTTCCCTCCATTCTTTTCTCTGTTCTGCCTTTCTCAAAATTTGGTTGAGTTCTAGGCCAGTCCATTCGCTGATGTTGTCCTCCCATCTCTTCCTTGGTCTGCCTCTTATTCTTCCTCCTTGGACAGTGCCTTGCAGTTTTGTTTTTGTAAGTCCTTTTGATCTTGTCACATGCCCGTGCCATTTAAGTTTAAATGGGATTAATGGTACTGAAGCTTATTTACTTTTTTGTGTGCAAAGAGCGACATCATTTTCCTTTTTTCCGGATTCCATCTTGCTTAAATGGTGATGGGATATATTTTCCTTTTTTTTTCAATGTCCATTGGGTTCCTTGGAGGACAGGTTCTTCCAAAATGAAATCTTGTCACTTTTCGCTTGAGCTGTAATGCGGGATGGCAGTTTGACACCAAGCCTTATTCTTGTTTTGTTTTGTTTTTGCTTTTATGCTTGTTTTTTTTTTTGCTACTCACAGGAAGCAAAACTTGATATTTTTGGTCACTGCCATTGTGCCATGCTGCGCCAGTAAGGGTTGTGGAACAGGTGGGTTCCCTGTTATTTTCTGTATAAAATAATCTCGTAGAATACTTTACATATATTTCTTTTTTCTGTAGTTTTTGTTGCAGCCGTTATTTTTTTTGTTAATCATTTGCCTTTGCTTAATTGTTATATAACACTATACTGCGTTTCATGTGCAACCAGGCAGGAAAGACCTTGCTTGTCTTTTTTTTTTCTTTTTAAAATGAACACTACAGAAGCCCACACAATAGCTGTTCTTGCTCGGTTTCTAGACAGCTACCAAGCAGAGCAGACCCCGCCAATGGCAGATACTTAAGATGCTGCTTACATCTCTTTTGTGTAATGTTCAAGGTGAACGTGCCAGCCCCAGCCCACCCACCCACATACCCAAACAAACTAGATTATACTTATTTTTTCATAAGGACTCATCTATCAACGGTAATTCGTTGTTTTTTTTTCTCGTCCTGTTAAAAGAGCATTTCATTTGAGTTTTTGTACTTTTTATGGACAATGGAATACATACATACATGCATACATACATACATACATAATAATCCATACATCATACATACATCATTCACACATACGTGCATATATATATATATATATATATATAATATATATATATATATATATATATATATATATATATATATATATATATATATATATATATATATATATATATATGCACATATGCTTATTATTATATTTTGTATAAAAAAAAAGCGACATGAAGAAGGGAGGTAATCCACTTTCTTCAATTTCATAGGGTCCCTTGGAGGACGGCTTCTTTAATGAAATCTTGTCATTTTTGCTGGAAACACCATGTGGGTTGGCAGTCTGATGACACTGTACTTTCTTACTTTTGGGGTTTTTGTTTTTTTGCTTTTGTTTGTTGCCTTCCACACATAAAAAACCTGCAAGTTCTATCTATCATTTTGCTACATAAGCAAGTAGAATTGCATGCTTGCATATTTTGTTGTGTAAAATTTAAACAAATACTTTATATCAACTTTCTCCCCATTTTCCCCTTTGTGGTTGTTGGGCAATATTTTCCCGTTAGTCGTCTTTCTGCGCCTTTTTTTTCATCATGTTATATTACACTATGCCGCGCTTTGTACTCAAGCAAGCAGGACAGATCTTGTCTCTTTCTATTTCAACTGAACAATACAGCAATCCCCACACAGGCAGTTCTTGTTGGGTTTCTAGATAGCTACCTACCAGAGCGGGCCCTACAGTGAAGCTCAGAGTGCAAATAAAACCAGTTTTATGTAATATAGGAGATACACCGGGGGTCTCGTGTGCTACACATCATTATTTACCGCACGTAAAAGAGCCCACGGCAACAAGATGGTTGTCCCTGGCAAAATTCTAGAAAAAAAAGTCACTCTGATACGGTAAAAGTACAGTTGCATACAGGAAAAAGAAAACGAAATAATGGGTGGCGCTGCCTTTGTGGCGACGCGCTCTCCCAGGGGAAAGCAGCCCGAATTTTACGCAAAGAAATCTGCTGTGACATAAAGTGGTAATAAATAATAATAAAAAGAAAGAAAGAAAAAAAGAAATAATAAACATGTACCCGAGGAGGTCCACTTATCCACTTTCTTTCATTGACAATCCGTTATCTTTTTTATGTTAAAACATGATTCGTATCTTTGATTCTCTTATCTTTTATGTATGATGGGATAAACATTTTTATTAACTCTAATTTTCTGTCTTTTTTTGCAGAGACCGCGGGACATGATTTTCATTCTTCCAATGTTGTCTATGACGACATGACATGATTTACTTTTCTTCAATTTCCACGGGATCTCTCATGGGGCAGCTTCTTCCTAAATGAAATATTGCCACTTTTTGCTGGAAACAGCATGTGGGTTGGCATTCTGACACCTAGCTTTTTGAGGATGGATGTGTATCCTTTGTTTTTTCCCATTTGACGAAAATACGAAAAAATCTGTCAGCTGACGTGTTATATCTGTAGGGGCAAATGCAAAAACGAATGACCCCCATTTTGTTGAAAAACTGCATCACTCAAAAATGTATTTATATTCTTTTCCACATTTTCTATATTCTTTTTGTGTGGCGGCTCCTGTTACATGAAAGGATGTAAGGGTGGGAGTAGCCTTGTGGTTAGTGTTGGGCTTGTGATCTGATAGTCTGAGTTCGAACCACTACAAAGCACCCGTTTGAGGGGAATATTTTTCCCCCTGGAGTTCACATTAATGCTGACTCCACCCCGCCCAAAGTTCTTCAGATGAGGCTATAAAACAAGGTCCCATGTACCAAACACACCCAGAACATCTTGCGCAATCATTAAAAACCCGTTATGCCTTTCGGAAAAGTTTGCCATTTTATGTTGGTAGGAACGGTTGACAGAATTAAAAAAAAAACAAAACAAACGCACGGACAAAAAGTTATCGTGTTTAGGCACCGTCCCCAAAGTAGGAATTCAGCTACCTTAACGGTGTGTAAAAACAGTTTAGGGGGCGGGGTAGCTAAGTGGTCAGAGCGCTCGCTTTCCCCAAGTTAGGTTAAGCAGCGTTGAGCGTGGTTACCAGTTGGATGGGTGACCGTTTGCCCGCCTTGGCTTAAGTACAGTTCCCCCCAGTTCACCCAGCTGTAAACAGGTACCTGCCCTCTTTAGGGTCAGGGAAGGTAAGGCAGCAAGGGTGGGAGATGGGCACCGCCCTCAATATGCTGGTCCCTGGAGAAGCTGGGGTCTCTGATGCCTCTCTCCCCTACGACCAGAAAGGTTATGGGACACCTTTACCTTTTTTTTAAAACTTAAAAACAGTTTCATAAGGAAACATTGGCAAACCTCAGAGTTCAAGCCGAGGAATTAACAAAACAAATATGCCAAGAAAAGAACTATAAGTA
>CM060318.1:33337012-33339512 GCA_030674155.1 Stramonita haemastoma
TCGATTTGTGTATGCACATGGCAGTTGAGAGTTTAATCAAGTGTGATGCTGTTAAGAAGAAAAGGGCTGATTGTTCTTCAATTTGTGTTTGTTTTGTTTTTCTTTAACCTTTCTTGACAGTGTCATTCTGTCTTTCTATTCTTCTGCCCTGTCACTTTGGGTTTGGGTTTTTATTTTTATTTTTTATTTTTTTACACGATTCCCATTTTTGACAGACAGATAAACAGAGAGAGAGAGAGAGAGAGAGAGAGAGAGAGAGAGAGAGAGAGAGAGAGAGAGAGAGAGAGAGAGAGAAGACAGACAGACAGACAGACAGACAGACAGACAGACAGACAGACAGACAGACAGACAGACAGACAGACAAAAGAGAGAGAGAGAGAGAGAGAGAGAGAGAGAGAGAGAGAGAGAGAGAGAGAGAGAGAGAGAGAGAGAGAGAGAGAGAGAGAGAGAGAGAGAGAAGAGAGAGATAGTGAGAGATGCACAGACAGAGAACAGACAGACATACACGCACAAGCATACACAGACAGACACACGTATACATAGTTTTATGCATACACAGACACAGACACCCCCCCCCCCCAACACACACAAACACACACACGTGCGCGTGACAGGATAGCCTGAGGGTTAGAGTGATGCGCTCGTGATGTGCCGACTTCTGTCTGTCTATATCTGTCTGTCTGTCTGTCTGTCTGTCTGTCTGTCAATGGTCACGGTAACAAATGACCCAAACACGTTGACCACAACTGCTAGGACTAATGCCTGTCCTGTCTGTGTGTCTGTGTGTATGTGTGTCTCTTTGTCTGTCTGCTTATCTGTCTGTCTGTCTATTTGTCTGTCTGTCTGTCTTTCTGTCAGTGGTTACTGTAACAAACCACACAGACCCAAACACGATGGCTACAGCTGAGAGGAATGACGTTTGTCTGTCTGTCTGTCTGTCTGTCTGTCCGTCAGTGGTCACACCCTCACACATCCCTCTCTCTGCCTCAGTTAACTCCAAAGGCCTTTTTTTGTAGCTTTTATATCATTAGCTGGGAGGGTGAGAAAAATCCATTATCTTTATCCACCCATCTTTATTTCCGTCTGTCTCTCTGTCTCTCGTGTCTGTCTCTGTCCCTGTCTATGTGTCTATGTGTCTGTGTGTCTGTGCCTGTCTCCTTCTGTCAGTCTGTCTGTCCGTATCTCTCTCTCTCTCTCTCTCTCTCTCTCTCTCTCTCTCTCTCTCTCTCTCTCTCTCCTCTCTCTCTCTCTCTCTCTCTTCTCTCTCTCTCTCTCTCTCTCTCTCTCTCTCTCTCTCCTCTCTCTCCTCTCTCTCTCTCTCTCTCTCTCTCTTGGGTGCGGAGTGATCTCCCTTGGAGGTAGGCAGGAATATTATTTTGCTGTGAACTTGTTTATCAAAATAATACACTTCTATCCGATACAATGCCCGTTGTCGGACTACCAACAACGTTGAACGTGACTCTGGATGCCCTGCTCCAAGAAAACCACCTCACTTCGTGGAAAATTGCTGGAAGTGGCGATAGCACAGTCGTTGTGCTACGATTGCAAGCCAGCCCAGTCAGCAACAGCAACATGGCGCAACGCGACACCCTTGTCAGCTCCCGCAGCTACCGACAAAAGCCGCCAAGCCAGATTGACAGAGACAGACGGAGGACAGAAGAGAGGAGAAGGACAGCACAGCGGCAAGAACAGGAGGCAAGTGAAATTGTTACAACAGAGGAACAATCACAGTGTTTATTTGTGCCCACACCTCCTTCAAGCTGCCCTGTGTTTTTTCACTGACACACCCCCTTCTGCCACCAACACGCTGTCACAAGAAGACGCACGTGAAATCCGCCATGCACCGAGCCATGTCAAACAGGCAGAGGACGTCATGCATGCTGACGTGAAACGTGGTGACATTGACCTTGCGTCTGTGTTTACGACGGAAACCACGGATTGTGACGATCGTCTGGCGAAAGTACAGCAAGTTGGAGCAAGTGCTGATGTCATCAAGGACTACGTAGCTGCACTGACGGATAGAACCTTGCAGAGGAGGCTTAAGGACACTCGCAGGAACCAGGACTTCAATCGCGTGTTCACCAGCAAACGGCATACAGACACGCTGGTTTGCGAAACTGACGATCTTGTTTTTCAATTTCAATGGACTGCTGCTGATGACACGCCCCCGGATTTGTTTTGGTTTGTGAAAAGGAACACCAGGCTGATGACCAACAACGAAAAATTTGTCTTCCAGAAGCTGAAGCTGTGGTGCCTTGCCGACCGGGAGAGATTCAAAGATCAAATCAGTGCCGGGCGTGATGTAATGCATGTAATCGTGGACGCTGTTCGATTCTTCCTTGGTTAAATCCGTAGGCGCGCGTGTGTGTGTATATGTGGTGTGTGTGTGTGTGTGTGTGTGTGTGTATGTGTGTGTGCGTGCGTGTGTGTGTATGTGTGTGTGTGTGTGTGAGTGCGTGCGTATATGTGTGTATGTATGTGAATTTGAGGGTGTGTGTAT
>CM060318.1:33344512-33347012 GCA_030674155.1 Stramonita haemastoma
TCTGTCTGTCTCTCTCTCTCTCTCTCTCTCTCTCTCTCTCTCTCTCTCTCTCTCATCCTCTCTCTCTCTCTCTCTCTCTCTCTCTCTCTCTCTCCTCCTCTCTCTCTCTCTCTCTGTCTCTGTCTCTGTCTCTACCCCCCTGTCTCTCCACCCAAACTTCCTCAGTGACTGAAATTTTGCTAGATGCCATTTTGATGTTTTAAGATAAAAAAGACGTATTGACACAACCGCTGATTTCAGTTTTCAAATTTTTGTTTTAGATAGATAATTATTTTTTGTGTTAAGTGCGATTTCCCCATTATATGTTTTTTGCTTGTTTTGTATCGTCAGTATTTTTCTTCTGAATAAACGTCGACATTTTGTGTATAATGGAAAAACCATGTCTTATCTATACCCAGTCGTGAATCTATACTTTCTTATTTTGTTTTGAAGAAATAAACAACAACAACAAAAAGATGGAAAAGATTTCAATCTATGCATTTTTTCCCCAAAGGTTTTATTTGGCAGACAACACTGAATCTTTGATATTAAAGTTATCAATATGATCACACTGTTTTTTTTAAATTTATGCAATATGAGTTTGATGTAGAATTCCTTTTTCTGTTTTGTATTGTATATGATTTACAGTCATGTACATTTCTCTGCGTAAAGTTCGGCTGCGGTACTCTGGCAGAGCACGTGTTCAGATGTCTTATTTCAAGCAATATGATAATTTTTCCTTACGATGACAGCTGATTTTTTTTTTTTACATCTTTAAGGGCGCGCTAGTTTGAACTACACGAGTTTACAGAAGCAGGTGAACCCTTCTGAAAAAAACCCACCTTCATTTGAAACTGAGTCTAATATTATATTTCAAGAAACTCTATTCTGAATACTACATACTGCTCATAACTGTGTTTTTTTTTATCCCTGGTTCAAGGCAAGGTTTGGGGAATCTCCTTACATTTTCCTGCGGTTGGAGATTGGCGTCCTTCCCGATCTCCAAAAAAAGCAGATGATCATTTCCGTTCTATTTTTGAGTTTTCCCAAGTTTCTTAGAAAATAATGTGGACGCTGGAAATATCGGCTGTTGGCTGATGTGGTGTGGCACATAGACTATCCAACGCCTTTTGCTAACTTTGGCAAAACCTGAAATTTGAAAGCAGGATGCTTTACTCATATGACTTAAAACGCTTAAAAGATTTCTATGATGTAAAAAAAAGAATGCAGAGCCAGGCATTTGAAAGACATTTTTGTGTTCTGGACTTTTCTTTTTTTGCAGTAACAGGCTTTCAAGGAAATTTACCCTGCAAAACACATACCCCTCCTGCTTGCAATATGATTAAACAAAATGGTGACAGATGTTTTTGGGTGTGTTTAGGTCAATAAACACAGAATGTGGAAGATGACGAAAAATAGATTGATAATAAGAAATTGAAAAAAGTAAAGAAGAATGGAACAGACCATTAGAATGAGTGTGGGGACAAAACAGCTCAGTGGTCAGAGCACTTGCTTTTCCTGAGTTAAGGTTAAGCACCATCGAGCATGATTGAAAAGTGGATGGGTGACTGTCTGCGCTTCTTGGCTTCATTGCAACCCCTCAGTTCACCAAAATGTAAATGGGTACCTGCCTCCTGTAGGGTCAGGGAAGATAACGCAGCAGAGGAGAGATGGGTGCCGCCCTCGAAATGCTGGCACCTGTAAAGCTAAGGTCTCTGGCATCTCGTCTCACCATCAACTGCATAGGTTATGGCAACACTTGTAGTCTTACCTTTAGAATGAGTCTTCTTCCTTAGAATCTTTACATGTTTGCTCTGTGGGAGGAAAAAAATAACCAGCTCCAAGAACTCGAACGATGAACCTCTGATGTCAGAAACGCGCACACTACATGGAGGCACACAGCTACTTGGCTTTAAATAGATTTTATTCAAAATTTGGAACAGACATTGAAAACAAACTTTGGAATCATAGCAACAAAAGCTTGTAGCTTATAATGTGCTCAATTTAACAATGAAAATTTACATGAAAACGACGGCCATTGAGCTGCAATGTACCAACCAACACAAAAACCAAAAAAAAAATTATCAATTGCAATCTTTACTAGAAAAAGGAAAAAATACTCAAAGAAGTATTATCTATTTGTAGATAACACACACAAAAGTAGTGAGAATAGAATATATTGAAAAGAACAACAACAACAATGACGAAAAAAAACCAGAGAAGGAGAGATAGAATGAGAGACCAACTTCGGAAAATACCATCTTCAAAAGCTACTTCTACCAAAAAAAGATTACTTCCTCCCATTCATCATCCAAATCGTAAAGTAGTAGGATTTGAAATAAGAGGGAAAAAATGTTCATCCACAGAAATACACTTTCCATAAATACGAAAAAGAACAACTTGACATTTTTAGACACAAGAAGGAAAAGGTATTGCGCAAAAAGGATGTCCGGAAAATTTTTTTGATGCTCTAGAAAATTGGAAAGGATTTTTAGAGATAGGGTGTGGAGAGGAAAAGAGG
>CM060318.1:33352012-33357012 GCA_030674155.1 Stramonita haemastoma
AGGACAATTGAATGTAAAACTTTGCCAGAAACATTTTCAATATCAAAATCATGGTTCAGTGCGCTTTTGTGCATGTGTGCAAGACACTTTCATCAAACAGATACAAGATCTGAAAGAGATGAATTCTGGTTTCATTCCTCAAGAGTTTTTCAGTGCAAATACACATTGATTTCCCCGTTGGAAAGGAGGTCGCTACAGTGCATGCATGGCGCCAGCTCTTGTGCCTGTCTGCCTTGCATGCATGCTTCTAGTTTCCTATCAGGTGGCTTTTTTTTTCTACAGAGTTTTTGCAAGGGACAACCCCCTGTGCTAAATAATGATGGTGTAACACATTTCCTGGAACAATCTTTTTTTTTCGCTAGAACCATCTTTTACACATATACATAATGTGTAATATAGCAGGCTGTCTCTGGACTTAAAATCGTTTCCAAAGGCTGGCAACCAGACCATTATTTACGACCAAATCCTTTAGGATGAAAACGTTCAGATTCTAATAGGATGTAAACCGCGAACAGTTTAGACGGGCACATCACTTCTGGACCACAAGTCACCTTCGCAAAACCATCACTTCCCTCCCTTTACCCACAGTGTGCAATAGTGGGATTTGAGAAACATGCTATCTAAGGGAAAAAAATGTTCATGTACAAAAGGGGAAATAATTGATTTTGTTTTATTTTATGGAATAGAAATAGCATTCTGTGCAAAAAGCATGTCCGCAGATTTTATTACGTTGTGGAAAATGGGAAAGGGGTCTGTAGAGATATGGTGTGAAATGGAAAAGAGGGATTGAGGACTTAGGAGTAACGATGTTGGGTAAACGTGTTGCCTTTTTTATGTCTCTGCTAGACACACGTGTGTGTGTGTGTATGTATGTATGTGTGTGTATGTGTATGTGTTGTGGTGTGTGTGTGCGTGTGTGCGTGCGAGCGTGTGTGTATGTGTGTGTGTGTGTGTGTGTGTGTGTGTGTGTGTGTGTGTGTGTGTGTGTGTGTGTGTGTGTGTGTGTGTGTGTGTGTGTGTGTGTGTGTGTGTGAAAGTGCTATGAAACAAAAAAAAAGAAGTCGAGACAAGACAAGAAAAAAAACACACCATCTTACAGCATAGTGTAAAGTGCTCCTGACTTTTTGCATAGCATACTTTAAATCTACTGCAAAAAATAGAAACATGAGAATAAAATGGTGGCGGTATGAAGGAAAGTAAAATCAAATTTTTCTTCTCTGAAAGAGCGTGGCTATTATATTGCATATTCTTTTTTTTTTAAACAAAGAAGATTTCTCTGTGTAAAACTAAGCTGCTGTCTCTGGTAAAGAACACGTCACCATAAAAGCAGCGCCACCCATTAAAAAAAAGTGTGTAAGTGCATTTGTTTCCCACTGAAGGAATCTTTGCCAGCGATAACTCTCTTGTTGCCATGTTTTGTTACTTTTCTTTTTTAACATGCGCTCCTCAATTTGTAACGCACACAATGCCTCTGTTTTTTTCCCTATTCATCCGAAAGGCTAGCACCAGACCACCACTCAGTCTTAAACAACGAGGGAGAAAGAACGGGTTTAAAGTGAGGATGGAACCCGAGACTTCTCACTCTCCAAGGCTGGCGCGTGCGTTACCTCTAGACTATCGATCCCTAAAGCGTTGCACAGTGAGATTCCCCTAATAAAATTTCAACGCTAACCACATTACACTTAATCGTGTTGGGCCCAATCGCGGTGCACTGGAGGCATCTTATAGTGTCACAGACCTCATCCATTACCTGAAACTGGAAGTGGGAGAAAAAGTCTGAGAGAAAAGTTACCACGAGTAGTAACTCTTTTCTTTGCTTTTTTTCTTCTTCTTCATTTGTCACTTCATTTTTTTTCTCTTTGTCATATTCTGACTTTATATATTTTTTTGTTCTCTGTGATTAAAATAAGTGTCAGATTCTGATGTGTCTGTTTTAATTTCTTTACTAGGGGGGGGGGGGGAGGAGCTCAAATACTAACCCCCTAAACACTCCTAACACAACACACCGCACACGCGACACGCCACACAACACAATACACACACGCGCGCGCACGCACACCCACACACAAGCGCACACACACACAACACACACACACACACACACACAACACACACACACACACAACACACACACACACACACAAGACGCACATCACAAGATACTAAGTCAAAAACAAGAAATAAAACCTTGAAAACCTCTTACAACTACAAGTACGTCTAGAGAAAGTAATCGTTATTTCTTCACTCACTTACATATTCTTAATTGATGTTGTCGTGAAAGATTTCAACGCTTAAGGATTGAATAAACAAAGAAGAGAACTAGAAATAAAAATAATAAAACATACACATACATCAGCTTTGACACTTAACACGTACAACTTCATACGAAATAAGCAAATCGCTCCTAGAACGCAAAGGAAATAATTCCAATATTTACCAGTAGGTCCTCAAATTTCTCCTTGAGAGTAAAATTATGTCAGCTAAATTTGGCATAGATCACGTCGACATAAAATGACGTAGATAAAAAATTCACCCACCGATAAGGTAAAAAAAAATCTCGAAAGCTAATTAATTCTAATCACCAAAATCTATATTGAAAACCCTCTTAGAATCATGGGGCAGCTTTTTGTGATTCCTGATTTAAAACTCATAAAAATAAACACCAAAACATTTCATTTAGGAGAAACATTAAAAAAAAAAATCGGAAACTTTAGCCATTTTATGGTCTTAAACTTTCTCTTAATGCTGCTCTTGATGCTGACAAAATTTTATTTTGTGTATACTGAAAAGTGGTATAAATGTGGTAGGGGATACAAGGAAAGATATGGTTTTTAATTAAATTCTTAATACATTGCATTGCTAAACTGAGATCCCACATAGCATTTTACTACACTCCTCTCATTGCAGAATCTCGTTGAAATGGTTAGCATTATTCTTTTGCGACCAAGGTGCTCAAATACGCAGTACAGAGGGCATTTTATCTCACGTATATCGTCTGATAATTAACCAATAAAGATGATTTATATGAATTCCAGAATAATGTAAAAACCATTTTGAAAATATTTCTTGATCACAAAAATCAGAAAATTTATTGTTAACACATGAATTGAGTTTGATTGAATTGAATACTGAACGTTCTCAAAATCTAGCATATTGTTGTTATAAATTGCTTGCAATCAAGCATTTGTTATTTGATTGCCCAATTTCTGTTGACGAATACATACACAAGTATTTATAAAAAACAACAACAACTAGTTTTAATAAGCTGTACACAACTTTCACAATTCATAACATTAGTTTCAGAAGTCATACATTTTTTTCGGGAAAGATCTTTTATCTTTCTATCTATCTATCTATCTATCTATCTATCTATCTATCTATCTATCTATCTATCTATCTATCTATCTATCTATCTATCTATCTATCTATCTATCTATCTATTTCTATCTATTTCTATTATCTTTTCTTTCTTTCTATCTATCATATCTATCTATCTATCTATCTATCTATCTATCTATCTATCTTCTATCTATCTATCTATCTATCTATCTTCTATCTATCTATCTATCTATCTATCTATCTATCTCTCCTCTCTTCATCTCTCTATCTCTCTATCTCTCTCTTATCTCTTATCTCTCTATCTGTCTGTCTGTCTGTCTGTCTGTCTGTCTATATGATCTATGTATCTATGTATCTAGTATCTATGTATCTATGTATCTATGTATCTATGTATCTATCTATCTATCTATCTATCTATCTATCTATCTATCTATGTAAGTGTGTATGTGTTTATCAGGACAGACAGACAGACAAAGACAAAAGACACACATAAAGATGGGGTGTGTACAGGAGTGACTGTGGGCTTGTCTAACATCACCAAGCATTGAATACATATCAAACAAAACAAAACTAAACAAACAAAAGCTAAGCAAGAGGCATCCAAGTATTGCATCAAGTAATCTGCCAGTTAACCAAGTTGTGGAATAAAGCATCCTTCTCACATGCATGCAACGACGTGGAGGACACACTCGCAATCATATTCAAGACCGAGACAATCAGGTTGAACGTGATGCAATCGGAATGAAATGAATCGCTAATAAGAGAGAGAGAGAGAGAGAGAGAGAGAGAGAGAGAGAGAGAGAGAGAGAGAGAGAGAGAGAGAGGAGAAGAGAGAGAAGAGAGAGAGAGAGACAGAGACAGAGACAGAGAGAGAGAGAGAGAGAGAGAGAGAGAGAGAGAGAGAGAGAGAGAGAGAGAGAGAGAGAGAGAGAGAGAGAGAGGAGCAACGAGACGAAGAGAGAGAGAGAAGAGAAACAGAGAGAGTAAGAGAGGACGTGTGACGAAGACGCAGAACAGACAGACAGACACGACAACCAGACAGACAAGACAGACAACGTACAGGACAGAACAGAGACAGACAGACAGACAGACGAGAGAGACGAGAGAGACGGAGAGAAGAGAGAGAGAGATCGTAGATAAAAGAGAAGAAGATGAGAGAAGAAGAGAGAGAGAAAGAGCACACAAAGGCATCCACCTCCACACACAGCACGCACGCACGCACGCACACACACACACACACACACACCACACACACACACACACACACACACACACACACACACACACACACACACACACACACACACACACACACACACACTACCCATTTTCAGCACTCGCACACAGAACGTGGATAAAACGGATGCGGACGTCGTAAAGAACGCAACGAAAACAAAAGAACAACTGTGTTCTTTTGATGGAAGAAAAACAAGCGGAACATGTATAATCATACAAGAAAAATGGTTGAAGTTAAAGGGAATAGTAGAGAAAGGGATGTGGACATTTATTATTTTAAATTTTATGTTATTCATTTATTTATTTATTTTATTCTTTTATATCGAGGATTATCGGATAAGTACCATTGTGCTTTTTTTTTTTTACATCCAGTCCCCGCGTGTATGCAATTTTTTAAATGTCATCTGCTCCCACCGCCACACGAT
>CM060318.1:33374512-33394512 GCA_030674155.1 Stramonita haemastoma
TCTCTTTCTTTCTCTTCTCTCTCTTCCCCTCTCTCCCTCCCTCTTCTGTCTCTGTGTCTGTCTTTCTGTCTGTCTTCTGTCTGTCTGTCTTCTGTCTTCTGTCTCTCTTCTCTCTCGTCTCTTCTCTTCTTTTCTTTCTTTTATTTTTCTTCATTGCTGTTATGCTTTCTTTTTTTATTACCTTCTAGTATTTGTTTTAAGTCACACTCTAGATTCACAGCGCACCCTTTTGGTCGGACAAATAGGATTTGCGTTCAGAATAATTGACGATCAGTCAGTCTTTTAGCCAAAAATGGGTCTGCAATATTGTGCTGATACCTCAGCAACTTGTCTGTCTTTTCTGTTCTGTCTGTTCCTGTCTGTCTGTCTGTCGTTGTCTGTCTATCTGTCTAGTCTGTGTGTCTGTCTATCTGTTGACTTTTGTCATTGGAGGGCAAGAATTTTCACACATTGGTTTTGTCTTCATTGCATAATTATCATGCTTATTTCTTGTTTTATTTAACAGCGGTATATTTGCTGAGTAGTGTTCTTGTCAGACTCATACAGAACAGACAAAGACAGCCACACAGACAGAGAGCCACCAGCAGCCACACAGACACGACCACACAGCACAGGCCACACACAGCACACACAGACAGCCACACAGACAGCACACAGCACACAGACAGCCACACATCAACAGACAGCCAACACAAAGACAGCCACACAGACCACAGAGCCACACAGACAGCCACACCGACAGCCAACAGCCACATAGCAGACAGCCACACAGACAGCCAACGCACAGACACACGCAGCCACAGAACACACATCCACACAGACAGCCACACAGACAGCCACACAGACAGCCCACAGACAGCCACACAGACAGCCACACAGACAGCCCACACAGACAGCCACACAGCCCAAATCCACAATCACCACACAGACAGCCACACAACAAGACACACAAAGACAACACACACAGACAGCCACACAGAGACAGCCACACACACAACCACACACACACACAACACAGCAACCTCATTGAGATAGGGACAAAGAAAAAGAACAACAAAACAACAGCAAAATAACCAAAACGAGCGACAAAAGAAAGAGAGAATGAATTCCTCTGGTTACCTTCACAAACTATTCCATCAGGATGAAAGGAACGCCATGACATCCTTGCAGATCTTAACGGCATGCAATTAACCGCTTTCGACCAATGGCTTTGATATTCTATCGTCCCCCCCACCACCACCACCTCGCCACCCCACCTCCCCTCATGATTCTATTTATCCTGCAAGCCCTCAATCCATAATGCTAGAGTGCTGTGGTTGGTCGCTTCGGGAGCTAGAGATTCTATAAAGCAGCTAAGATGCTCAGAATAAATTCATGTGTGATTACGATGAAATATATGTGTTTTTTTTTCATCATTTCCTTTAACAGACTTACACGGCTACTTGCTACTCAAAGTACAAATAGCTCAATCATCGATTTTTTTAAAATCAAGAAACGTTTTATAGATAACATACAGAAATTCACTATCATGAAATCGTGGTTAACTTTCTACAAAGTGTATGTACTGAAACCATTTTTATCAAAACTTAGTAAACTGCATTTGTTTAAAGTGCTCCAACTTTTCCATTTCATATTTGTATTCAGAAAAAATATACCAGCATTAGGCTTTATTTTACGATCCTCATTTTTATACAAAAACTTTGCTAGCAGTATTATCAATTCTACCACTTTATCAGTTTTTGTAATTGCATTAGTGCCAAATAGCACTATTTTCAAATTAAGGTTCATCTATCGCAATGATAGTAATTCTGTTTTTAAAAAACATTTCGAAGTTCTCTCCAAAAATTCTGTACAAGTACACTCCCATAATAATGATTTATAGTGTCGTTTTCATTGTCACTTAAATTGCAAATCAACAAAAAGAAATCTATTTTGCATCCAAAATACTTAAAATCAAATTAGAGTAGATCCATCTATTCAGGAGCTTTTTTCGTTTTTCATTATTAAATTTGTTTAGTACTTTGAAGCTTCTAGTGGAGTGAAAAAAGCCTCCAGCTGCTCTGATTCTGTTTTGTGTAACTTTGTTTTTTTTCTGTGAAAAAAAAACTTGTTTTTTTCACGTTACCTTGTTTGTGGGAAAGGTAATCGGTATTCCCAAGTTTTTTCAAAATCTTCATGTAAGAATAGCTTGTAGATATTAATTACTTTTTTCCTATTTTCATATTCAACATGCATATAAATCCATCTGCAGTCGTCTCTTTCAAACTCTTGCGTGGCAATTACTGTGTTTCAGCATAATGGCTTGGTTGAAAAAGAAAACTGTATTTGAAAAAAGTACTTTTTTCCTCTGGTATGGTGCGAATTCAATAAACGGGAAGGCTGGATGTAAGCAATGTCAGCTTACATGTTACTGATATAGAATACTTGAAACAAAAAATTCTGTTTTGCTTTGTTCCCTCTTTGTCTTGTCTCATATTTTAATGTCTCCTGATGTGTTTGTGTCTCAGACAGCCTCCGTATTTGTTTCTCTTCCACCTTTCCTTTATTTTGTCCTTGTTTTCCATCCTTTCCTTCAGAAGAAAAAGCACATGCTATGATAACAATAAATTTATTTTTAACTTGGCCTGCCTGAGGAAAGGCAAATCAATACTTAACAGGGAAAGCACGGAAACACAAGAACTGGCCTTAGGGCATAACTATTTATTATACCTTATGTAGACTGCTTCGATTCTGTTTTGGGTAAGACTATCTACTAAACACACTGTAAATTACTTTTGTTTTCTACTGTTTTTGAAGACAATTCATTAATAAAACCATACAGATGTAGTTTTCTTGCTGATTTTTTGTGTGTTACATTCAGGTTTGTTTTTGCTTTCTTTTTTGACATGACATAAACATTAAAAACGGAATAAAAAAATTATAGAGTACAAATCTGGATACTTTTAAATATTAACAGCAAGTATTTTGCTTTTCCATTGTTTGTTCATTGTTTTTCCCCTCTTTACTGATTACGTTTTGTATTTGTTTCCCCTTTTTATGAATCTTTTCCTCGTCTACATCTTCTCTTCCTTGTCTCCTCCTCCTCCTCCTCCTCCTTTTTAGCATCATTATTCCTGTTGCAGAGAACACACACAAAAAATATCTAAGGTTGTTATGAGTGATCGAATCATTTCCCGTACCCTAGAGAAACAAAACAAAAATCTACTTGTGTCTCTCCTCTCTCTCTAAAGAAGCCAATAATTGGACTCTTCATATCCTCTGTCTTTTCCTCATGCCACACGCAGTGGTAATATTATTTTTTTCTTTTTTCTTTTTCTTCTGATCTCTTTCTCCTTCGTTTGCAGTCATCAGCAAATCACCAGGCCCAAATATTGCCTGGGGCAATGTGAATGTCTCTGACCTTAAGAGGAGGGTCTGAAAGGAAAACAAGAAGGTTGGGGGGAACATGCAGGAAGGGGAGCTGAACTGAGAGACTCTTAATGCTGAAAAACTGTGCTTCATTACAGAATGATATAGGAGGAGAAATAAAAAGAATGAAAGGGGAACAGTGAAGGGAGAAAAAGAAGGAAGGAAAGAAAGATAAGAAAGAATGCAATTTGAACGTTGAAAAGGAAATAAAATATAGAAACTCGTGGTTGAAAAAGAAGGAGAGAAAAAAGACAGAAAAAGACACAGGAGAAATACATTCTCAAAAACAAAATAAAAGACATACAAAGCTAAAAACAATAACAACAATGACGAAAAATAAACAATAAAATCAGAAAAAAAGGGAAAAATGAAATAAAAGCCCTCTACTGCTTATAACTACGCACATAATAATTATCATCGTATATTGTCATTATTTTTATTTGTACTGCTACGTTTTTGTTGTGTACACTGTACGGCTTTACTTCCGACAAACTGGCTTTATTCAGGCCAGGCTAGCCTCTTGGGAGCTGTGGTGTCCCCACAATTCGGCGAAATCATCAGCATATCATCATAGATGATGATCATGATCATACCACCACCCACCACACCACCACCATCACCACACATCATCATCACACACCATCATCCACATCATCATCATCATCATCTCGTCATCGTCATCGTCCCAGTCCCCTCCCGCCCTCGATCTCATCATCATCATCATCATCATCATCATCATCATCATCATCATCATCATCATCATCATCATCATCATCATCATCATCATCATCATCTGCTTGTGTCTTAGCCACCACCAAACGCTTGTTGAAAAGGGAATTTTCACCCTAGGGTTAACATCAGTACTAACTGATTGCATGCCGCGAAAGAGCTTTGGATGAGACTGTACACAGAGGTATCGTGTGCGAATACACACAGAACATCTTACGCACACTTAAAAAAAAATCCTCGTCCGCCTTTAGGGAGAGTCGAATAAGCGCCAGTGGGAGAGGGCAAGAACATTTATAAACCCATGCACAACTGCGATTAGATTAAAACAAAAGTGTGCCCTGATGTCATTCCTTTATCTCTCAAAACAAAAGAATGAATAATGTAGAGAAATAGTTCTTGGGGCAATGAGACTGTGTATGTTTCCATTTTGTGCAAGAAAGGAGCACAAAAAAGGGAAAAGACCGCAGAATGGGTTGTGTGCGCGTGCTGAGTTGAACAATTCCAATCGTGAAAACAGCTGTTTATTTAAGAAATGTATATTATATATATATATGTCTTCTTTGTCTGTCGGAGTGTACTGTATGAGGATATCTACCTACTATCTATCTATCTACTATCTACTATCTATCTACTACTACCTATCTACTCTATCTATCTACTACTACCTATCTATCTTCTCTCTGTCTGTCTTCGTCTCGTCTTCTCTACCTACCTACCTACCTACCTACCTACCTACCTACCTACCTACTATCCTACCTACTATCGATCGATCGATCTATCTATCTATCTATCTATCTATCTTCTATCTCTCTATCTATCTATCTATCTATCTATCTATCTATTATCTATCTATTATATTATAAAGAAAACAGAGGGGAAGGAGAGAAAAGCTAAGAAATAACACACTAATTTTCATCAGAAAAGATAAAAGAAACCAAAATGGAATACAGAAAGCAAAATTATGAATACGAAAAAAATAGGTACGAAGAATTAAATCTGAAAGAAAAGAAAAATAAAAGAATGAAAGAAAGACAAAAAAAGAAAGAGGGAAAGAAAGAAAGAGAAAATAAATAAGGGTAAGCCAAAACAAAAGGACAGGAAAAAAAAAGCAAACAAATGGAAAAAAGGCGCAAACAAACACGAACCAAAATTAAACACAATCGAAAAAAATAGAAAACACGCAAGAAAATAGAAAAAAAAAAAAAAAGAAAAAAAGAAATGGTTTTATTTTAAAATCAGAAATGACCTTCTTAGCTCATTGCTGAACGCAGTAAACAGTTGCTGAGAAGTGGAGTTTGATCCCGTATCAAAGTCATGTTTACCTTGAAGGACTGGTTGAAATCAGCTGCTCTCTGGCTGGGGCATAAAATAGCATGGGAGCAGCCAGCACAATCAAATTACATAAATAAATAAAATAAATAAATAAATAAAAATAAATAATAATACTATACATACATACATACATACATACAACATACATACATACATACATACATACATACATACATACATACATACATACATACATACATAACATACATACATACATATACATACATACTACATACATACACACAATATATACATATATCACTGATCTTGATACACAGACATATTTCATCAGATATAGCGTCTGGTTATCTTGATCTTCATAGACTGCATCATGACGAACGTGTTGTTCTGACACACTATGGGCCAGCACCAACACCTGTTGTTGCCACACACTGTTTCACAAGGCGCCCAACCACATAGGAGAAGCCATCAGCTATATCACAGTGGTGACAAAGCACCTAGTAGGTCCTCCTAAAGAGCTCAACACGCTATGACACAATTATTATGACAAAGCCCATTGGTTCCCCTGGACAAACACACACACACGTGCCGCGCGCACGCACACAAACACACACACACACACACATGACACGCCCATGCATGCATCCACACACGCACACACGCACGCATGCACACACACACACCACACACACCCACGCACACACTCACTGATATGCGCGTGCATGCAATCACACACGCACGCACGCACACACGCACGCGCGCGTGCACACACACACACACAACACGCACACCACACACACACACACACACACACACACACACACACACACACACACACACACACACACACACACACACACACACACACATATAAAAATTATATATTATATATATAAACATATATAATAAATTAAATAACACACACACACACACACAACACACACATAATATATCACTGATCTTGATACACAGACATATTTCATCAGATAGTGTCTGGGGTTATCTTGATTTCATTGCATGCATCATAAGGAACGTGTTGTTCTGACACGCTATGTATGGGCCAGCACCAGCACCTTGCTATGCCACACACTGTTTCACAGGGCAGCCAGCCCCATAGGAGAAGTAACCCGCTATATCACAGTTGTGACAAAGCGCCTAGTAGGTCCTTCTGGAGAGCTCAACACGCTATGACACAATTATTATGA
The DNA here is from genome assembly GCA_030674155.1 of Stramonita haemastoma. Taxonomy (NCBI): domain Eukaryota; kingdom Metazoa; phylum Mollusca; class Gastropoda; order Neogastropoda; family Muricidae; genus Stramonita; species Stramonita haemastoma. The sequence continues at coordinate 33,381,148 of CM060318.1, forward strand.
CAGAGCCCATTGGACAAACAAACACACACATACACTGGCACGCGCGTGCATGCAACCACACACGCACACACACACACACAACAAACACACATACACGCACACTGACACGCGCGTGCATGCAATCACGCACGCACACACGCATGCCACACACACACACACAACACACGCGCGTGCATGCAACCACACACGCACGCACGCATGAACACACACACACACAACACACACACGCGCACACACAACACCACAATAACACACACAACACACACACACACACACACACACACACACACACACACACACACACACACACACACACACACACACACACACTAATATCGCTTTTGTGAAGAAATGTAACATTGAAGACCACACACACAGACACACAGACACAGAAACAGTCAAAGACACACACACACACACACACACAACAACACACACCAGACACAGACACAGACACACAGACACACACACACACACACAACACCACACACACACACAACAGACACACACACACACACACACTCACACACTCACACACACACAATGCAAAACAATACATCACAATATAATGCAATACAATATAATGCAATACAATACACTTTAAAACAGTACATTTCAAGGCAATACAAAGCAATGTCAATCTAATCACAACAACAGCAACAACGACGAACGCACGCAGAATATAATATTGTGCATACAGTAAAAAACAAACAAACCCCGTTTGAGAGAGAAGGCCATTATGTAACGGTAGGAATATATGGCAAAATTACCACCAAAAACCCAGAACTCCCCCCCAAAAAGCAAAAAAACAAAACTAGAATTAAACTTCATACACACTGGTGTTGTGTTTAGACATCAAAAACACTTTATTATCTTACAGACAGAGAAATTCAAGCATCATCACCACCGAAATCCGAATGCGGCTACCTTAATGGTTGGCAAAAGCGGCCACATACAAAAAAATCTTATCATTGGCGAACCTTGGAGCTCTAGTCGAGGAACTGGGCAAAAAAAAAAGCTATCCCAAGAAAAAAGTGCAAAGCAGAAAAAAAGATCAGAAGAGAAAAAGAGGACAATAAAGACAGATTAAAAAAAACAGAAACAGACGCATCCTAGTTTCATTAGACAAAGAAATGAAAAAATCATGACAGACAAATAAAGAAAAAGAGAAAAACAGACAAGTATGAAATAAACAACAAAAAACTAGCTAGATAAATAGACAAATACATAAACCATTAATAAATAAAATAAACGACAAATGAACGAACGAATCAAAGAAATGAACAAATAAAAAAAAAACACAAGTAGAAAAGAAAAAAAGAGAAAAAATTAAATAAAAAAAGAACAGAGAAATATAAAAACAACAAATAAAAACATACAGAAAAACAAAAGAGGGAGCAAATGCAGTAAAATTTATGTTTTCTTTCTTAGTCATCTCTTCTTCTTCTTCTCTGTCTCTGTCTCTGTCTGTCTACTGTCTTCTCTTCTCCTCTTCTGTCTCTCTTGTCTCTCTCGTCTGCTGTCTCATCTCTATCTCTCTCTCTCCTCTCCTCTCTCTCTCTCTCTCTCTCTCTCTCTCTCTCTCTCTCTCTCTCTCTCTCTCCTCTCTCTCTCTCTCTCTCTCTCTCTCTCTCTCTCTCTCTCTCTTACCCCCCTCTCTCTCTCAACCCCCCCCCCCTCTCTCTCTCTCTTCCCCCCCCTCTCTCTCTCTCTCAACCCCCCCCCCTCTCCTCTCTCTCTCTCTCTCGTTAGCTTTCTGTCTCAAAGCCAACCATTTTCGTTTTTATTTTTTTATGGAATCGTCTTGACATGTTCTTGTTTCGTTGTTGTTACTCTTCTATCTCCCTTTTGTCATGCTTTTTTTTTGGTTGTGTAGGATTTTTTTTTTCTCAGCCTAATTTTCTCACAGTTGTAACTGTTAACAAAGATCGATTTTCCCATTTGCCTGCCTGTCTTATTCCTTTGAGATACTCTTTTCCACCGTGTTTCTCTGATTCTTTCTTTCGCTGGGTCATTATTACGGTGTTGTGTGTGTAGTGGTGTGTGTGTGTGGTGTGTGTTGTGTGTGTTGTGTGTGTGTGTGTGTGTGTGTGTTGTGTGTGTGTGTGTGTGTGTGTGTGTTTGTGTGTGTGTGTGTGTGTTGTGTGTGTGTTGTGTGTGGTGTGTGTGTTTGTGTTGTGTTGTGTTGTGTGTGTTTGTGTTGTGTTGTGTTAGTGTTGTGTGTGTGTGTGTGGTGTGTGGTGTGTGTGTGTGTGTGTGTGGTGTGTGTGTGTGTGTGTGTGTGTGTGTGTATGTGTATGTGTGTGTTGTGTGTGTGTTTGTGTGTGTTGTATGTGGTGTGTGTGTTGTGTATGTGTATGTTTGTTTGTGTGTGGGGTGTGTACGTGCGTGCGCGCGTGCAGTCACACACGATGGCATTCCTTTAATGTCAGTAAAACAGTTTTTAAAAAAGTTTCGTGGTAATGCATTTGGAATGTGTTACAGTGTACATTGTTTCATGCAGTCCTCCATGCGAGCTAATTTAACCTTAACACTTAAAATTTGAACCGTGGTGTGTGTTGTGTGTGTGTGTGTGTGTGTGTGTGTGTGTGTGTGTGTGTGTGTGTGTGTGTGTGTGTGTGTGTGTTGTTGTGTGTGTGTGTAATATCTGCATAGCTACACATGCGTGCGCACACACGCGCGTGCATGTAGGTATATATATGCGTTTCCAAGCCAAACATCTTTTTATGATAATGAGAGCAGGATGGCTTGTAAACACATCTGCACACGGTCTCTGCAAATACCTCTCCGTTTATAAGAATAGGGGGGGGGGGGAGGGGGAGGAAGATCAAAGCCTTCAAAGCAAAGACAGAAACAGCTGAACTCAGTTCTAGTTGGAACTGATGGATGGATGAGGAAGAACACCCTGATCTTTATGTAGAATAAATAACTCATCTACTGACAAACAGGTCTGGGTGTCGTGGCTGATTGGAGAAAAGGTGACCTGGCTTTTGTGTGCCTGAAGGAAATCATCTGATTTTGGAGGGTGCAGACTGGAGTCATCAAAAGGGCAGCATGCAGCAAAGAGCATCAGAAGTCATAACAGAGATGTTTGATACTATTGGATCAAACAGTATTTAAAGGATGTTATAGCCACGTGGTTAAGATCATTCGATTTTAGTCTTACAATTCCATGGAGTCGTGTGTTCGAATTTTGGTAATGTCATGCGAATGATTACAGGTGGTGATTTTATTTTTAGAAATCTCATGTCAACTTCGGGTGCAGATTTGCCATGCCTTGATTCCCTTTCGTGTACTATACACATGCAGAATTTATTTATTTTTATTCTTTTATATCGAGGATAATGGAAATAAGTACTCGTGCTGCTTTTACATCCAGTCCCCATGTGCATGCAGATTTGTAAATCTTGTCATCTGTTCCCACCGGTACACTATAGCCTACTCTTACCAAAAGCGGAACAGGATTTAACGTGTGCGCAAGATGATCTACGTGCATTCGCACACGAGGCCTCAGTTTATTGTTCCAGAAGATCAAATATGCACGTTACAGATCCCACAATTTATGTCAGTGTCTGGTGGGTTAGGGAAAAAAAAGAACATACTATCCAGCATACGTCTCCGAAACCGAAATGCGGCTACCTTTATGGTGGGTAAAAACGGCCGCTAACACGAAACCTCACCACCATTGGTGAACCACAGAGTTCTGAGTAAGTAACGGAAAGAATCTGTTATTCAGGTCCGGACCTGGTGATATCATTTCTAAAAGAAAGAAAATTGCCGTGCAAAGTTCCGATGACATTATTTTACGAAAAAAGAAAACAGTGCTGATATAACCAAGTAACACGTCTCTAGGGAACTGCCAAGAGTGCTGATATAACCAAGTAACACGTCTCTAGAAAACTGCCAAGAGTGCTGATATAACCAAGTAACACGTCTCTAGAAAACTGCCAAGAGTGCTGATATAACCAAGTAACACGTCTCTAGAAAACTGCCAAGAGTGCTGATATAACCAAGTAACACGTCTCTAGAAAACTGCCAAGAGTGCTGATATAACCAAGTAACACGTCTCTAGAAAACTGCCAAGAGTGCTGATATAACCAAGTAACACGTCTCTAGAAAACTGCCAAGAGTGTGGATATAACCAAGTAACACGTCTCTAGAAAACTGCTAAGAGTGCTGATATAACCAAGTAACACGTCTCTAGAAAACTGCCAAGAGTGCTGATATAACCAAGTAAAACGTCTCTAGAAAACTGCCAAGAGTGCTGATATAACCAAGTAACACGTCTCTAGAAAACTGCCAAGAGTGCTGATATAACCAAGTAACACGTCTCTAGAAAACTGCCAAGAGTGCTGATAATATAACCAAGTATAACGTTTCTAGAAAACTGCCAAGAGTGCTGATAATATAACCAAGTATAACGTTTCTAGAAAACTGCCAGAGTGCTGATATAACCAAGTATAAACGTCTCTAGGAAACTGCCAAGAGAAAGAGAACACAAGAGTAGACAGGAAGAAAATAACCAACAGAGGACGTACGATGATAGGAAATGGATGGGCAAACTGTTTGGTTTTTGGGGGCAAGAACAAGCTTTGTAACTTAAGCCACACACACACACACACACACACACACACACACACACAACCACACACACACACACACACACACACACATATATATATATATATATATATATATATATATATATATATATTATATATATATATTATATATATATATCATTGAAATCTTTTCAGCGCTATGTCCTAGCCACTTTCCACCAAGTTTACCCCCCAAAAACAAAACCAACCCAAAAGAAGACAATGTGAATTCTCTCTTTATCTCCTCGCTATAAAAAAAGTTCAAGCCAAAAAACACATTTCCTACAAGGAAGCTTCACTCGCCATCTATAGCTTCTCTCAGAGTTGATGTTTTCTTCTGTTTGGCTGTTAGCTTGTTGTTGTTGTTCCCAGGCTTTTCTGGGCTTAAGCGCCTTGGAGATCACCTGGAACAGGCACTCTGTCACACTCATCACTACCGGAATCTGTGGGGAACGACTGTCTGCAAGAGAAGTTTGCGTGTATCGCTATTTTTCCAAAATACCTCGCTCCAAAATATACGCTGGCTGTACTCCGGCCAAGGTTTGTTTTTGTTTTTTTTGGTCACCTTTCTCCTGTGATGTAGGATACAAGCTGTTATTGCTATATAGGAACTTGTCGTGGATAAAGAACAATCCCTGCATGGTGTTCTGAAGCGTAACGATATTTTCAAGTGAGCGTTGACTCTGTGCTTACGTCATTTTTTGTTGCAGCCTTTGACTTGAGTCATGTTTTCTTCTATGTGTGTGTTGTGTGTGTGTGGGGTGTGTGTGGTGTGTGTGTGTGTGTGTGTGTGTGTGTGTAGAGGGGCGTTGTGTTGTGTTGTGTTGTGTTGTGTTGTGTTTGTGTTGTGTGTGTGTGTGTGGTGTGTGTGTGAGAGAGAGAGAGAGAGAGAGAGAGAGAGAAGAGAGAGAGAGAGAGAGAGATGAGAGAGAGAGAGAGGATGAGAGAGGAGAGAGAGTGGTGGTGTGTTGGTGCGCTTGGACATGTGTGTTTATTTTATATATTTTTATTTATTCTTTTATATCGAGGATACTGGAATAAGCACTCATGTGCTTTTTTTACATCCGGTCCCAATGTGTATGCAGTTTTGTAAATCTTGTCATCTGTTCCCACCGGCACACAATGGCCTACTCTTACGAAAAGCGGAACAGAGTTTGGTGTGTTGCAAGATGTTCAGCGTGCGTTCGCACACAGGGCCTCGGTTTATTGTCTCATCCAAAGAATTTGTGGGGAGGGTGGAATCAGCATTGATGTTAACTCCAGGGTAAAAATCCCCTCGACCGGGAATCGAACCCAGGTCGTCAAATTGCGATAGCAATGTTCTGACCTCAAGGCTATCCAGTCCCTGTGTGTGTGTGTGTGTGTGTGTGTGTGTGTGTGTGTGTGTGTGTGTGTGTGTGTGTGTGTGTGTGTGTGTGTGTGTGTGCGTGCGTGCGTGCGTGTGTGCGTGTTATATCATCCGCTGGCCTGTAGCGGTTCGTGTGTCTCAGCCTGTAACTTGGTTAAGGAGAAAATGGGGATGTGATGTGTGAAAAGAAAGTAAACTATATTATCTATTATTGTAAAATAAAAAAAATAATACATGATACTTTTATTTTCTTATGTGATACACGTACAACCTAATAGGTGTGGGCACTAGAGGTAACATAGGTGCTTATCCATATTGTACTTGATAAACATGTTTAATCTTGTGTCTCTTTTGTCTTGTCTTGTCTTGTCTTATATTTGCATAATATGTCTCCTCCTTTGTCGCTCTCTCTATCCCCACATACTTTCTTTCTTTCTGTTTACGCTCCCATATAGACCGGTAGGTCTATAGCCTGTGTGTTGTATCTTCACTAACTCAGTGTTTATTCGTTGCACTCTCAATGACTGACGGCTGGCAAGTGGTGTTTATCTCAAGGGCACTCAGTTCCGGTTTCATCGAGAGAAATTCGTCAGAATTCTCGACAAGGCTCAACTTACCAGGTAAGTATCCCCTTGTCTTATACAGTTAGTTTTCATCACAGATTTTTCTTCTTTATCTTCTTCTCGATCTCTTCATTATGGTTCTTGTCATCGTTAATTTTTCAGAGTAGACAAGAAACAATAAGACGAACTTATTAGAAATGGATCAACATAATTTCCCTAAGATAGATGAAAAAATATATACTCGTGTCACTTTTCTGTCTAACGAAGCCAATAGTTGGATGCTTTATATTCTTTGTGTTTTCCTCATCCTACATGCAGTAGCTCCCCCCCCCACTCTCTGTCTGTCTGTCTGTCTGTCTGTCTGTATGTCTTTCTCTCTCTCTCGCTGTGTGTGTGTGTGTGTCTCTCTCTCTTACCCTCATTAAAATCGAGTTTCGAGCTCTCTCTCTCTCTCTCTCTCTCTCCTCTCTCTCTCTCTCTCTCTCTCTCTCTCTCTCTCTCTCTCTCTCTCTCTCTCTCTCCTCTCCTCTCTCTCTCTCTCTCTCTCTCCTCGTTTTGCAGTCATTAGGAAAATCTTTGGGCCCAAATATTGCCTGGGGCTATGTGAATGGAATGTCTTTCACGCACAAAGGACAGAACAGACAAAGAAGACAAAGAGGACAGGGGAGCGCGTACGGAGCTGAAAAACTGTAAATATGGTAACAGTCTTTGTTGAGTGAAAAATAGAAGGGAAAACAATGGAAAGAAAAAAGGAAAGGTGTTGCAGACAGGTAAAAACAACAATAAAGAATGACAAACGACAAGAATACACGTAAAAGAATAGAGATGATAAATATAGATATAGGGGAAAATGCGATGGAAGATTAACAAAAAAAGTAGTGGGGAAAAAAAAGAGAGAACAAAACAAAGAAAGAGGGGGAAAAAAAGGAAAAGAGAGAAGACAAATATAGAAAGAAGAAAACAGAAAGCTAATAAATTTGCTTACTGTTGCTCATAACATCAATGTTATGTGATGTCTGTTTATTTCTGAATAAAGAACACTGGTGAATCAAAGAAAACAAAAAGAATTGAAAGAAAGAACGAATTTTCAAGAAACAAAACGAACAGAAATAAAATCAAAACAAACACACATACAGAGTGGGGGAAAAAACAGAGCAAAAAGCAGCATACAGAGGTACAAAAAAAAAAAAAGCAATCCAAAGTGACCTATTGCTGATGTTTCGTGATTTTGTCCAAACTAGAGCAATATTTACTTGACATGCCTTTTCGTCTCGTAAGAATCCCTCCTAGAACTGGTTGTGCTTAGAACACTGTGGGAAGATAATAGAACTAGACATAATCAAATGAGAAAGTGTTTCGCAAATGATTACATATGTCCCTATTTTCATTCAGTCTTCTCCATCTCCATCACTATGCATTCTCGTGTGTGTGTGTGTGTGTGTGTGTGTGTGTGTGTGTGTGTGTGTGTGTGTGTGTGTGTGTGTGTGTGTGTGTGTGTGTGTGTGTGTGTGTGTGTGTGTGTGTGTGTGAAATATATAATTTGTTAATTTATTTGTGAATGGTTGCATGCGTGTGACTGATTTGAACGCGAGCGCTTTGATTGGTTGGCTTTACAAGATTTATCGCTATATAAATTCCATATAATAATATTATAATTTATTATTATTATTATCATTTATTATTATTATTATTATTATTATTATTATTATTATTATTATTATTATTATTATTATTATTATTATTATTATTATTATTATTATTATTATTATTATTTTACCGAAACTGCACGTGCTTGTGTCTGTGTTGCCTTGTTGACATAGATACACAGAGACTTCTCATGACAGGGAGCATGGAAGCGAGGCACTGTCACGTAGTCTCAAAGCTGTCTGGATTCTTGCAGTGTTACAAACATTGACATCCTTTTCTGCGATGATTATCATGCAAAAGTTCTTTCTGCATTTTGTATTGTATTTCATTATATTATATTGTATTGTATTATATTGTACAGTACTGTATTGTACTGTATCATATCGTATGCTACTTTCAGTCGCAGCAGATTTCTCTGTATACAATTCAGGCTGTTCTTCCTGGGGAGAGCTCGTCGCCACAAGAGCAGCGCCAGTCTGTGTTTTATGGCGTATTGGTCCCACGGTCATACCCGATGACTTTCCCTTTTGCCTCAATCTCCTTTGGTGAGCCACAGTCAGTATCTCTAGTCTTTTTATTTCCATGTCTTTGAAGAGAAACAGTAACCCATCTGCAGTACAGTAAATATCTTACATCTCTGGCTGGGAGATTTAAGATAGGAATGTCGTAAACAAAGGACTTTTTATATTTGTTCCCAACCTCTCTTGCCTGTGCGTGCTCTTGAAGTGTATTGCAATGTTTGGGTTATTATCCAGCTAAGACTGACCACTTGGCTGGATACATACTTTATGACATCCCTTGCATTCTTTAATAGGATCCCCAAACTTAAGGCACAAAGATTCACTAGGTGCTTATTTTCTCTTATCCAATTTTGTTTAATTTTCAACATGTATTCTAAGCATATTTTCTTTCTCTTTTTTATCATTGTCTTTTGAGGGCAGATTTAAAAGGCCACAGGAATATCAAATATTCCTTAGAATGCAATGAACACTTTCAAATTCTGAAAAGTGTCTTGCTGTAAGGTATCACAGCAGGTGGAGTTACATTTATCGCCGGGACCTCTGATGAAGCTCATCAGGAGCCGAAACTCGAGTCAAGTCAGGCCAAAGGCATGGTTCTTACTAAAAAATAAATGCCTACAATGCTATCATTGAATGACAAATATTGAATCTTTGATCAGTCATTTTAAAAATGAATCTTTGATCAGTCATTTTAAAAATGAATGAGAAGTTGGTAGTTGTCCTTTTTTGCTACACTACTTTTTGCTCAGCAAAACAAAGGAGTTCACAGATAGAATTCTGAGATTACTGAATCTGAGCGTGCTTCCTAGGCCCTTAATACGACTGAAAAAACCAAGCAGCAGTGCATGGTTGATTCTGGTTAGTGACCTGATGGCAACTGATTGTCTTTAGGAATTCTGTGCTAATACTGGCTTCAGAAAGATGCAGGATAAGTTGGCGCTGGGGAAGGAGGCAGGCCTTTAGAAATGGCAGATATAGCCTTGGTATGCATGTGAAACAGTAAGTATTGCCAGCTGAGCATCAATACTAAAACATCACAAGAAACTCTGTAAAAACAACAACAACAACGCAAAACAGCGTACCAGAAAAGGAAGAAAAAGACATACAGATAGACAACATAAATGTCTAGCAAGCTATGAAAAAAAGTCGAAAACAATTAGTCACATAGACTCACAAGAGGAAAAAGTAGACTGAGAGATACAGTAACAAGGAATCAACAGCCAGATAGCCAACCAAACGAAAAAAAAAAGAAGAAGAAACAAACAAGCAAGCAAACTAAGCAAAAAATGCCACAGAAAATAAACAAGCCAATCAAAATAGACTCAATTTCTTAGACGTCAACAAAAACCAAAAGGGAAGAAAAAAAACCCCACATAAACAAATTATTCGATAAACAAATTAGCAAACAAAGAACTAAGTAACAAACAAATAAATAAGACATAACGAAAGAAACAAATTGAGAGAAATAAACGGAGAAATAAAGAAAACGGTCAAAAACAAGGTACAATTTAAAAAAATTCAGATGGAACATGAAATAAGCAATGCATTTGTTTGTTTTTATCTTATCAAGACATCTACTTAAGACCAAAAACAATATATCAACAATAACAACAACAACAATACTACTACTACTACTACTAACTACTACTACTACTACTACTACTACTACTACTACTACTACTACTACTACTATTAATGATAATAATAATAATAATAAACAAAACGTGAAAGAAAAAAAAGAAAAGTTAGACACAGATAAAAAGAAATAACGTATCATCTTACATTATTATTCCATATGAGTGGCCACAGTCATGCATTAACAGCAGGCATCCGTCAGTCTCGGAAGACTATGGAGTTGCATTCTAGGCTCTAGAGCGCAATGCCTGGGTAGGTAAATATGGAGGGCAAGCTGTTACCCAAGCATAGAACAACCCCCTATCCCTATCTCCACGTCGCTGAAATCGTCCATTGGAAAGGCAATCGCTGATGCGACTGGTTCCAGTGCCGTCATAGGAGAAGACTACATTAATAAAATGATATACCCATATTACTAGGCTTTCAATATCAATAACAATGACATTGGGTCAACAATGACACCATTTATCTTCTCTTTGCCTACATGCATACGCACGCATGCATGTATAACAGATTATATATATATATATATATATATATATATATATATATATATATATATATATATATATATATATATATATATATATATATATATATATATATATATAACCCAACATACGAACAATCAGAGAGAGAGAGAGAGAGAGGGGGGGGGGAGGGGGGGGGGGCTGAAGGCTACGAGTCACATTTGCTTATTCTGCTTCTAATTTTGGTAAATAAACTCTGTCTGTCTGTCTGTCTGTCTGTCTGTCTGTCTGCCTGTCTGTCTGTCTGTCTGTCTGTCTGTCTGTCTGTCTGTCTGTCTGTCTGTCTCTCTTAAGCTTTTGTTTCGAAGTCAGCAAATTAGTTATTTTTCTCTATTTGGTATCAACTTAAAAAAACAAACAAACTCTCACATCGTTCAGAAGATTATGTTTCTTACAATTCGCTGTTGATCCTTGTCCAGATTTCTTTTTTCTTTCCCTGTCTGTACGGTCTTTTATCCGGCTGTCGATTTTTTTCCATAGCTGTTACTGCTAATGGAGATCGATTTTCTCATTTATCAGCCGGCCCTCGTCCTTTGAGATTGTTTGTCAATATTTATCTTATTTTTTCTTTCTTTCTTTTTCACTGTCTGTAACCACCCTCACCCCCATTTCTGTCTCTGTACCTGTCTGTCTGTCTGCCTGTCTCTATATATCTCTCTCCCTCTCTCTTTCTATTTCTTGTTCTTGTTCTTGTTCTTGTTCTTATTCTTGTTTTTCTTGTTGTTCTTGTTCTTGTTGTTCTTGTTCTTGTTGTTCTTTCTCTGTTGTTCTTGTTCTTGTTGTTCTTTTGTTCTTGTTCTTGTTCCTCTTCTTCTTCTTCTTCTTCTTCTTCTTCTTCTTCTTCTTCTTCTTCTTCTTCTTCTTCTTCTTCTTCTTCTTCTTCTTCTTCTTTCTTCTACTCTCTCTCTAGCTTTTTCGCATTATTATTTTTAAAAATCATTTATTCTTTTATATTATTTATTCTTTTACACCGAGGAAAATGGAATAAGCACTCGTGTGCCTTTTAAAAAAAAATCCAGTCCCCGTGTGTATGCAGTTTTGTAATTTTTGCCATCTGTTCCTACCGGCACACAACGGCCTACTCTTTCAAAAATAAAAGAACAGGATTTAACGTGTGCGCAAGATGTTATGCGTGCGTTTGCACACGGGGCTTCGGTTTATAGTCTTATCCGAGGGACTTTTGGAGGGAGTGGAGTCTGCACTGACTGTAACTCCAGGGTAAAAATCCCCTTGAACGAGATTCGAACCCGGGTCGTTAGATCGCGAGCGCAATGTTCTAACCACAAAGCTACCCGTCCTCTTTGAATGTAAATGTTGGACGCATGTGGTGTAACACATGTGGAACAGTTCGCATGCAGTCATTTCTCTTTGGAAAGACTGAACATTGTCCTGAGGCTCTGTGAAAGTAAAGACTGAACAGGAAAAAACCTGATTGTTTATTCTTTTTTTTCTGTGTCTTTTTTTTCTCTTTACACCGTCTTTTTTCTGTCATTCTTTTCTTCCTTCCTTCCGTCCTTTCTTTCATTTTATTGCTTGACTTTCTTCTTCTTGTTTTTTAATTTTTGGAGAACGGATGACGAAATTCACAAAATTGCAAGCTGACAGGGGATTGGATGTAAACAAAAAATAGTGTACTTGACTGTTTATTCCATTATCATCAAAATCAAAGAAAAACAAGAACTACTACCAAATATATCGAAACTCGCCACAACACCCCTCCCCATCCTCCTCTCCCTTGTCTTATCCACCGTCACTCTCATCCCCATCATACTCCCATCCCTATCCCACTCACGTTCTGTTGCACGTGGGAGACATTCAAATTAGTTCCAGAGCTGAATCAGTGCCCTATTGCCCTCCTGTTGATGGTGATGAGAAGACAGAGGGAGGGGGAAGAATCGCTACAATAATTATTATACACACAGGATAAAGTCAAGAAACGATGGCTAAAAATCTGAGCATGCAGTGTGATATCCGGCTTTTACTGACGAAAAGAGGGGAGGAGGGGGGGGGGGGGGGGGGGGGGGGGGGTAAAGGCTAGGAATAGATTTCTGATTATTTTGTTTCTTTGATGTTGATAGCGCGCTGTATCTAGTGGTTGGCGTTGGATCGTAACTAAGGTGCGGTTCGATCCCAGCTTCGCTAGGCGTGTGCCTGGAAAGCACTTTACGCTATTCTCACCCCATGTAAAAAGTCCACTGTGTGGGTACCTGCGATAGACTGGCGTCTATCAGGGAGTCTATATCTGTCGCTACCCAAGAACCGGTAAGCCGCCTGTGACTAGGTCGACAGCTTACTTAACTTGATGTTGTTTGTCTTTGTCTTGTGGTTTTGCAGGCGACCTCTCTCTCTGTCTCTGTCTCTGTCTTCTCTCTCTCTTCTCTCTCTGTCTTCTCGTCTCTGTCTCTCCTCTCTCTTCTCTGTCTCTCTCTCTCTCCTCTCTCTCTCTCTCTCCTCTCTCTCTCTCTCTCTCTCTCCTCTCTCTCTCTCCTCTCCCTCCTCTCTCTCACTTCCCACCCACCC
>CM060318.1:33412012-33417012 GCA_030674155.1 Stramonita haemastoma
GACTCGATCAACACTGAAGTTAAAAAAAAACAGTTTTGTTTTTGGTGCACACACACACACACACACACACACACACACACACACACACACACACACACACACACACACACACACACACACACACACAGAGGGGGCGTCATCTTAAATCATTCTGGCATAAACTCTCGGTGATTACTCCATCTCCTACTGTTTCCAGACGTTTCCTTACCTATAAATGCACATTCCTCCCGTTGTGGAATTCAATTTTCCGGCACTGCACTTCACCGAGATTTTATGACATATCTTCGCCTGAAATCTGGCTTGTGCTTCGTTTCTAGGAAGAAGGCATCATTCTAGAACCGAGGGCATGCTGTCGTCTGTATAATATACCTGGAGGCAAAAACATAATGGTGTGAAGAGATGTTGGAATGCTTTTAATGTTTTAATTTTCTTTTAAAACATTGTTTTTGTGTGGCTTAGATATGGAGAAGTAGGACGGTTTTTGAATGAAAATGCTGTTAAAATATGAACATTAATTGAAGTTTTCAATTCAATTTCATGAAATGGTGGTCGGTAGTAGTATTCTTTCAGATGTAATGATGAAGAAAGTGTTGGTGTTTTGCGTTCAGATGGTGCAAGTTTGATTAACAAAACAGCAACAGCTGCAGCAAAATCAACAATACAAACAAACAACAACAACAGCCTGACCACAAAATGGTTGATTCTGGGAGGCTTCAAGCAGAAATACGCACTCTCATGATATATGTAATTGAGAAAAAAAAACATCATTATGTAGTTGCCCTTCATGGGTTAATTAAAGTCTTGCATCAGTACGTTCGATTATCAACGCCTCAAAATCTATTAGGGTTATGAACTATGTCTAAATGATTGTACTATTTTTAATACATATTTGGAGAATAAAATATTTCAGAACCTGTCTAAAGGCTTTAAAACTGATATGTGTTTTCGGGAGAAAAAAACACACAGATCTCTTATTGTTATGGAAAAACAAATAGAGGGAACAGTATCCATTAACTTATATTCCTTTTATTCCACAAAAGTGACCTTAAGCCAAATCCCTCTCTCCGCTTTCCCACTCCTCTATTCCCATGTTCTCTTCTCTAATACACATATTCACATTAATAGAGCTAAAATAACCTAGCAATTTGTGACTTAAGATAACATTCATAATCTCAGCAAGATTGACATCTTTGCAGCAGGGGACTGCTGCAGAACATCTTGCGCACGTGTACGTTAGAAACCAGTTTCGCTTTTCGGAAGAGTAGGCCATTGTGTGCCGATGGGAAACGGATGACAAAGAAGTACAAGACTGCGTACACACAGGAACTGGATGTTTAATCACATAAGTGCTTATTCCGTTATCGTCGTAATAAAAGAATAAAGGATACCTCTGTAACACTAGATATGTTACTGAAGTGCATGTTGTTACTCCCATATTCAACAAGTAATATTGGATACTGACAACATGATAAATAGGAATTCATTTGAAAAACTGTAAGAGGCAAGCGTGTAATAAAAAGATAAACATTTCATAAAGTTCTTGACTACAAACTTATCCTTATCTAGAATTATTGTCCAAAATACTATGGTCTATTAGGCAATACATTTTAGACAATACATTTTAATCCTGACCTAGATTTATTGTCCGAAATACTACGGTATATCAGACAATACATGAATTTTTAGACAAGCATTAAACAGTTTCATTTCACATGAAGCAGCATAGGACTAACATACCTACTAACACGCTTACAAATCCGAGCTTGTGGAAAGAATGAGGCTATTTTTCTTGAAGATTTAGTAGCAGTGACAAAGAGATTAAACGATAGTGAAGAGCACAATCAGTCAAAGGCTGTTTTTGTCCTAATGAGTCTATTTGTCTCCTTGCAGTTTTTGTTTTTTGCCTTGTCGAGCAAACGTCAGTTCAGAGCTTCAGCAGAAACTTGGCTGACATCCACTGGCAGCTGTGTTGTGAAAGCTGTGAAAGCTTGAATTGTGCCCCTCTGAGACTTCTGGGGCAAGTTCCCACAGAGAGAGAGAGAGAGAGAGAGAGAGAGAGAGAGGAGAGGAGAGAGAGAGGAGAGAGAGAGAGGAGAGAGAGAGAGAGAGAGAGAGAGAGAGGAGAGAGAGAGAGAGAGAGAACAAACTATTTATTGTCATTGCTAAAGAGGTCATTTAACAAAAGGGACTGATCTTGTTTTGAGTTTTGTTTGGGTTTTTATGTTGTTGTTGTTGCTGTTGTTGTTTTTTGGGGATGCAATGCACAAGAGGATTTTTTTAAATAATAATCTTCGAATTTTGGATAACTATAATATCGCTTTCAACTTAGTCTATTTAAAATGCATTCCTTTTTTTCTAAACGTAGTATTTTACACGCTGTAAGATGAAAGTGAAAAATTAATTGTGATGGGGTGGTAATTAGATTACCTCCCATGTGATCAGAGCTATGTCACAGCGTTGTTACTAAATCTGGACACACCTGCGATTTGTGCGATGCTCTGTTTCCTTGGGTGGTGGTCGAAAGCCCTCCATAGCATACTCTTTGCCTTCATGGTGAACGGTAGAATTTATGCAACCTCTTTTTTAGAGGTCACATCTTAACTGGCTAACTGTACACACCTGCGAAGCTGTGCAGAGATGGGACATCACATGGACCCCTATGTCCTCTCTGTTACATAATGTTTTTGATCATGTGTATTGTTATTAATTGGAGACCTGATAGCTCAGTGGTCAGTGCATTTGCTTTCCCACAGCCAATGTTAAGCAGCAATGGCAAGGTTATCAAGTGGATGGGTGATGGTTTGCGTCCCAATTCACTCAACTATAAAAAGGTACCTGCCTTCTTTGAGTCAGGGAAGGTAAAGCAGCAAGGGAGAGGAGATGGGCAACCCCCTCAATATTCTGGACCCTGGAGAAGCTGAGGTCTCTGATGCCTTGCTCCCCTCACAACCACATAGGTTATGTAACACCTTTGCCATTGCTTTCTTTTCTTTCTTAAATTTTTTTTTTACCTTTATTGTAATTGAACAAGAGACACGGTATATGTTTTGTTATTACTTTGTGTATGTATATATGTATTATACATTTTTTGCAGCATTTTTCAAACATATTTTCTTTATCTTTATATTTTCATCTTTTACTGGCAGCAGTGGTAAGCCACAGGAATATTCACCTATTCTTAAAGCTGCAATGGACACTTCTGAATTCTAAAAAGTGTCTTGCTCTTACCACAGAGTGTGAGTGAGGTTGCAGTCACTGCTGAGACCTCTGAAGGGTACTCAACCAGGAGCTGAAACTCGAGTCAGGTCAGGCCCAAAGCATGGTCCTTACTCAATAATTCCCCAAATGCTGTCTTCAAAGATTTTTTTTATCTAATAGAGTGGGTTTTTTTATCTTTGACAAAAATCAATTTTATGACGAGAATGAAGTTGTAACTGGTTGCTGGCACTTGGTTTTCTCCACTATATTTTCAATTATATATATATATATATATATATATAATATATATATATATATATATATATATATATATATATATTCCTATTCATCGAAAAACATTGTTTAAAATCAGAACCTTACGTCATTTGATGAATACCATTTATCTAGAATAGAACTTTGGTATTCAGAATTTTTAAATCTGAAGTGTATATTCAAAGAATAAGAACTAAGTATATTTTTTCCTTGCTTTCCATTGCGAAATGCCAGTTTTGTTTAAACGAGCATGGAAGAATGTGTTTCAATTTTGAAATAAACCGATGTTCATC
This sequence comes from Stramonita haemastoma, assembly GCA_030674155.1. Classification (NCBI taxonomy): domain Eukaryota; kingdom Metazoa; phylum Mollusca; class Gastropoda; order Neogastropoda; family Muricidae; genus Stramonita; species Stramonita haemastoma. The sequence goes on from CM060318.1 coordinate 33,415,777, forward strand.
TTCTACCCCAGGGACGGGTGTCTAGCCGTGTAAAATGCTAATCCCGGTTTTGATAGAAATTTACTTTTTGTATGCCCGCGTATGTATGCATGCATGCATGTATGTATGTATGTATGTATGTATGTATGTATGTATGTATGTATGTATGTATGTATGTATGTATGTATGTATGTATGTATGTATGTATGTATGTAGGTAGGTAGGTAGGTAGGTAGGTAGGTAGGTAGGTAGGTAGGTAGGGATGGATGGATGTATGGATGTATGTATGTATGTATGTATATATATATATATATATATATATATATATATATATATATATATATAATATATATATATTATATGGGATTAGCTGGGATTAACCTATCAGCTGGGTGCAGACTTTATGATCTCCCTAGCATCTTTTCTTGTAAAGGATCCCCGAACATAAGGCACAAAGATTCATTAGGTGCATATTTTCTTGTATATTTTTTTGTTTTACATTTTTTCCAAACATATTTTCTTTCTCTTTTTATTTTCATCTTTTACTGGCAGCAGTGGTAAGCCACAGGAATATTTACCTATTCCTAGGGCTGTAATGGACACTTCTGAATTCTAAAAAGTGTCTTGCTCTTACCACAAAGGGTGAATGAGGTTGCAATCACTGCCGGGATCTCTTAAGAGTGCTCAACCAGGAGCCGAAACTCGAGTCAGGTCAGGCCCAAAACATGGTCCTTCCTCAATAATTCCCGAGAAGTCGCCTTCAAAGACTTATTTTATAGGGTTTTTTTTAAAAATCTTTGATTAACATCACTTCTATGATGAGAGTGAAGTTGTAACTGGTTATCTGCACTTGTTATTGTCCACTATATTTTCTCAATTAAATATATATATATATATATATATATATATATATATATATATATATATATATATTATAAAAAGCATATTCTATTCAGTTGTGCGATCGCCATACTTTCAGCCTGTCTACTTAAACATGTATTTGAGAAAGTTTCAACAATCTAAACCAACATGTGACACAGTTTTTAATTAACAACAGGTTTGAGTTTGTCTTCCCAAATAGAACGGTAAAGGGTTGTAGTGTATTGATGCTGTGGTATGAAGTAAAGATGCTGTAGTATAAAACAATAACAAAAACAACAACGAAATAAAAATACGGCCAATAGCCACTGATGGATGACTCCGTTGGAGCATATTCTTCTCCAGTTGTGATTTAAGCTTAAGTCCTTTTACTTCAGC
>CM060318.1:33442012-33447012 GCA_030674155.1 Stramonita haemastoma
TCGTTGTTGCAAAGGCGTTGAGCAAATACGAACAACATGTACAGAGCTGCTGTACATGAGAAGAAATGTTCCTATGCCACAGCATTTGGTGTTTGGGGTTAAAACAAAAAAATTCAGAAAGTTTGCATTATATATATATATATTATATATATATATATATATATATATATATATATATTTGCGGATGGGGTGGTAAGTAGATTACCTCCCATGCGATCAGAGCCCTGGGCAGCGTTGTGTTACTAAATCGGGACACACCTGCAAATTGTGCGATGCTCTGTTCCCTTAGGTGGTGGTCGAAAGCCCTGCATTGCATACTCTTTGCCTTCATGGTAAATATATGTGTGTGTGTTTTATCACATAATACAAAATAGCATCAACGGGGTCACAAAGAATGTACAACGCTTTATAGCCTAACGAAAGTAAGGAAAAAGAATACGAAAATAAGGAAAGAATGGACTGAGCCCTCATATATTTTTTTTTCCTGATTGGCTATTAATCGATTGATTGATTGACTGCCTGCCTATTTATTTGGTTTACCTTTTGCTTGTTTGTTTGATTGGCTGACTGATTATTGTTGCTGCCTATTCATCAAATGACATAGCTACCCCACTACATGTATAACAGTATATCCTGATGTAAAAAAGTAAAATAAAAAGAAGTGCATGATTAGATAGCCAGTAGATAAATCAGACAACTGCATCACTTTATAAGCAAAACAAATCAGAAAAAAGTAAAAATCCAAAAAGAAAGAAAAAGAAAAGAAAAAAAACCAAAAAAGAGAGACACAAAGAACAAACACAAAAACCTAAAAAAAAAAAAAAAGAAAGAAAAAAAAGAACAAAAAGAAGGAAAAACTGGAAAGAAACTAAAAATCCAATGTATTCAGAATTCTATTCTGCGCTTAAGCAGTGTTGTTGTTTTTTTTCGGTGTTCTGGTCAGTCTAATCCCCCTATAGGCACAGACACAGCCATAGCCACACTCGGCCTACCAAAAAACTGTTAGAGCCACAAATCCACAGAGAGAACTTTTATTTCAAGCTACAAGACCAAAATGAAAAGAGACACAACGGTTTTGCTTATCCCTTCAGTCATATTCACAACAGTGGTGTCTACCGTTACCAAGGATACAAAACTACCTCCCACCCCACCCCCTATCCCTCACTCCAAGTTAAAACTCCCCACTGACAGCAATAATGGCTTATCATCCGCTTATAAAACAACAACAGAAGTCACGGTTTCGATTCCCTGACTGAACCATAACTTTTCCCACTTTCACTAGACCTTGACCGGTGGTCTGGGTGCTAGTCTTTCGAAAAGAGACGATAAATCGGGTTCCGTGTGGCACGCGTCTGGCACACACACGTAAAAAACAAACAAAACGCACAAAAAAGTGTTAGGCCTCACTTGTCAGGCTCTTAACGACAGCGCAACGTTCAAAAGGATTTTTCCTCTGCATTAACATCAGCGTCGACTCCACTCCCCCTAAACAGTCCTTCGGATGAGACTATAAACTGAGGACCCGTGTGCTAACGCCGTAGAACATCTTGCGCACACGATAAAACCCGTTCCACTTTTCGGAAGAGTAGGCCATTCTGTGCCGGTGGGAACTGATGACAGAATTTACAAAACTGCATGTACGCACGGGGATTGGATGTTAAAACAGCGCATGAGTGCTTATTCCATTATCATCGAAAAAAAAAGATTTAAAAAAAAAGTTCGCTCATATGACAGCCAGAAGTAGTTGTTCTCTGAGCAATTGACGAAGAAAAAACTGTGCCAGACTGGGGCGTTCATTCATATAAGATAAGTAAGTGTCCAGCAATACTGCTAGGCTTTAAAATGGAATAATCTATGGAGTCTGTTTTCAGTTACGACAAGCTCTTACTTAACATAACCTGTGCTTTCCTTTAAAAAACAACAACAAACAAACAAAAAAAACCACGTCCCTTGAACACAAAGTATCGCTGTGTATGACCATGCACTTCAAAAAAGTCATATTCCCAAAGTTCTCATCCACTGTGTACTTACTACGACCACAGTGATTCCCAGGTGAGATGAATGAAACAAGAGTGCCTATTCTGGGGTGTTAAGCTGCAGAACGCACAACAACAATATCAACAACAATATCAACAACAGATTCGAACCCCACGACCTGTGAACAAGAAGCCTGCACCTCGTTTAATCACCAACGCCAGGACGGTTGGCGAGAGGAAGCCTTTTGTCTTTTAATCTCTCTGTCCCAGAGGTAACATGAAAGCAAACGGCCAGGCAGCGACTTCGGAACAGCCAGTATTTGCCCCCAACACGCTCACGGAATGTGTGTGTGTGTGTGTGTGTGTGTGTGTGTGTGTGTGTGTGTGTGTGTGTGTGTGTGTGTGTGTGTGTGTGTGTGTGTGTATGTGTGTGAATGTGTGTGTGTGTGTGTGCGTGTGTGTGTGTGTGTGTGTGTGTGTGTGTGTGTGTGTGTGTGTGTGTGTGTGTGTGTGTGTGTGTGTGTTTTCTTCATACCACAGAAATATTGCGGTTTTTTTTTTTCTTTCTGGATGTAGTTTCTATTATAGGATCCCCTTTTGTCTTTGGGTTTTTTGTTTTTAAAAAAATTGTATTAGCCTTTGGGGAAAAGGACAAGACAGACAGAAACAAACAAACAAACAGACAAACAAAGCTTGAAAAAAAAAACCATAACTACGATGCCAGAGAAACATAACTGCATGAATTGTAGCATTACACTGTCTGTACTATTATAGAATACAAAGCAAAAAATAAAAGCCATGAAAACCAACAAAACATATGAAGAAAAAAGAAAGAAAACAGGCAACTGTATAATATGTTTTTGTACAAAATAAATTGAAAAAAATAACAAAACAAAACCAAACAAAAAATTCAGCCGCAGAGAAAAAATGCACATTGGTGTCGTGTTTAGACACCATCCTGTAAGCTGGAATACAGCTACCTTAATGGTGGGTACAAAAAGAATGGATGTAAGCGCAGAAATCTTACCAGTAGAAAACTTCAGAACTCTACCCGAGCAAGAACAACAACAACAACAGCATAAAACCAAGCAACAAACAAGCCCAAATTAAGCAAGCAAACAAACAAATAATCAAACAAAAGAAGCAAACAAGCAAATACGCGTTTCCATTACAAATACTAAGCAAAACTAAACAAGAAAAGAACAACCCTAGATTAAACAAGCAAACACACCAATAAACAAAGAAGGAAATAACTAAAGAAGAACTCTGTAAATAATATAAAAAAAAGTGAATGTATTGACAGAATGCTTTTCGTCTGTGTTTTCATTGTATTTTTTTTAATGTTTTGCTTATTTGTAATGAAGACTGCAAACAAGGAAAACAAGATGGAATACTAGTCAGACATTTTATTGCACTGTCTCAGGCCTCACAGAAAGAGAGAGAGAGAGAGAGAGAGAGAGAGAGAGAGAGAGAGAGAGAGAGAGAGGAGAGAGAGAGAGAGAGAGAGAGGAGAGAGAGAGAGAGAGAGAGAGAGAGAGGACAGACAGACAGACAGACAGACAGACAGACAGCAGACAGACAGACAGACAGACAGACAGACAGACAGAAGAGACATACAGACAGACAGACAGACAGAGCAGACAGACAGACAGAGACAGAGACAAGGAAAGACAGACAGCGGGGAGGGAGGACAAGGAAGGGATGGACAGAAGGAGGACAGGAGAGAGAGGAGAGACCAGAGTACATACAGACAGACAGGAGGGAGGGAGAGAGGGAGGGAGGGAGGGAGGGGGGATGTCTGCCTAGATTGGCACAGGAAGGAAGGAGCCCGGGTCTGTCCTGCATATTTCATCTCCCCGTGTTGTTGTCTCCCCTGTCCATCAGCGTGACACTGCCCAGCCACCACCACCAGCCTCTGCCATGTACTAGCCTACTGCTTGGGTCTGTCTGTCTGTCTGTCTGTCTGTCTGTCTGTCTGTTTGTTTGTTTGTCTGCGTGTGTGTATGTCTGTTTTTCTGTTTGTATGTATGTATGTCTGTTTTTCTGTTTGTATGTATGTCTGTTTTCTGTTTGTATGCATGTCGTTTTTTTCAGTTTTTCTGTCTGTCTGTTGTCTGTCTGTCTGTCTGTCTGTCTGTCTTTTTTCTGTTTGTCTGTTTTTCTGTTTGTCTGTCTGTCTATTGTCTGTCTGTCTGTCTGTCTGTATATATGTCTGTTTGTCTGTCTGTATGTCTGTATGTCTGTATGTCTGCATGGCTGTCTGCCTGTCTCTCAGTCTGTTTGTCTGTCTGTATGTTTGTCTGTCTGTCTTTATGTATGTCTGTTTTTCTGTTTGTCTGTCAGTATGTATGTTTGTTTTTCTGTTTGTTTGCTTGTCTGTCTATCTGTATGTATGTCTGTTTTTTCTGTTTTGTTTGTTTATCTGTCTATCTGTGCCAGCTTGTTTGCTGTCTGTTTATATGCCTGATGTCTGTCTTTTCTCGCCTGTATTCTATTTCTGTCTTTGAACAGAGTGTGATGTTTAGATGTAAACTCTCCGGCTGCTTCTCATACCTTTCCTCAAACTGGCTTAACTCTCACTCTCTTTTTAACAGACACACATACAGACAGACACAGACACACACATTCACACACGCAGAACACACATTCACACACACCGACACACACACAGACACACAGACACACACGACCGCGCGCGCGCAAGCACGCACGTGCACTCACATGCATGCACACACGCACGCGCGCGCGCGACACATGGAGGGCTAGGGAAGAGGAAAGGAGAGGAGAGGAGATGTGTTGTGTGGTGTGTGTGTGTGAGAGAGAGAGAGAAAAAGAGAAGAGAGAGAGAGGAGAGAGAGAGAGAGAGAGAGAGGAGAGAGAGAGGAGAGAGAGAAGACAGACAGGACAGACAGACAGACAGACAGACAGACAGACAGACATAGAGAGACAGACAAAGACAGATAGAGGTAGAGAGATGTGTATAATTTGTCTGTACCTGCACATAATATGATATGCGTGCGTGCG